>OZ022504.1:29586745-30129042 GCA_963989385.1 Ctena decussata | reverse complement strand
AGAACTGAACTCCACCGGGGTAGAAAAACGTTTATGATCAAATGGTGGTATTAACACTTAACAAACTATATGTAAAATCATTCGAATAAGTATGTCACTCTTTAAAACCCTACATCTACCAAGACGGATGGAGCTGCAGATCAACTGTTCACATATTCAGTACTGACACATAAGACTGTTAATCATACAAAATAACTCTGTGTTTCATATCTACTCATATGACTTTTAAACGGGTGAAATATGACATTAGCATTAGCTCTATGGAAAAAAAGTAGGGTGATGCAAATCTTCTTTTGAGTATTATATATGAGCAGAGGGATCTCAGGGATGTAAAAAAAAAAACCCAAAGAAACCACGTATGTGAAGCGACTATATGGGAAACGCGCTTAAGTGGGATAAATTAACGACTATCTAGTAAAAGGTCTATAAACGCTCAAATAGGAATTACGACTAAATATGGAAAGTGAATGGTTACCGCTTAAGTGGAAAAAACAATTACAGCTAAATGGGAAAAATAACGGTTAACTTGTAAAAAGTCTAATTTTTATATTTCTGAGCTATGTGATGATAGAAGTGTTGTGTGTCATATATCATCAAATTTCAGCATACTAGCGGTCTGACCAGTCAGTCACTCTGGTTTTCACTTCCTAGGGCCGCGCTAGCTTTCTGACTTGGGTAAGATAAGCTGAGATGGATAATATTGATTCTATCATGTTGTGGTGAGGTAGCTGTTGCATGGTAGAGTTTGAGTAGGACAGGCTATGGCTCTTTCGATGTTGTATGATTCAGTATTGTAGGGAATGATTAGAGATGTTAGGATGGAGGGAGTTGATAACAAGCAGGTTATGGTAGTCAGGCTATATTATGGGATGTCTGTGTGTGAGACGGTGAACTTGGGTTTAACGTCGGGAGAGGACAACAACCAATAGATCATACGGGAACGGTACCTCGGTGTTAAGACTCGTCCGAAAGACCAGAGAAACGGTGATCAAACCTCCGACCCCAGAAAACCAGGCAGGTGACAGACTTGTTACAAATATTTATTACTATGGCAAGCTATGTATATGCAAGGAAGATACAACTATTTAGTTCAACACACTAATCAGAAAATGTGGCAGCGCTATCAGAGATGCACTGTGTAAAACTAAAATTGTCAGATGACTCAAACTATAATTACAGAATCGACTTTATAGAACTAATGAATTAATTGGTTTCTTCATCTTAGGTTTCTGCACAAAATCTTTGGACTGTAACAAAACAAGAGGACCAACTAGTCCTGAATCACTCACCGATCCCATTCTGAGAACCTACTCAGGCTATGAAAGACCACTAAGTAATGCTACATACTAAATTTCAAGCATCTGAGCAAACTAGTTCTAAAGCAGAAGATTTGTAAAAGACCACTTGGCAATGCTACATACCAACTTTCATGCATCTCGGCCAAGTGGTTCTGAAGAAAAAGTTTTTTAAAAATCCTTTTCCTATGTAGTCCTATGGTTCGAATTCAGGACCCATAGGACCGCATCGGGTCACCCTTTGAAGAAACTTGGTAAATGCTACAAACCAAATTTCAAGCATCTGAACCAAGCGCATCTGGAGAAGAATTTTAAGTATTTTTCATTTCGAACCCAAAACTCTCCGCTTCAGGGCCGATTTGGACTCTGGGACAAGCATTTGAACATACTTGATAGAGATCTACAAAGCAATGCTTCATACCCAATTTCAAGCATCTGAGCCAAGCGGTTCTAAAGAAAATTTTGAATGTTTTCCTATATATTTCTATAGATCAAACACATGACCCCAAGAGGCGGGGCCATTTTGAACCCTGGGACCATCATTTAAATAAACTTGGTAAAGGATCACTAGATAATGCTACTTTCTATATTTCCAGCATCATAGCCAAGAGGTTCTGAATAAATAAAATTTTGAATACTTTCATATGTATTTCTATGGTTCAAACCCAAGGACCCATTGGGCCGGGGCTATTTTGTATCCTGGGGCCACCATTTGAACAAACTTGATAAAGGATTACTAGGCTATGATACATACCAAATTTCAAGCATGTGAGCCTAGCAGTTTGGAGAAGAAGATTTGTAAGGATATTATTCTTTCTAACGGAACACCCGCAGCAGGGCCGTTTTGGAACTGGGGCCACTATTTGAACAAACTTAGTAGAGGTCTACTGGACAATGCTTCATACCAAATAAAAAGCTCTAGGCCCAATGCAAAAAGTCTAATGGACGGACGATCGACGTCGGACGGAAAAGTGATCACATTAACTCTGTCGGGCCTTCGTCTCGGTGAGCTAAAATGCGTCAGCATCAGTGGCTGAATATAAGCACGAGCCGATAATCAAGGGAAAAGATGTGATATATCTGTCAGTTATCTGATCTGCGAATTATTTGTAGCAGACGATATATGATAATTCTGTCACCCTATGAGAAAAATGTCCTTGTTCCCTAAAACACTTCCGCAGCGACTCTAACATCGTATGCTGGAAACCATTTATATAAAATTGAATTCAAATTATGATATTTTCTGCAGCCGCACATCCAAAACCCCGCAGCCCGGGATGAAGTCTCTAATCAGACTGCAAAGCAGTAGGGGGAGAGACAGGTTTTCTAATGTCTCGGTTATGTTTGATTTGACAGCGGAAAGAAGAATGCATCTGTTTAATATTAAATATAACCTATAATTTCACAGAGGCATTTTCTGAGTTAAGCTCCAAAACAGGTTTACCTAGATAAGCGTATTTTTCTTTACCTTCTTAGGCGTTATTTATCCCTTTTAAGCGCGTTTCCTATTTAGTCGCTTACGTAACTACCCAAATGGATCGGAGTGTTATCTTTCCACTTTACCTATTTCCATAGGCTTCATAATTGTTTTTAACACCGACAACTGTGTTCAGATTGCCTAGATGAGTTTAGAATATAAGGACATATTTGTCAGTTGTTCCCTGCTCATTTTAATTATACTTTAAGCCTATTAATTTTGTAATGTCTGTCCGGACTCAATCAATAAAGATAATGTGATAAACAAAACCAATGATCTGTAAACTTTTTGTTCAAATCGACGTTAATGCGACATCATTTTGAAGTTTTCTGTCTAGTGGATTGCACACCCTGAGCTCCAGATAAGAAGGAGTATTGAAGATAATTAAAAGATAATTTTTCATATTTTTCAACGAAAACATATGTTGTGGCCCTTCATTAGAACCGTATCGCCGAGACGGTTCTGATGATGGGTCATAACACGTTTTTATGGAGAAATATGGAAAATTATTCCTAAATTATCCTAGTTACCCCGTGTAAACTCTTGTGTTTGCTCCAGATAATAATCCAATCAGACCATAGGAAATTTCAAATTTTCAGAAGATTTATTGGTGTAGAGTGATCACTTATTCATGATCACCGTCTTCATCATTTAATCCACTGAAGACCTGAACTAGACAGGATCAGATTATTATCTTGGGCAAAAACTAAGCCGATTAGAGGCTACGAAGAGAAATCTTCGCAATTAAGAGCCCTTCGCTCGCTTCAGGTTCTTAATTGCGAATATTTCTCCTCATAGCCACTAACCTATACGCAGCACCGAAGTCTGTCATCGGTTAAAGGTAATGATCTTAAACAGTGAGGCAGAAGTGCCTGTGCAAACAATGTAGACCGTCGTCTACAGTGGTATCCTTCGGCAACCTTTGGCACGTCGCTGGATGGTAAATCAACTTGATTTTAAAGACCTGGATTTTTGTCATTAGTGTGGCGAAAATAGATTTATTAACATATATAATACAGTTTCCTGTGATTTTTTTCGCCACAGAGATAATAGTTTAGCTCTGTTCAACATGTTATACAATTATACATAAAAAAGTTAATAATTATAAGTCGTATCTGCTTATCTCAACACTCTTTGTATTTGATTCCTCTGTTTCTGTTCTATGATTTATCCATTGTTTTATATCCTTTGTATTTATCCTGCGATTGCTTGATTATAATCTGTCCATTCATGCTGCTTTGTCCCTTCTAAAACTGATCCTTCCTTGTATTCCAACCTGTACTGCTTTAATCCTTGTAAAATTGTCCCATTGTGCTGTCTTCTTTGATTCATAACCTGTTGCTATCCTTATTTGTTACCAACGTCTACTAACGTCGTCTAACTGAGTAACCCAATAATTGGTAAACTATAATTCAAACATGATTTAAAATGATAGCAAAACAAAGTTGTTAAAAAGAAACTAAGATCGTGGAGTTCCACGACAATTATTAAGTTGTGTAATCCTTATCTAATCCAATAAACAATCTTCTCCGGCTAGCCTGTCTTCTCTAGACCAGTGTCCCAGCAGTCTCTTTGGGGGCCCAAAAAGGGGGGGGGGGGTGGAATCAATAACAGAGATACCTTGATTAAATAACTGGCATTAGTATTAATCAACGTTTGGTGTAGAAAAACTTTTTAGATACATATATTCTGGTAATTTTTACAAAATTCTAAGTTCACATCTATTCCTTTTCACAATCAAATTCATTATTAGAGAAGCCAAAATAAATTGATATACTCCGTGGAAACAAAAAATTGGTAATTGTAAATCTGTTGTATTCTAACAATATGGTCACCTGTTAAGCTGCCCACTTTGTCGTCTGTTTTGTTTTGTGATTTAAAATACAAAAAAGGTAAAACAAAATATTACTGTCAGTGTTTTCAGTTGGAGTAACTGAGTGTCTGGGAAAAAGTTGTTCAGTCGGTTTACCTTGAGTGTCTTTCGGTAGATATTATTGCGACCAAAATTTCCATTTGACAATCAGACTATAACATATTGCCAGAGATATCATAATGTCAATGAAATGTGAAAAATATGTCGCAGTGACTGAGAAGTGACTTCAGGTCAATCACTGTATCGGAGTGTACCATTACAACAAGTATAATATATATTGGCTTAAATCACTGGACC
This sequence comes from Ctena decussata, assembly GCA_963989385.1. Taxonomy (NCBI): domain Eukaryota; kingdom Metazoa; phylum Mollusca; class Bivalvia; order Lucinida; family Lucinidae; genus Ctena; species Ctena decussata. The sequence continues at coordinate 30,124,100 of OZ022504.1, read as the reverse complement.
ATGAAATAAATGTCGCACTGACCTACGATTAGTATGAGGTCTTTCATATCGTCAGCCCAATGCATTTACCCAAATATGATGAAATCCATAACATAGTGCTAGAGATCTTGACTAAAATATCTGGACCATGAAATATAGATCACACTGACTCAAAATAAGTATGAGGTAATGCACAGTGTCAGCCCAAACCATTAACTCAGGTTGATTGTAAATCAATGAAATAGTGTTTGAGATGTTGGCTTAAATCACTGCACCATGAAATATAAGTCACACTGACCTACAAGAACTAAAAGGTCACTCACAAGGTCGGAAATATCATGCAAAAACACTGGACCATGAAATATATGCCACTATGACCTATAATTAGTATGAGGTCATTCAAAGTAGCAGCGCAAGCCATTGATCCATGTCCCATGCAAATCCAGGAAATAGTGGTTATAACTATGAGTTAAAATCACGAGATAATTAATCTTAGATAAGATCACCCATAGTGTCAGCCCAAACCATTAACCCAGCTATAATGCAAACAATGTAAAAGTGTTAGAAATATGATGCAAAATCACTGGACTATGAAATATAGGCCACACTGACCTTCAACTAAGATGAGATCATTCATAGTGTCAGCCCAAAACATAAACCAAAGCATGATGCAAAGCCATAAAATAGTGATTGAAATATGAGGCAAAATCACTGGACCATGCAATATTGGTAATCCTGATCTACAATATGTATGAGGTCACTCAAAGTGTTTGCGCAAACCATTCACCGAAGTATAAATTCAATCCATAAAATAGTGTTAGAAATATAAGGAAAAGTCACTTGACTGTAACATACAGGTCACTGTGACCGACCGTAAGTTTGAGGTCTAACACCCGGTCATACTGAGTCATAATCGCAAGCAATCATGTTCGTACATCAAATAGTTTTCAAGATATAAGGCAAATCACTCGACCATGTAATATAGTTCACCGTGACATACTGTTAGTTTGAAGTCAAACATTGGGTCATAGTGAGTCAATTTGCCAAGCAATCATATTGGTATATCTAAGAGTCTTCGAGGTATGAGGCAAAATCACTGGACCATAAAATATAGGTCACTGTGACCTATTGGAAGTTTGAGGGCAAACATCCGGTCATACTGGGCCATTATCCCAAGTAATCATGTTCGTACATCAAATAGTCTTCAGGATATAAGGCAAAATAATTGGACCAGGATATATAGGCCACTGTGACCTACTATTAGTTTACGGTACGACATCTGGTCATACTGAGTCAGTATCCCAAGCAATCATGCTCGTAAATCAAATAGTCTTCAAGATATAAGACAAAATCACTGGACCATTAAATACAGCTTATCGTCCGACATGCATTACTGCAGTCACTAGATATTTCACAGATGTTCCAGTGTAGTAAGTTAGAAGACTCTATCCCTTTTGCTTAAGTAGTAACTGAGCTAAACGAAACAGGTGAATATTTTTCACATGTTGAATCATCCGTGAAATATATGTCATGGTTCGATATGCATCACTGCTTTCAGTAGATATATCCCAGATGGAGAAAGTTTGAAGACTCTAGTCCTTGTGGTTACTTCGAAATTGAGTTAAACGCAAAAGATGAATATTTTTTCTACGTTCAATCAATCGAGAATTATAGGTCTAGGTCCTATATTCATCGCTGCTTTCAGTAGTTGTCCCTCAGATGTATCTATGGAGCAAATCTAAAGACTCTAGCCCTTGGGTGTACTTAGAAATCGAGCTAAACGCAAAAGGTGAATATTTTCTTCTACGTTCAATCAACCGTGAAATATAGCCATGGTCCAATATGCATCGCTGATATTAGTAGAGCTTTCCCAGATGTATCTACGGAGCAAGTTTGAAGAATCTAGCTCTTGTGGTTACTTAGAAACTCAGCTAAATGCAACATGTGAATATTTTGCTAACGCGCAAAAAAGGCGCACATGCTCACGCGGATGCACACGAGGGGATGGCATAAGGCTGTCTTTGCTTCGGAAAATTGCGTTAATTTTTGAGTTTCACTATAATAAAGGAACAATAATAGATTATTAGTTTAACGAGTCCAACTCTGCCTCGTACACCAGTAATCCCTTTTTTGGAGTGAGCGCCAAAAACTGACTACGCGGCTGGCGTCATGCGACATTTAATTTTGAAAACGTGTTTTTTTCTTTTATGGACATGTGGAAGAAGAAATTTTGTGAATGGAATTTGAGACAAAGTATCTGCTGGTAAGACGTAGCCTAACATGTGCAGGGTATTTTATTTCTTTAATGTGTTGCTGATATGTTTGTTGCCACGGCTCACTTCACGTCCGCTTTCTTGTCCAGTTTCTACAAACTATTTCTATTGTTAGATATCATTTTAATTGCTTATAGATATTTCAAAGTGTTATCATTTAAATACCAGTCTGGGGACTTATGGATTTCCATAACGCGTATTTGTGATGGTTAACCATGCATTTTAAATGAACTGACATGATGGCTTACCATAACATAATTACTGAAATTTTTACCACAAGATGTCACTACGTGTCCGAAGGATGAAACGTGATGGAAAGCCATAACATTGGTTTCTTCTGACGTTATGGCTGACCATAACAAAGGCAAAACCCCTCAAGTACTTTTCTGTCGAGTAACTGGTGCAAAACCTTGAGTAACTCGTACAGTTAGCATCCGTTTCAAAAAAGCAAGCATTGTAGACAATTTTGATCGTAACACTTTATAAAAAATAGAAAGTAAATATCTATTTTTATTGGAAATAAAACAAGTCAAATACACAGCAATATTTGCCTAATTTTGACCATAATTCTGCAGACATAACCAAAATAAGACTGTTTATACTGAGAAAAGTTAAGGGCTGGACCAAAGATCAATTTTAAGTGTAGACAGGTCATACTGAACACTGCCAGTAGGTTAATAAGCCATTTTAGTGAGTTTGACTGAAAAATGTAAGAATTATGGCTGACCATCACAAATATGCGTGATGGAAATCCATAAGTCTCCAGACTGAATACTGAGACCGAATGCTCTGCGGTTTTGGTTTGACTTGTCTTCGAACGGCGTATGGGCACGCATATTCACTCATCACATTTGAACATGGCATTGATGGCCCATTAATGGCCCATTCATGGTATGCTAAATAAGACATCAGTTTAAACCTTATTCTGGGAGTAGACATGTACATCGGCTGAACCGGGAGGTCAAAACACTCTTGAATATTTGAAGTGTAAGTATTTCAAAAATAATTCTTTAGGTGCTGTTATCAGAAAAAATTAGGTATGTCATATTTACTAACCGTAAACGTGTTCTAAAGTGGGCCATAAATGAAAAGATGGAAACATAAACTGAATGAGCTCACTTTCAGGGAAGCAACTCTTACAGTTTCTTTTTTGCCTCCCTTCTCAATCCTGGTCACTTCCCGATTTCTTCAATAGGAGAAAATGTTTCCTACAGAATTGACCCGATTTTGGCACGCTAATACATGTATTATCCACGAAAGCAAATACAAAGTAATAAATGAGTCGCGACACGAGAAAACCAACAATGTGGTCATGCGTACAGCGCAGACTTAGATCAGCCTGGGCATCCACCCAGTCTGATCAGAGTCATCGCTGTCCGTATGAAGGTAGTTTAGTCCCTTGGCTACCCTTTAAGCGCTTAGCGAAGAGTCTGAACAGACTGGTTGGATGTCCAGGCTGATCTGAGTGTGCGCTGTACGCACGAGCACATTGTTGGTTTTCTCGTGTTGCGGCTCATTAATATTGTTTCCCTTTATTAAAGTGGGTGAAAACATGGCTATGTAACGGTACACCTTAAACACGCAAAAATCTAAATGGTAACATTTGTTCTTGAATGGTATTCAAAATATTACAAGAACCAAGAAAGCTAAAAAGTATTATCAATATTGATCAGTTATAAGTATACTTAGAGCTGGAAAGTACAATTTAAATACTTCCGAAAGATCGATCCAAAGACTGGTTATTAAAGAGCCCATGTATTTTATGAAACATGTAAGACTCTTAAAAGAATGATTTATTGACCATTTTTTGCTGTCTTCTTTCTGAGTAATATATGGTTTGCTGTGTATGCCAAACTGTGATATAACAACACGAATTAGCCCTTATCTAGTTTTGAAGTCAGTGTCAATGGCAATGATTTTATTAATTTAATAGCATAAATAGACTGAATAATTATTAATATAGTTCAAAGATGTTACAAAAACTTCAAAGGGGAACAACACAGTCCTAAAACCTTCCTGGAAGAACAAAAAAAATATGTGTTATGCTGTTTATTGGACCAAATTTGAAAAAAAAAGTAAAAAAAAAATAATTAAATAAAAAAAAGAAATATAAAGATATAAAAAATAATGAAAAAAAATCAGTCAGCAAAATATTATAATGCCTAGAAATTCCGGCAAACCCTGGAGGATGAGTAGCGTCAACATTTTCATTTTATCCATTTATTTACATATTCATTTATTTTTGTTTTCATTTCTGTACTTCTGAAAACTAGGAAGAGGTATAACTCGGCCCTTAAACACGGCCGCTTATCTCCGTCAGCACAACACCGTGTTGTGTATAGGAAAATGTGCAGGAGATTTCCGGTGGTTCTACAGGCGATTCGAAAATAAAGGTCACGAAAGGTAGGTGTCTCGGTTTAAAAGAGATATATTCTTTTCCAGCGTAAAACAAAAGAAAAGGAAAATGTCATGCAACCCTTCTATCGTTTTTCTATGAATACGAGTCTTGATGGAAGCCAGATTCTCAGTTATACAACAGATTTCCATTTTTTTCCCGGAGCGAGGTCATGGAGTTGGCCGTTTTGTTGGCATGCAAACATTTCAAATTTGCATTCCTGAAGTCGTCGAGTATTTATGTTTTCATCTATCACCTGGATATTAAAGGTTTCTCATATAAGTACCAGTTACGAGCCTAAACATAATTTGCTACCTTCCTTCAGCCCAGATAATGAAAGTTGTTGTGGAATTCGTGATCCAGGAGATCGGTGGTGCTGAAGGCGATAGGTGGCGGTGCAGGAGATTATTTTATGTTGTACCACCAATGACCGTTTTTAACTGTTTTATAACGTAAATAATGTAGTAGCATGGCATGGTACAGATTCGCACAGCTTTCAGATTCGTACACTTGGCTGTACAATGCCTCTGCTGCATTAAGCATGCTAATTAAAATGAAAATAACGACTCCAGCAATCAGGGGATTGAATTATCAGTCAATCATTAAGATTAAGGCTGTCTTCTTTAAATAAAGTTTACTCCTCTTGTGGCATGTATTGATTTTCTTACTAAAACTGAAACTGAAAGTAGACTCTAAGTGTCGTTCTAGAAATAATCAAGCAACCGAAGCAAAAGTGCTGTAACGAAAAAGTGCAACTAAAGTACATACATGAATTGATATCAAACAATACACTCAGTAAAACTGATAGATGAACGCCGAACGACCACTTAAAATTGAAGCGTAAAGAGAACAAACTTTTGGCTAAGTGCGACCATCTTTGTGTCAATGTCAACAATGCTATGCGATAACCTTGATTTCGACCTACAACATACCTTAAAAGTAATGCTCTGGATCACAGACTCAAAGGAGAATCTGCGTTGAAGTTGGAGAAAGTACCCTTTTCTCCGCTACAACGCATTTTAAACGGCCAAGCATAAAAATCTTTATAAACCAATATCTGTGTCCAAAATTCCAATGAATGTCCCATCGCATAGCATTGCCTGTTTTATCGAATTTTGGTCTCAAAAATAAGGAACAGAAAGTTTTGCCCCATTGGTATATGCGATGAATGAGCTGGATTGGAGGCCGTGTGCACAATGTAACTAAACAAATAAAGTGGGACGAATGTAAGTACCCAATTGACAAACTAGCATTACTTTCGTACCATTTAGTTCTAACAGAAGCTTTGCAGTGCAAATGATTGACTGATAATTCAATCCCCTGATTGCTGGAGTCGTTATTTTCATTTTAATTAGCATGCTTAATGCAGCAGAGGCATTGTACAGCCAAGTGTACGAATCTGAAAGCTGTGCGAATCTGTACCATGCCATGCTACTACATTATTTACGTTATAAAACAGTTAAAAACGGTCATTGGTGGCACAACATAAAACAATCTCGTGCACCACCACCTATCGCTTTCATCACCACCGATCTCCTGGATCACGAATTCCACAACAACTTTCATTATCTGGGCTGAAGGACGGTAGCAAATTCTGTTTAGGCTCGTAACTGGTACTTATATGAGAGGCCTTTAATATACAGGTGATAGATGAAAACATAAATACTCGGCGACTTCAGGAATGCAAATTTGAAATATTTGCATGTCAACAAAACAGCCACCTCCATGACCTCGCTCCGGGAAAAAAATGGAAATCTGTTGTATAACTGCGAATCTGGCTTCCATCAAGACTCGTATTCATAGAAAAACGATTGAAGGGTTGCATGACATTTTCCTTTTCTTTTGTTTTACGCTGGAAAAGAATATACCCCTTTTAAACCGAGACACCTACCTTTCGTGACCTTTATTTTCGAATCGCCTGTAGAACCACCGGAAATCTCTTGCTCATTTTCCTATACACAACACGGTGTTGTGCTGACGGAGATAAGCGGCCGTGTTAACCTCCTTTGGAAAAAAACGAATAATGTCATCTTTTCTCTTAGGCCAAATCGACAGATCAAACCGATAAAAATCAGAACAAAAATTAACAAACTGCCTTTTTAAAAAATTGAGAAAAGTATCATAAAAAGACATAACTCTAACAAAAAGGACTTGAATTTAACGCCTCAATATACACATCTTCACAACAAAATGCATGCACACATACAACATCAGACACAGATAGTCTAAAGACAAGCAAAATCATTCTTTTACAAAAACTTTAAATGAACTTAACACAGCACTAAAGGAAAAAAACACTGAAAAATATAAATCATTTCTTTTCTTATGCTGCATGATTAGAACAAAGTTGAAAATTAGATTGAAATCGGAGCAAACATTGATGATATTGGTATTTAAAAGTATATTGGTGTACATCTGTATACCAATATTTACTCATATATTCATTTTATAGGGGTACACCTCAGCAGGAAAACATATCCGGGGAAAATTTTAAGATAAATATCAAGTCTTTTCTTATACTGCATCTATTAATCCAGTTTGAATAAAAACGAAGGATGAATGGTCGGACAACTCTAAACAATAGGGCAGAAAAGGTAAAATGAGGAATATCTCACGCGCTGAAGGAGACAGTTTTTTAAATCGTTACCTTATTGCACAACTTTATACCTCTATGTGTTCACATATTTAAAGGCCAGTCCTGACTATAAAAAGCAGACTAAGCTCATTTCACCTTAGATTTGGACGGACACTCGGCGCCAGGTGTCTGCAACTATGGTTACGCACCGCTGAGCCACTTGGTGGACGTTGTTAGGAGAATTGAAACAGAGCAGAATAGAATTTCACCTTAGTATGATTTTAGAGTCCAAAGGGTCAAGAGCTCAGCCATGCTTTCTGATTGGCTACTGATTATTGGTAAAGGTTATATGTAAAATGATTGATAGGTTCTTATCAGCTGAGTAAGTGAAGTGTTTTTACAACTAAGTCTCTATGACACTCATAAAATTTGATCTGTTTATTCTTGGGAAATCGCATTTATAGAAACAAGCACAATAAAAAAAAATTATTTGCATCTTCCATTGATGTTCATCTGCAAAAAAGTTATAGGAATTGCAAATCTATACTTAAGATCACATTGTAGATATATATTCCTGACATGCATGATAACAGATTTTTTGGCGAATATTATACAGATTATAAATATTATGATTTCAAATATTAACAATAAAATTATTTAGAAAAAGTAAAAAGTATGCAAAGACCAGGAACTGAAACAATCAAAATCCAAATCCAGCCCTCAAACCATAGTTGGAAACAACCAAGATTACAAATAATGAACTATTTAGAACTCACGAGTAATGATAATAATAATTATGGTAATAATGCAATAAGAAATAATAATGCTTATTTTTCTATTCATTTCAGTTAATATTCTGATTACTTTTACACTTTATGTCATTGTTTTCATGATCTTTGCTTCCATTACTATTACTTCTGCTACTATTATTGTCATTATTATTGTTACAAGTATGATTCTTATTTTATAATCAGTAATTAGAGTAATAAATATGAAGATCAAATATTATCAAAGTGCATATTTCCCTTTGACTAAAATAAAGAAAATGCTCTGAGAAATAATGGATATAATTTAGATCAGACCTCATTTGCAACCTGAATCATTTAACATTTAAACAAAACTGTATATCTACATCATTTCTCTATATATTATCAGTATTATGATTTTTCTTTTCATCGTGGGAACTAAACTGAAATAAAACTTCAGGATCTCTGATTTTGAGTATCACACCCCAAAAAATAATCCATGGCTCTTTATTACAAAATTGCTAATGTATGAAAAGTTGATTACCTCTAACAGCAGTGTGGCTTAAGCCCCGCCCACTTATACTGCCCACTTACATAACCTATACAGGTAAAATCTTTTGGACGACAATCCTGGCCTTAAAACAAAGCTGTACATCTACATCAGACATACATTTTATTTATATTGATACATATTTATCTAGAACACTGATATCCCAAAGTCGCCTTTTATATCAAAGAATATGAATTGGACACATGTCCCTTTTAAGCATTTCAACTCCTTTTATCTTAAACTACTGATTTCTCAAAGTAAATTTCTAGGATCAATTTGTTTTGAACATCGACTTTGAGATATCGAGAATGATTGTCTGTTAGTTACAAACACCTGAAAGCAAAGCAAAATGCTTATATTATATGCCCGTCGTGAAACAGGACATATTATACCACGGCGTTGCCGTCCGTCTATCTATCCATTAATTTTTCGTGTCCCCGCTCCATTTCTCCTATACTCCTGGAAAGAATTTCTAAAAACTTTAGTCAAATGTTAAACTTATTACAATGATGTGCACAATTAAAATTTGAGCCGCGACACGAGAAAGTGGCATGTGCGCCCAGCGCAGAGTCAGATCAATCGGGGCATCCACCCAGTCTGATCAGAGTCTTTGCTTTGCACTTAAAGAGGAGCTGAGGGTCTAAGATAGCTCCATGCAGATAGCAAAGACTCTGATCAGACTTAGCGGATGCCCTGGCTGCTTTGAGTCTGCGATAGGTGCACATATCACTTTGTTGGTTTTCTCGTGTCGCAGCTTATTTAATAATATCTGACAAAGGTCGAGGGCACAATTCTAAAGGTAATATTTTGTGTTCTCTGTCTTTAAGTCCGTTCAAGATTTCTTGATGAAAATTTGTACAAATACAAAAGCACTATCAGGCGATGTGCAGAGATAAAAACCATTGAACTAACTCTGGTTTTGACAGAATTATGCCCCTTTGTATTGTTGTGTAGTGGTTTGTGCCCCTTCAATAACTAATTTTTCTTAATATGAGGCACAATTAGAAATTAGGAACATCTCACCCTTTGAAATATCACCCTTTGTGTAACATTTAAAGTGATTTCATATCTGACTTAAGTAAAAATTTCAGTTACTGATCTATTGTTTCCATTCCTACTATAAACCCAAACGAGGGTACATTGCCACGCTCAGCGTAGCTCTTGCTGAAAATGGCTTGGAAAGAAGCTGATTCTGTAATAGGTCTATCGAAAATATATGGTGACGTTGTTTTAAATGGTTTTTCATCACCATATACCGAGTAGTATATCCTTCAATTTCCCAAAAAGTGTCTGAAAAAAAGGTTAAACCTTTACTAGTAACAAGGGTTACATTGTAGTCTGGATTATATTTCACTGAGCCTTTCATTAGATATACCAAATTATATGTAATTATTATATGCTCAAACATTTCGCAATACGGGTTAATATATGACCTAAATCAAAATGATAGTCATTTTGCAGTTTTAGATAGCTACATATAGAATCCTCAAACTAATTATACCCTCGATGATACTGCGGTATATCTTACATAAACTCGGATAAAGATTCTTGTATGACAAGGGTTAAAATATATTGATAGGCACGCCATTAGGGACAACGTTCCGAAGATTTGTTGACTTAGAACATCATTAATTTTCGAACTGACACAGTTTACTTTGAACTTCGAGACATTTTAACAATGTTTTGATTTAAATGTTTTTTATGATATACTCAGCAGCAAAGGAAACGCATACTAATTATTTTCGAATTTTATCTAATGACTGACTCTCTTGCTACACAACGAAAAGAAATTTTAGAGATATTTACTGTACTGTTCAGAAATATTCCAAATTTACTGTTAGCTCAAAATATTCCAAAATGGTTGTAAGCCATTTATTGAGGGTATAAAATTGCGCTAAAACCTGTTTTAGCGCAAATATATATAACAAATCTGGAAGTATGACGGACCGCGATCGAAATCGTATGACTGGCTCAAACAAAATGAATTAACTGACAATCACGTGCGCCCATGGAAAATACCTGGGTATCATCACATGATCGCAAGAGCAAACATTGATTCATTCACTGGCTCACGATATTTTCTCTAATTTGCATGTACGATTTTAACTTTTTCTTTTTTAATTCACTATTGTCTTTAACCAGAACTTTCATTCAGGATTTAGATACATGTATTATAATATAATCACTAACAAATTTCAGTAAAAAGATTTTTTTTCTAAAAAATGATACGACGAGGGAATATTATACATATTTAAGTATTATAACTCACTGATGTTCATTGATGTATTTTTGAATTATGTTGTGTGTCAGTTTTCATTTCCGATACCTTCCTGTCCGTCCCTATATAAGGCGCCGTATAATAGTTATGATAAGCTTAAATGATAAAAGCATAAGGTGACATGTTGAATTATAAATTTCCGTATACTTCCTGTGATGCTTATTGACAGTGGGCATATATGATTTTCGATTTTATTGTATTTCCTTTTTCTGTATTACCCGAACCGGTAGTGCATGAAATATTTTAAAAACCGAAAGAAATAAACACTTTTAAATTTCTAGATTACTTTAATTTACATCGGTAAGACTTTGAAAAGAATTTGTATATTGTGCATTTCTTCTGTTGTTGAGTATACTGAGTGTACAACTTAAGTTACATATGCACATGCGTCTGATGTAAACCGTGGAGCAGTAGAATGAAAAAAGAAAAATATGATAAGGGAATTATTGATTCAAACTTTAACTGCGACAGTAATGAGTGCCATAAATGGTAAGTTACTATTTTGATAAATGCATTATATCATTTTTTTAAAAAAATGTCCAGGTGTAGTCACAGTTAAGTATGACTGTTTTATGAGGAAATTATTTTTGCTTCAAATTCTGAGTTCTGATTATATGTAGTTGAAATGACAATATAACTGACTTTTTCTGAAACCTACAACTGCCCTGCCATCAGGTCATACAGAGAAACAATGATAGGTCAGGAAAATTGGATCAGTGAAAGAGGTATGCAGTGGCGGGGTATCACGCAGTCGTTTGCGATGCTTTTATTTATGCATACATAAGTAGCTTAAAACAAACGACGTGGGTCGTACAATGGTGACTAAATGACATCAAACATTTTACAGTCCATTGTATTCAAGTACCAAGTTTTGTATATAAATATAAAGAAAATGATTACCGAAATTAAACAAATGTTTTAATGATCCAATTTAGTCTTATTTGCTCCTTGTATCTTACTTTTACATGATGTTGGCGCCGATTAGAAGATTGCAGGCCTGCATTTGGCTATACATCGCTAAAACAATGCTCTTTAACATGATTTTGAAAGTAAAACTTCAGCTAGGACTTATGATCAAATAAACATGAGGAGAGTATCTCATGAAATTCTCTTAAACAATTACTATACATGCATGTCTTAAATGGGCAAAAAACATTAAAACCCAGCAAAGAGAGTGTTAATTTTATGAAAAAAAAATATATTACTACTGCAACCCTAAAACGGGACATAAGCATAGTTACAGCGGAGCAGTAGTTTAATGATGTCTCATGTTATGTCAATATTTTTTTTTTGGAAAAGGAGAGAGGGTGTGTTTATAAGAATAGGGGTTTAAGGAGAGGAACTTTATAAGTAATTGTGCTTTCGTTCTAATCATTTTACTTGCTTATGACAAATGTGTGTGTGTTTATATGAAATTTTGAAAATAAAATATGTTTAAACCAAGAATAGGGGTGTTAACAAGGATTAACTACATATATGGCTTTTAAAACTGGAGGTTTGCAGCTTTTGCAGCAAGTCAATTTAAAATTATATTCCGGGAAAAGAGGAGGGAGGGCGTTTATTGTAATGGGGACCTCTATTAGGACCAACACAGATTAGTCACTTGCTATAATTTACGGGCTGGAATGTATGCTTTTTATACAGTGATTAATAATTCCTGAAACCTACAGCGTTAGTCAGTCTTGGCCTTCGTTGCATCCCGAAATAGTGTGTGCTGTCCACAATTTCATCAGACATTATATAAACATTAATATAGACAACTCTCGATATCTTGGACACTGATATCTCAAAGTACCCGCTTATATCAAAGAATGTAGTTTGGACACATTTCCTTTTGTTACATTTCAACTCATTTTATCTCAAACTACTGATATCTCAAAGTACATTTCACTTCCTTTATCTCAAACTAGTGATATCTCAAAGTAAATTTTCTGGGATCAGTTTGGGATGAACTTCGACTTGAAATGTCGAGAAATGATTGTATCTTAGTTACAAGCACCTGAAAACAAAGCAAAATTCTTTTATTATATGCCCGTCGTGAAACAGTACATATGCCACGGCGATGCCGTTCGTCTATATGTCCATTCACTTTTCGTGTCCGCCCCATATCTCATAAACTCCTGAAAAGAGATAGAAAAAACCTTTGACCTGACTCTGGTTTTGACAGAATAATGCCACTGTATTACCGTGTAGTGGTTTGTGTCCGTCCACTAACTTATTTTGCTTCGAACAGTTCACAAATATTAGGCAGAATTTGACGATATGCAGAAATTAGGAACATCTCACCCTTTGAAATATCACCCTTTTTGTGACATTTAAAGTGACTTCATATCTGCCTCTTTAGTGAATCTTTCAGTTACTGATCGACTGTATCCTTTCCTGCTATAAATCAAATCGAGGTACATTGCCACGCACATCATAGCTCTTGGAAAGAAGATTACTCTGTACTAGGTCTATCAAATATGATTGCTGTAGTTGTTTTAAATATTTTTTTTTCGCCATAATTGAGCTAGACACGAGAAAACCAACAAAGTGGTTGTGCGCCCAGCGCAGACTCAGATCAGACTCGTCGTTAAGTGCTTTCAATGTAGCTAAGGGTCTAAGCTAGCTTCATGCGGACAGTGAAGACTCTGATTAGACTGGGCAGTCGTGCACATGCCTAATTGTTGGTTTTATCGTGCCGCGGCTCAATTATATCCAGTAGTATATCCTTGAGTTTCTCAAATAGTGTCTGAACAAGAGGTTTAACCTTCACTAGTAACAAGGGTCACAATGTAGCCATGAATATGTTTCACTTAGCCTTTCATTAGACATACCAAATTATATGTCATCATTATATGCTCAAACACTTAGCAATATATGATCCAAATCAAAATGATAGTCATTTTGAAGTTTTAGCTACCTACAAACTAATTATACACTCGATCACTCTGCGGTATTATCCATCAGAAACTCGGATAAAGTTTCTTGTATCACAAGGGTTAAAATATATATTGCCATTAGGGACTCAAGACATCTTTGATTTTGGAACTGATACACTTTGATTGAACTTCGAGACACTTTAACACTGTTTTGATGTAATTGCTTTTTATGATATACTCAGCAGCAAAAGAAACGCATACTGATTATGTTCGAATTTTATTTTATGACTGATTCCCTTGCTAAACTACGAAAAGAAATTCATAAGAAGGGGTGGTGATCGGGCGATGACACTGGGTATAACTTTCAGTGCCGGGCGCCCTTCTAATTTGGATTACAGTAGGACAAGGGTCTACTGTGCTTTCAGTAAATGCGGAAGGGGTTGTTTGGACATTTTTCTCTCCCCTGTCATATCTATTTTCTTTCTCCCTCTCGAGGATACGGCTCGGTATAGACTGAACTACTGTCTCAAAGAGCCGTTAAACCTAAAACAACCAACCAACCAACCAAATTCAAGATATTTTTACTTCACTGCTAAAAATAGTCCAAAATTACTGTCAGCTATTTGTTTAGGGCATAAAAATGCGCTAAAACGTAGTTGCAACCAAAATAAAATATAGCAAATCTAATTTGAAACTAGAAGAATGACGGACCGCGGTCGAAATCGTATGACTGGCCCGACAAAACAAATTGACGTAACAATCACGTGTGCCAATTAAAAAAATACATGAGTATCATTACGTGATGGCAGAACCCTGGGGGTGGTGATCGGAAGATGGTGCTGGTTCCAGCTTCCAGTGCCGGGATTTCCTACTTATTCGGATAAAAGTAGGGCAAGGGCCTATTGTGCCTGCAGTAGGTGCGGGTGAGGGGTTGTTTGGAATTTTTTCTCTTGTCTATCATCTATCTTTTCTTTCTCCCTACCTCTGTGAGACGGCCCGATATAGACTGAAATACTGCCGTCAATTCCAAAACAACCAGCCAATCAACCGATGATGATAAGTTTGTAGGTCGTTTGCGAAAAAGTGTGTGTGTGTGTGTGTGGGGGGGGGGGGGGGGGGGAAATTCGATTCAATTCCATTAATGCTAAATTGATTCTCATGAAACTTTTTCTACCATAATCTGTTACCTATACGAACTCATGCTAGGAAATTTATAATGTTTGACATTTGAATAAAAAGTTACTCTATTATTCATTACCATTTTTCCTCTCAGTTTTATGCAATTCTTACAAAGGAGGTACCATAATGGTACAACAGCCATTCTTGTTCTATAGTTACTATACTAATACTATTATTCATTCACAAATTACCATGTGGTCTGAAATGTGTTCAATCACTGCTGAGTAATAAGAGGCTTTAGCGACAATGGGCCAATCACTTGAAAAGGATTTTCTTATTAAGGTCTGCATAGTTTCATGAAAATTTATTCTGTAGTAATGAAATTAGATCGATTTTTTGCCCTCCACTTTTTCGCAAACGACCTACACTGGCTCACGATATTTTCTGATTTGTATATACAATTTGAACGTATTCATTTAACTCACGATTGTCTTTAACCAAAACTTTCATTCAGGGTTTAGATATCATAATATTATCTCTTACAAAAGTTAGTAAAATGATTTTATTTATAACGGGTGAAATGACGAAGGAATTTGACTTTAAGTACTATAACACACTGATGTTCATTGATGTATATTTGACTTATGTTGTGGGTCAGTTCCAATTATGATACCTTCCTGTCAGTCCCTATATAAGGCGCCGTACAAAGCTTATGATCAGCTTACATGAAAAAAGCATAAGGTGACAAGTTGAGGTTGGGCAACATTTGGTATTTTTGCATTTATTTTTCTGAATGAAAGCGTGTAAAGCTAAACGTCCGCGACTAAACTACCTGGCTCCTAATTGAAACGTGTTGAATAAAGGTCACGAATCAAAGGAATGTCAGCGAATCTAAAAGAATGGTAGCAGAATGGTTCGCCATAATGATATAAATAATACTGCCAAATTTTCGATTTTGCACCTGGAGTTTTAGGAGACACATGGTTTGCCAACAAGTAAGCACTTTGCTTTTTTTTTATTTCTTTTTGTTTAGTTTCCTTATCCTTCCTGTTCTTTACTGAAACGAAAAGTAACGAAGACAGAATAAACTAGTTGATACTTATTATTATTATATACCTATCAATGATACGCCCTTTTAACTACCAGTTTTCTGGCCATCTGATACAGAACGCCATATCAAACTGACGTTTTCCGAAACCGTATCACTATCCTTAAAAACGAGGCACTGCCTGAGTTCCAGCTTCGGGCGCATCATTGTTTAACGTGCATCGTAGAAACGAGAACCAGAGATACGGGACAAGTGACGTAACGTCAACAAGCACGTCAAAATGGCACGTCTTGATTGCACAGTCGGCAGCGTTTGTCTCACGACTAGCTACATACCTCTGCCACGCAGGTTCGAATCCGGGTCGATGCATTGGCGCTGGCAAGTATGAATGGTTAGCTGTTCCCTAAGGTATATAATAAACAAATTATTACAATAGTAACTTGATCTGGCGTACTGTATCACGTCTCGCGACTGAGCTCATACCATCGGATCACCCTCGACGCAAGCGTCTCGGGCGATCTGATGGTATGAGCTCATCCGCTCGACGTGATACATTACGCCAGATCAAGTTACTATTGTAATAATGTGTATATAGTGTGCATTTATGATTTTCGTTTTGAGTTCATATTGAAAACAAATTCGAATAAATCGCTCGAGTGTGCTCATTTTATTGTATTTATTTTTTTCTGTATTACCCGAACCGGTAGTGCATTAAATGTTTAAAAACAAACGAAAGAAATAAACATTTTTAGGTTTGCTAACTTACTTTAATTCACATCGGTAATTATTTGAAAAGAATGTGTATACTGTGCATTTCTTCTGTTGTTAAGTATACTGAGTGTACAACTGAAGTTACGTGTGCACGTGCGTCTAATTTAAACCATGGAGCAGTAGAAGCATTAAGGATAAAAAGGAAAATATGATTAGGCATTTATTGACTCAAACTTTAACTGTGACCTTAATGAGTGTCATAAATGGTAAAATATTATTTTGATAAATACATTTTATATACATAATAAATGTGCATGTGTAGTCAGAGTTAAGTATGGCTGTTAGATAAGGAAATTGTTTTTGCTTAATTTTCTGTGTTCTGATTATATGTATTTGAAATGACAATATAATTGAATTTCCTGGTCTTTGAACTTGGAGACGGAACATTTAATTTTAGCAACATGGGAGTATCATGTATATGAATAAATATTGAAAAAGTTGTAATGCCAACAATAAAACCGAAATATCATATTTTATACCCGTTTATTCAGAAAGCTACTCTACCTCCGTCATTTCATTTCCTTCCAAAGGGCTGAGTCTCACTGTCACGTTTTGAGGGCTAGGTTGTTCTGCGTTTCCCGCCCTACGTTTGTACCCCGTTTTGTAGGTATTTAGGTGTTACGTTTCTAATACGTTTAACTACGATTTACTTCGTATTATCCGGGTATGAAACGGCTTTGTGTCACGCTATCAGAAGGAATGAGAAAAGTTTACTTACCTACTACGATTCCGTACGTTTTATTAGGGACTATTAGGTAGTCCCCGGTATAACTGCCTAGTCAAAGTGAGGTTTGAGTAAGTATCGAAAAACATACCAAATCGTAATAAACGCAGAAAAACGTCACAAAACGTACTAAGACGTGGGAAAAGCGTATATAATGCGTAGAAGTACGTAGAGGCCCTTCACGTATGGCTACTTATTTGCACGTATTTGTAACGTTTCAACTACGTTCTTGTACGTTTAGACTGCGTTTCAATACGTTTTTACTAGCATACAGTAAGTATTTCGAAATGCTACGTTTAAGTTGAATTTTTAATTCGAACGTAGCTATGCCACGTATGAAGCTGTATATATCCGTATATAATACGTATAAACTACGTTTTTATACGCTTACTCCCGTTTTGGTACGTTTTGAATACGTAGAAAAACGTAGTCCTCAATACGTGACAGTGAGACTGAGGCTTAGAGGACACCTAGGTCATTCTTGTTACGTTTTTGTACGTATTTAATGCGTTTCGACTACGGTTTAGTACGTTTTGACCACGTTTAACTAAGTGTTGCTACGTTTCACTAGGTATACGCTACGTATATCAAAATGTCATTTTTGAGCTAAACATTCTAAATAAAACGGATTTAGCTACATTTATATACGTATTCACTATGTTTTACAACGTATACTGCCGCTTTGCCACGTTTTAAAACGTAGTAAAACCTAGCCCTCAAAACGTGACAGTGAGACTGTGGCTAAAGGGAGTTGGTCGCTATGCTTGCCGTTTACTTGTTTGCCCATACTTTGCGGTTTCACGTTTTACTTCTCTTCTTCTAGGTGCCAGAGAGGGATTGCGATCTTTCATTATGGCAGTCATTGGAAATCTTTTCATTGTTATCTTTTATTGCTTCTTCCTTCATTTTTATGCCCGTAACATATGATGTGGTTATACTAATGCTTATCTTAAAATTAAAGGGAAACACTCACTAAAACATAACTTGGACTAACATTGAAGAGTTTAAAAAAACATAAAGTTTGAACGCTGTGAGTACATGACAGTATAAACTCATAGTGGAAAAAGAGAATCCAAAATTCATTTAGTTTGAAACATATATCATGTGATTGAAATGTGTGAATCTATTTTCTGACTTCATAAAGAAATGACTTAAAGGGATATATAAAGTAAACCATAAAGTGGTACCACTCTATAATGGTTTGATGACCCTGTTATGCCATTACCTATGTGAGGTAGGGTATTTCCGTTGATGAAATAACAGTGTCACTGGACTGTTGCATAATAGGAATAGGATTATGACACCCAATAAACAGGAATTATATCTTTAAGTCAAATAAGTCAGTAAAAAAGCCATTTTTCACAATTATTCAATATTAAAATATTTATCACTTGACCGGAAGTTCCTTAATGGTGGCCCTCATGGCCGCCATTTTGAAGTATTGACACTTTCATATCTTTCATGAAAATTTCACCACATGTTATTGATTATCAAGTTCTACAATAATAACTGAATTTATACTTTAATGAGTGCTTTCCTTTAAAACATACTTTTTCCGATGTCTCCTCAGAAAATCTACGGATGTCTGTGAAGGGAAGAAATTCTGTGCAGATGTAATAATTGCTCTTTTAAAATACTTTATTTAATGCAAAGTTTGAGTTAATCTTTCTTCAAGAACACACCAAAAGCATTTTTACTGCAAACACCTAATAATAAAACAACTATTTTCATAAATGATAGACAAGTAAAAAAATAAAAATAAATAAATAAATAAAAAACAAGTCTTACTAGTGACCATTTCAAAGCGATGACTCTTTTACAGTTTCTCTTTATAAAATAAGAAGGATAGAAATAAATTAAACCAGACACCCTTTAATTAACAAATGGACTCTTCCAGTTTATAAGGACAGACGAGTCCACCAGGCATAAAAGGGTCAACCCGCCAAAGGACGGGTCTCCATAAGGCCCATTTCATGGCTAGAATAGATTTCCTTCAAACTTTTTAAGTTATAAGAACTATATATTGCCTCTGGATTGACGAAATATTAGATTACACAGCAATCAGTTAACCATGATATGCATGATATAAGTGGGTGGGGCAATTTCACACGATTCTTATCTTTATCTCTAAAATGCTGTATCATTTTGCAGGAAACTGTAGCCAAATATTAATTGTTATACAAAAAGTACAGATACATGTATACCAGTAAGTAGTTGCAGACGTTTTCCGGAAATGCTCCTTAGTGATGTTGTATACTCATTAATAAGTCATACCTAAATTTTAACCATTTTTAGTCTCCAACTTTACGAAACCTCACATTTTTTTACTTTCTAAGCAATTAAAAGGTTATTATAATTATTATAATAATAAAGTGGATATAATGGACATTATTAAATCATGAGGGATCATTTATACACTCAGTTGTTCAAGAGTTATCTGCCCCTGAATGTGGAAAATGTTCTATTTTTTTTTCAAGATGAAAGTTTCTAGAAGGCTCACTCCATGACAAGAATAAATTTCAACCAAACTTTGTACATTATAAGTACTATGTGTTGACAGTTATTGGTTGATATAGTAAACTGACCAGTAATAAGTTGCCTGCAGTAAGTACGCTACAGATGGGTGGGGTAATATCACATGATTATTGCCTATATTTCTAAGATGTTATACGTTTTATCAGAATTATATTGTAGCCAAACATCAATTACAGATACAGATGTACATGTACCAAATAATAGATGCAGAGGTTTTAGCTCTTCTGAGCCTGAGGCTCAAGCGGAGCTTATAGAATGTAGTCTTCGGCG
The DNA here is from genome assembly GCA_963989385.1 of Ctena decussata. Lineage (NCBI taxonomy): Eukaryota > Metazoa > Mollusca > Bivalvia > Lucinida > Lucinidae > Ctena > Ctena decussata. The sequence continues at coordinate 30,103,976 of OZ022504.1, read as the reverse complement.
TCCAGCATCCGCCATCCGTCCGTCGTCAATATTTTCAATTAACTTCTTCTCTGAAACTGCTGAGCCAATTTCATTTAAATTTCATATGCAGCTTTCAGGCAAATGGGGAAAGAAAATATGCATATTTGGACTAGATCATATGACCAAGATAGCCGCCATGCCCATATATGTTATAAACCTAAAATATCTTCTTCTCCAGAACCACTGGGGGAATTGCCTAAAAACTTGGTATGTAGCATCTCAGACTCTAGTACTATAAATTTTATGTAAATGAAGACTCTGGGTTAGTATAAACATTATTTTATTTGTATAAACGGACAATATAATTACAATGCACATGACGAGACATATACAGAAGAATCTACAAAAAGGATTCAGAAGAAAGTCAAACGACTTATGTAAATCTGTATCCCGTTTGACAATCATGTTATAGAATATAATGAGTGATTTGGTATGTCAGCTACAATAAATGATGTTTAATTGAGCAATATCAAGGAAGATGAAACGTGTTAAAATAAATAAGCATCTTTAGAGAGATGGAGAAAAAAAGTTTTTGGAGCATATTAGAAGGTGTTTGCAAGATATTGCCAGTAAGACAAAATACAATCACGTAAGAGAGTTGCAATCAAGGGCGGTCATAGACTCCGAGTTGACCCTGATCTATTCTATGCCAAGGTCAAATTTGTGTTCATAGGCTTTTGAATAGGAAAAGCAGAAAAAGTGCAATTTTCAGTTGCTATTATGTGCAATTTCATATAAATTTCAAAGGCAGGCTTAGAGGGAAAGAAAGTTTATACATTTGGTCTAGATCACGTGACCAAGATGGACGCCATGCCCATATATGGTCAAACACTTAAAAAATATTCTTCTCTAGAACCACTAAGGCAAATGCCTTGAAACTTGGTATGTAGCATTTGGGACTTTAGTACTACTAAGTTCATATAAAATATGACCCTGGGTTGACCTGACCTATTTTATGATAAGGTCAAATTTGGTTCCTTAGCCTTTTGAATATGAAAAGCTGATCAGACTGGGCAGATGCCCAGGCTGATCTAAGTCTGCGCTGGGCGCACAACCACTTTCAAGTTGTTGGTTTTTTCGTGTCGCGGCTCATTTGTTTTTGGGACAGGATGTGAAAATCGACTGAGTCTCTTCCTGAGCATTGCCTTCCCATTCAGGGTAGAGTCGGGTAACTTCGGACAGTGGGTAAATTCGGACATACCATTGCAAACAGTGAAAATCTAGATGAGACGGCTAATAATGAGCCGTCTCGAGCCGTCTCATCAGGACTTTCACTGTTTGCCTAGCTTTTTTTTTGTTTGAATTCCAAACAACTGGCATATAGAGGAAACATTTTCACTGTCCGAATTTACCCGCTGTCCGAATTTACCCGACTTTGTCCTACTCTGCATTTTTCACTTTTGAAAGAAAACACTGAAGTCTTGGAACGCGTCGCCGTCGACAATAATTTAATGACGATTTATGTTGACTTGCTGGCACCCTCTCTTGTACGTATGCAGTATTAAATACAAGCATTCATTAATTTTTAAAGCACACCATTGTGTATGGGAATCTATTCGCCATATACTTGTAATAGGGGAGAAAAAGTGGCCCGACCGGGACTCGTACCCAGGGCCTCTCGCTATCCGTGAGACCCCTAGGTTGTTGAGCTTATGGTCGACTTTTTGATAATTTCCCCCTGCTTAATTAGATTCGTCCCCGAACCTGTTCAGTTCCACGGAGGAACCAACGAGGCATGATATTTTATGCTCACGGCCCTAGCCGTGAACCCACACTGAACCACCAAATGTATTAGGGGAGGAAAAAGTCATGGCCCGACCAGAGCTCGAACCCAAGGCCTCTCGCTTACCATGCGAGCACTCTGTCAACTGAGCTACCGAGCCACTTGGTCGACCTTTGATACTTTCCCCCTGCTTAATTAGATTCGTCCCCGAATCTACCCGGTACCACGGAGGAATCAACGAGGCATGCACTTTTTGATACTCGCGGCCCTAGCCGTGGACCCACACTGGCCACCAAATGTCACTGGGGAGGAAAAAATCGTGGCCCGACCGGGACTCGAACCCAAGGCTCCTCGCTTACCGTGCGAGCACTCTGTCAACTGAGCTACCGAGCCACTTGGTCGACCTTTTATATTAAAGAAAATCTTACGCCCCGTCTGATAACCGAACCGGGGACCTTTCGATCTAAAGTCAAGCACTCAACCACGTCGCTATAAAAGCCGGCTTGTACCGCAAGGCATTACAAGTGTATGCTATACATAACCTATACCCTGTAACGCTCCCCCCTTCCATATTGAATTCGTCCTCGAATTCTCAGGAGTACAAGAAACACTGGAAATAAAACTTAAGGAGTTTGTATGCACATGTGGGTCATTAAACGTTGGGCGCTTTTTGTCACGGTTGACATGATAAACGTATGAATAGAAGTAAACGCATACCTGGAATATTATAAATATAATTCTAATGATAAGATTATATACAAGTAATAATAATGTCGCCCAAACAGGTTCATTCTTCGCCAGACAATAATGGACTGACGAAGGAAAGCCCGCTGTTAGTTGGGGCATGTTAAGTGACATGCAATGAAGTGCATCGCGCGCAACATGCGTAGAACGAACCCGATATGGTATAGCGCTTAACTTTTAAATTAACATTTAGATGACTTAACTGTTATGGAACATAAGAATGATGTGAAATATAGGAGTGGGATTTATAGGATTTTAGGACCAGCGGGACATTCATTTCGTTAGCTCCTAGAGCTGACACTGAGACATATTTATCTTTGCAGAGTGTCAAACCTTGAGTATTGCAAAAAGCTATGATATTTATCTTTTTAAAACAAAAGCAACACGAATAACCTTTGCGATAGTTTATTCCATCCGGCGTTCATCCTAAAAGCTTAATAAAGGATTTGATAGTCAACGTTACCTCAGTGATTGATGACATTGTGCTTACTAATCGTATTATTGAACATTTAAATTAAAGTTTCGAACAAGAGCTACCTCAACGGGCACAGTGATTATACTACACTATTTTCTTTTAATATTTAGTATTGAGGAAAGCCTTCAGTCATGGTTTCTGAAACTTCTATTCGATGTCTGTGTTAATAATAAGTTTGATACTAAATATAGTTTCGTAATGACAGAGTTAGAGTTAATTTCTATTTAATACTTGATTGTCCTACTAACAGGACTAGGAGGACCTTCGATGTATGACTGCCAGGCCGTCAAAGACCTCGGGTTTAATCAATCGGGAGTGTATCATGTAACACCGATCCCTACGTGCAAGGGATTTGATGTTTATTGTGACATGATAACAGACAACGGTGACTGGTTGGTAAGTTAATTTTATTATGTTTCGAAAATAAGTCAGAATAAATATGAGGAAAGATGGTTGCAGTTTGCACAGAAAAATATTAACGTTGTTTGAATCAAATTCATCGCTGTGATAGTAAAATATTTGAATATGCAGTTTAATAGTTTAATGCCAATGTAGTTTAGATCACATAACGTGCCGGTGTTCGACACTTCCGATTAAACTTATTGTAGTGAAGAATATCTGAATGTATGTTTGTCACGGCCGGGAAGAAGCCATTAAACTATTTATGCCAAGTGTCCCATACCAAAGGCATTGACAAACAGTGCAGACCAAGATCGGACGCCACAAAATGCAGCGTTTGATCAGGGTATATTTGCATACGCCAAATGCGTATAAAATGAATGAAATAAAAATTATGAAAATAAACTAAACCAGACACCCCTTAATTGACAAATAGACCCATCCAATTTACCAGGACAGTCAACGACGTCATATATCTGTTACCATGGCAACAGTTCATATTCCTGTCAAAACGGCGTCATCAAGACGTCATTTTGCCAAAGTACTGAGCACAACAGTTGATAATTCCATAGCTGCTATAGTTACAGATCTATGACGTCATCTCACTTATTATTCGAAAGGAGCATGGCATACAATGTATGTAATGCTCATATGGCGTGACAAACGTTGCAATATAATATAATCTGGTAATATAGTCAATCTATATTCAAATATTTATTGACACTAAAAATTATATTTATTCACAGAATAATATATATTTGTGATATATAAAATATATCTACTTGCCTAAAAATATTGATTGGTAATACCAATATATTTGTTCATAAAAAAATTATTTGAGATATAAAAATATGTTTATTTGCAAAACAAATATTTATTGCATATAAAAATATATTTGTTCACAAAAATAAACTTGTGCAATATCAAATATCTTAAATTGCAATAAAATATTTATTTCCAATATTTTTATTCGCAATAAAATAAAAATATATATATTTATATTTAGATCTATTTGTAAAACTTTAATATTTAATATTTATTGCTAAAATTATATATTGGGTAAAATTAGCATCGTGTGTAAGGACATAGTTTTGTAACGGTTAATTTCATTGGCCGTCTGTCACTTAATATGGCAGCATCTATTGATTACATAGGAATGTAACAAACTTGAGGGTAGTCTTGGGTAGGGTAGGGAAGGGTAGGTGAGGGCGTATGGCAGTAGACAGAGACAGACAGACTGACAGAAACAGTGGAGCGGGGTAGGTAGGGAGGGCTGAATGGGTTGGGCTGGAGTGAGGTGGGACGGAGCGAGGCGCAGACGTAGGCAAGGTTAGGGTAGGGTACGGTACGGTGGGGTGGGGTGGGGTGGGGTGTATCCATTAAGGATAACTGCAACTGCACTGAAAGAGGTTAGGGTAGGATACGTGGTATCGGTGCGGTTGGCCAGGGTGGGGCAGGGTAGGGTAAAGTAGGGTAAAGGGGAAGGTTGGGGTGGTCGGGGTGGCGTGCCCATTTAAGATAACTGCAACTGCAATTAGGAGACAAAATCAAATATCGGACTGGATGTTAATATCCGGGATAAAAGATATAGAATAAGAAAGAGTAGGGTAGGGTGGTGAGGGTGGGGTGGGGTGGGGTGAGATGGGGTGGAATGTGGTGTGGTGGGAAGGAGTGGGGTTAGGTGGATAGGGAAGGTGTATCCATTAAGGATAACTGCAACTGCAATGAAGGAGGCTAGGATAGGATGCGTGGTACTGGTGCGATTGGGTAGGGTGGGGTAGGGTAGGGGAGGGGAGGGTAAAGTAGAGTACAGGGGAGGTTGGTGTGCGGCGGGGTGGCGGGTCCATTTAAGATAACTGCAATTACAATAACTGCGAAAACAATTAGGATACAAAATCAAGTATCGGACTGGGTGCTTATATCCGGGATAAAAGATATAGAGTAAGGCAGGGTGGGGTGGGGTGGAGTGGGAGAGTAGCGTGTGGTAGGCTGGAATCGCATGAAATGGGGTAGGTTAGGGTCCCTGCATACCCCAACCTACCCCACTCTACCATTCTCTACCCTACCATACCCAACTACACCCATCCAACCCGCAAAGCATAACCTACCCTACCCCACCGCATCAAACCCATGCCATCCACACTCCCTACTCTACCTTAGCCTACCCTACCGTACGGTTTGTTTGAATGATGACACAAGGTTTACCTGCAATATGAAGTATGTTGTAAGGTTGTCTTTGATTTGGATGATAATGTAAAGTATGTCTGAATGATGTCAAAAGGTTTATGTACAATATGAATGGTGCAGTAATATTGTCTCTGGTATGGACGACAAAGTAAGATTTGTCTCTATAATGAATGATGTCGCGAGAATTAACTGCAGAATGAGTGGTGATGTAAGGTGGTCTCTGGTTTGGACTAAAATGTAGGGTTTATCTCTAATATGAATATCTAGTATGAATGATGTCACACGATTTATCTGCGGCATGAACGGTACTGTAAGATGGTCTCTGGTAAGAACTACATTGTAAGGTTTGCCTCTAGTATGATTGATGCCACAAAATTTATCTGCAATATGAATGGTGCTGTTAGGTGGTCTCTAGTATGGACAAAAATGTAAGCTCTATCTCTAGTATGAATGATATCAAAACGTTTATCAACAGACTAAATGGTTCTGTAAGTTAGTATATTATCCGTGTCCTTATATAGCAGAATATGAGTCGATTATCCTTCAATATTGTTATGACATGTACATGGGTGGATCTATAGCGGGGCCAGTGGGGCCAATCATTTCTCCTTCCGCTGATTCAAGAAGGGCAGTTGTCCGTTACTGGTTAAGTAAGTGCACTTGGTACTGGTTAACTGCTTAGGAGGTCTAAGCCTGCCCAGGAATAGTGTGGCTAGGTTAACTGACCGTCCCAACATGACCATAGCTGTTTACCGTGGACGTCATCTTCGTTAGCCAAGGGCACTGCGTCCACTTCCTTCCTTACGTACATAATGAACGTAGTGGACTCAGTGCCCTTGGCTAGCAAAGATGCGTGGACGTTAAACAATAACACAACAACTAACGAACCCAAATCAACACGACACCACCCACAAACATTATATGACAGAAGTTTGCTTCATCTTTGGAATTAACGAGTTAAGGTTGCGAAGTGGCCGAGGATCGAATCGGAAAATGAAAGAATTGTTCAGTAGCTAGTTTCAGCCAATAAAATTTACTGTTACAAGGCCACAGCATATCCCACAATGCTAATTTTACCCAATAAATATTTTTCCACTTACAATGAATATATTTTATCAATACACATTTGAGTTGCAAATGAATATACTTTTATTTCACAAAAGAAAGTTGTATTGTAAATAAATATATTTAAATTGCCAATAAATATTTGATTGTACATGAATATACATTTTGTGAATAAATATATTTTTATTGCCAGTAAATATTTATGCATATAAATGTATTTAATATGGCAAATATATATTCCTTTGTGAACGCATATATATTTATAGTAAAAAGATATCTTAATATAGCATGCAAATGTTTAATATGGGACAACTATTTTACCAGATAGAATATTGCAACGTTTGTCACGCCATATGCTCCTCTCGAATTATAAGTGAGATGCTGTTTGAAATTCATAAAATGGAAAAGTGCGATTTTCTTAAACCTATAATTCATTTTCAAAGTATTAAATTCTGTATTGCAAGTGTATGGAATGTTAAACGTTGCATTATTCGATATTTTTTTTACATTATTATTCTATGTTATCTATTTGTATTTTTAAAAGTTACATTACTATTCTATCATTGTTTATTACTATTGTATATTTTTATATTTGTATTTGATATCCTTTCATTTCCATGGTATATGTTCCTTTTATATTCTGTATTCTTTCATTTGCATTCATTAATTTTTCATTACTATTTTATCTTGTTTATTTCTATTGTATATTTCATCTTTGTATTCAATCTCTGTTCATTTCTATTGTATATGTTCCGTTTCTATTCTGTATTTGGCCATTTGTATTTATTGCTTTTATATTACTATGTTATATTGTCTTATTTCTATTGTATGTTGGTATATTTCTATTCTATGTTCGATCATTTGTATTTATAAATTTTATTTTACTATTTTATCTTTTTTCATTTCTGTTGTATATTGGTATATTTGTGTTGTATATTGGATCATTTGTATTTATAAATATATATTACTATTTTATCTTTTTTGATTTCTTTTGCATATTGGTATATTTGTATCCTATATTGGGTCACTTGTATTTAAAAAAAATTATTACTATTTTATCTTTTTTATTTCTATTGTATATTGTTATATTTGTAAACTATATTCGACCATTTCTACTTATTGATTTCATATTACTATTTCATTTTTATTTATTTCTATTGTATACTGGTTTATATTGGTATTCAATCTCTGTTCCATTTCTATTCTATACGGTCAGACTATTTGTATTGTATATTTGCATCCTGGGATATGTTTGTTTACTTTTTTTACAAGTAATTTCATTGGCTAAGAAAAATCGGCCAAGTTTCCAGCCTTGATAGGCTCACCTCTGACATCATACCACAAGACGAAAACGAAAACTAAGAATATCAGTGGTCGTGATGGACAGCTGTGTTCAAAGACATCTCTCTCTCTCTCTCTCTCTCTCTCTCTCTCTCTCTCGTGTAGTCAGTCACAACGTATTAGAATGTCAAATATCAGATTTAAAAGAAAGCATATCGTTTCATGATCATGACTCCACCACCCCTCCCTCCCACGCTAACATTCGTCCAACAATATTACGACCCCTCAACATAGCAGGATTTTATTTTGTAAGCTCTGAACAACTTTATTAAGGTCGATAACGATGCATCGACGTGCAAGCGACGTTTAGTTCACGTTTTTGGCTTATACAATGTATATTACTTTCAGTTCCCTAACATGACCTTGTTGGCAGCAGTCACACAACGTTGAAACGACCGGTATTACTGTCGACAATGCATTTGCGTTGATTCGACGCTTGCTCGGGTAGCACACAACGATTACAGGTCAAATTTTTCTCTCGGTTCTCACAAGGATCATCCAGCCTAGAAAAAGATCTCTAAAAGTTGTCCTTGCAAACCCACAATACACACAAGAACGAAAACTTGGAATGTCGGCCTCACTGAGACCCTTTGCACGACAGCAACGCTGCCTACTAGGCCGCATACGCCAGTCGAATTCAATAAATCTCTCATCGTACAGTTTGATAGTCAAGACCTAGTTTAAACATGGAATGATTTGAAGTGGAATGGAATGGAATGGACTTGCGGAGAGACTCTCCTCCACTTAATCCCATTGATAAGGGATGGTCCTCTTACAAGAAAGCATTTACTCCCTCCGAGGCAACAAATGCTTTCGTGTAAGAGCACTATTCCAGGCTCAGCGAGCAAACCGTAGACAATGGAATGTAGATTATCTCACTCTTTCTTTTCCATTCCGTTCCATTCCATTTCATTCCACGTTTTAAACTATGCCCACATTGGTAAAAATAACCTACTTGCAACGCAGATAAAACTGATTTTGAGACTGACCCCGTTAGACATTGTCTAAGTACATGACAAAAAGAATCTATCTATCTATCGGTCGGTCGGTCGGTCGGTTGGTCTGTCTATCTATCTATCTATCTATCTATCTATCTATCTATCTATCTATCTGTCTATCTATCTATCTATCTATCTATCTATCTATCTATCTATCTATCTATCTATCTGTCTGTAACATATTTTGTGCATTAAGGTGCACTGAAATTAAAAAAAAAAACATTTTTGGACACTATAAAGGATCAGTAATAAGGTGGGCAGTTTAATTAAGCAAGATCAGCCTATTCCTAAACGAGCACTATGATTAAGGTCTGCACATGAGACAATCCGTGCATTCATCTTAAGCTTGCAGACACCTCAGGGTCCATACAAAGAATGTGCTTACAGCAAAGGCTCTGACCTGACTGCGCGGTTTCACAAAGGGGGAGTCTGTCATTTTCATTATTGCGTCTTTTCTACGTGGGAAATGATGTGTGTGTGTGTGTGTGGGGGGGTCCTTTCAAAGAACGAATTTGCTCCCCTAGAAGCAAAATCTTTCCTGTGAGCACTGATTCCAGTTAAGAACAGCTACATTTTGCAGAAAAGAAAACAGGATTTCATAAAAGTTGTTTCCCTTTACAAAAATGGCGGAAAACATGGCAGTGTGTTCGTCTCGTCTTAAGGCAGATTTGCAAATATCTGGATGCTGTAGCCCTGTCAGGAGAAAATACGCTTGATAGCTCGTGGGAACAGTAAGGATTAAAATCAGTCTACAGTTCTGCTCAGACGCGTTTCCCGTATACAAATTCCTCAGGATCCAGAGGTTGTTGATGTGAAATCGTATGCACTTAGACTCCGCGAGGAGCAGGCTGATCTTAATAATCGATGTTTGCAATTTTTATAAGGTATCTGCATCATTGTAGCTGGCATGATAAAGACGCGCGAACAAAGAAAACTGAGACCAGCGTGTGCAAGAAGGCATTCGTAATGAAGTAAGCAAAGTCTACTTTGCCAGCTCAACTAGGACAGCTGAAAACAGGACAAGGTGGAAAGAGATTATTCGAAATCATCTGTGGTGCCCCAACGACCTTGTAAGGTTATGGGATAGAACAGAATAGAAATATCTGGGTGTTACGCACATATAAGTCTTTGTTATTACTCTAACCGTCTGGTATGTAGGTGGTGAGCCTTTAATGGCTGGACTGATAAAGGTTTCGGTAACTAGACATACCCATTTTTTCTTAGCCAATGAAATACCATGTAACAAAGTAAATAAACAAATTATAGAATACAAATGTAAGACCGTATTGAATATAAATAGTCGTCTCAATGAATGCAAACGATCGCACATAGAATAGAAACATACCAATATAGAATAGAAATAAAACAAGGTAAAATAGTAATATAAAATTTATAAATCAAATGATCGAGTACACAATACAAATAGGAACATATATATACAATAGAAATGAACGGAGATTGAAATACAATATAAATAAAAAATATAAAATAGTAATGGAAAAATCGTAAATACAAATGCCAAATTATAGAATATAAATGGGACATACTCAATAGAAATGAACGGATATTGAATACAAATATAAAAATATACAATAGTAATAAACAAGGATAGAATAGTAATATAACATTTATAAATATAAATAGATAAGATGGAATAATAATATAAAACATATCGAATAATGCAACGTTTAACATGCCATACAAGTGTGTCTGATGTAGAACAAATGTAAATGTATTGGTCCATTAATCATAGGAGCCCCGGTAGCTCAGAGTGTTAAGCGCTGACCCACTAGGCTTGAAATTCGGGTATAAGCACCCTTCCGACGGTCCGATATGTCTAAAATAATGTTAAAAAGGGCCGAAAACACGGACGTCATCTATTCACCCATTCATTTAGACAGTATCTTTGTCACTTTTTCTTTCTGTCTCATGGATGGCTTTGTGACTGCAACTTTGCTTGGTATATTAATTCATATTTTCCAGTATTATTTTACTTACGTGTACATTGAAGATAATGCTGTTGGTAATGAGGTTGCTCAAAGTAAAGGTATATTATAGTGCTTCACAGTAATTGGTAAAGGTCGTTTGCGAAAAAGTGGAGGGCAAAAAATCTATTTAATTTCATAACAACAGAATATTTTTTCATGAAACTTTGGCTACTTTAGTCAGTTACCTATACGAACTCATGTAAGGAAATTGAGAATTTTGCTGTCATTAAATAAAAAATTGTCAGATCAACTGCATGTTAAAAAATGTGTCTAATCTTTGAAGTTTTACGCTGGATTTGTGCAGTTTTTAGAACAGCCAGTATTTTACAGCCTTTAAATGCACATCCCTTGAAAGGAGATATGCTCCCTATTAAGTAGAGACATGTGAGAATAACCTATTTAAGTGATTGGGCCACTATAATTATAGCCTGCTGTTTACCAAGTAGTGAGTGAACACATTTCAGACCACATGGTAATCTGTGAATGAATAATAGTATTAGTAAAGTAAATATAGAACAACAATGGCTGTTGCATCTTTATGGTTACCTCATGTGTAAGAATAGCATAAAATAGAGAAGAAAATGGTAATAACTAATAAAGTAACTTTTTATTAAAAATTCTAAAAAATCTGAATTTCCTTGCATGAGCTCGTTTAGGTAACAGGTTAAGGTAGCCAAAGTTTCATGACAATTCGTTTAGTAGTAATGGAATTAAATCGATTTTTCTGCCCTCCACTTTTTCGCAAACGACCTAAAATTATGAAGACACCGATATGTTTAAGGTTTTTCAACGTCGTGAAGATGGATCAGAGGATTTCTACAGGGGCTGGGAGGATTATCAGTTTGGTTTCGGAGATCCAACAAGCGAGCACTGGCTTGGTAAGTTTCTCTCTCTTAAATGTGCTGTATGATTCCATTATACTGTTCCAAAATTAACTGTCGGTGAATTTTCTCTAGTAATATAAGTTTTAAAGTTTCGTGCCGTATATATACATGCATATATATTCAGCAAAAAAGAAACTCGACGATTGTTAACACATCAGATTTTTAAACACTCAGAATCATGCTAAAATTTTGTGATCTGAAGTTGAATAAATATTTATTTTTCTCTGGGCTAGTAAAACTTAAATGCAGTTAGAAAATTTGTTAACGCCAAAGACCAGGGGTCAAAATGAAAATAAAAAAATAGAAGTTTTGTCGAAGGTAATAAATAGATCATAAACAAATTATGATTTAATCAGAAAATGACACGCTTTATCTTTTAGAATGCTAATACAGTATTTATTTCAGCTGTGGCCAGTGTTGACAGCCAGGATTTGACGTGACGTTGCATTAAATAGACGTAACGCATGTCAACGTCAACGTCAGTACATAGAAGCCAAATGTTCTGACTTTCATTTTCAGAGAAGCGTAACTGTCGACAATAATATCAGAAATTAAAAGTTGATGCAAGAATTTCCTTTTGCAATAAATGTAGACTGTCTGCAAATCAGTTTTACGGCAAAACTGATGATATACAACTGACAACTGTACATGTGCAAACATGCAAATTACTGTAAATGCTGCATCCATGTCCACTCATCTTATAGGAAACCTAGCTGTGCACATTTTGACCAGACAGGGACACTATCAACTACGCATCGATCTGTCAGACTGGGAAGGAAACTCATGGTTCGCCAATTACAGATTTTTTCGACTGGAACATGCACAGGATATGTACAGGTTGAGAGTGGCTGGTTATAGTGGAAATGCAGGTATACTTCTTTATGTCTGTCTGTTCTTAATTTGCTTTTGTCTTTTTCTCAACTGGTTGTAAATGATATGCCGTTTTCCAAGCTACTCGGATAAACAATTTTAAATTTCTGTTTTAAAATTTGTCTACGTGAAATATTTCTACACGTTATACTGTATTGCCCCACATTATATAATTGAAAAATAAAAACAAAGGTTGATTAAATTGAAAGAGTTTCCAAAGTGCTGTTTAGCTTTTCTTGTAATGAACCACGTTTTTCTTCACAAAGGAAGAAATATGTATAAATCATGATATTGTCAAAATGTTTGTTTCTTTTAAAACAATATCTACATACGATTCGGCACTAAGTTGTACAGCCGGGTTGTGTGTATTCCGATAAGCACCAGTCTGGCTCTTCGTTTAGCTCCTCGCTAAGCGGATTGTTTCTGTTTTGTTATCAGTGGCACTTCATGCTGCTTCTCTCTAAAGATTTACAAGCTGCAATCATAGAAAACGTTCATTTTGACGTAGAGATATTTTTATGACCTGTCAATTATTGACAGTAGCTTTTGAAGGCATGGTCTGTCGTAATGGACCCCACCAGAATTTCAGTATAATAAGGCCAATTCTTCCGATACCGTGGTCACATTTTATGGATTTTCATTTATCTATTGCTCATCGTTTTGTTCCATCTAATATTTGTTACAAGCGCGATGAGTTTGATTTAGATATTGTTAATTTTGCATTTTGAATGCGATGTTTTAGGCTATTTTTTCAATCCATTATTTTTATCCGCGTTTCTTGTCATGTCGATGAATTTTGCACTCGTAAAAAGCGTTGGGCATCAAGGCCGTTGGTTTAATGGTATAATAACCCTCGAAAAGCTTTTTTTCAAATCTTGTCGGCGGCATTTTTCTTTGGTGTCTAAATTTATTCAAAGAAATAACAGATAAGAATTGGTAGAAACTAACATAATCAGAACATATAACGGCACGCACTGTAAACCGATTAAACAGCTGTTTCCCAGCCAGGTGGTCATTCAGCTATACAAGCTAATATCACCACTCTCAAAACAGGTGAACGAAAGCACCGACATGGAGAGCAAGAACATGTAACAGTAAAGAAACACAACAGAAGTGCTGCCCTCGAACGGCCAATAATAGATGTATCTTAATATAACACATTCATATCATCAGTTTCCCGTAACATCTGTGCATATTTCCAAATTGATTGCTTGAAACGTCTGGGGGAGTTAATTTTTGGCGCGAAGGAATAAAGGACAGGCGGACGGACAGTGGTAAAAATTACTGCTTCCTTGACTATCTTCACGGGGTCATAAATTATTGGCAGGAGGGACAATTCTTATCGTTTAATAAAACTAATTTTATGTAATAAAAGGATTGGATACAACATTGATGTTATGCGATAGACTGCTTGCTTAGCTTTTAACCCAGTTTGCTTCTCTCTTTAATTGCATTCCGATGGGAGGGACCTCAGGCCTAATGACCCTTTCAACAGTATTAAAGTCAGATACAGGCCGAAGGAAAAAGGTGATACTGAAAGGCTGTGTGGAATGGAACGTCATTTACGGTTGAAAACAAATCCATGGCGGAATTCGAATGCGGACCAAAAACTAAACAAGCCAGTGCCTAAGCCACTGAGCTATCGAGATTCAGCTGTTAGATCTCTTCAGCTCTACTGTTTCAGCGTCGGTGCTTCTTTCCAATCCTTATGTTTGTTTAACCGCAGTGTTTATGTTTACTTCTATCCCTTTTATGTATTGTTTGTGTTTTGTACAGCTGTTGGTGTTTGTTGTCGTTTGTGTTTCTCTTTTTCATCAGCTTTTTCTTTCATAAGTCTTAGTTGGTGTTTTGGTTGTGGCCTTTCCTGTGTATTTTCATCGATACTTTTCTGTAATTACTCACTAATGAACTCGCCTCATCCAGACCGAACACTGCTGCCATTTCATTGGATGCGAGCAACTTCCATCGCACCCGATCAAATTATCAGTTTCAAAACATTTTCCGCATAACAGGCGCCCTTGTCGATAGATAAAGATCGTATTTGCCGTGAACAATTAGAGTAAACGGTCAAGATTTAACCAATTCATCCTTTTTTCAACATTTATGCGAAGTTGTGTTGCGCCGGATCTTCTGATTGGACTAAAAGTATCACGCGCCAAGGAGAACAACTCGATGCAGCCAAGATGCGGCGCTGCGGGAAATCCGATTTGCGAATAGGCTGTAGGCCAAGAGCACATAAGGAGCAAAGTGGATTTAGAAACCTTGGCTTGCGAAGATGGTTTTTATAAACTCCGGTCCTTATGGATCATCTGGGATTATTTAGTGTTCTTTGGAAATAGAATTCTGCGAAAGTGGATGCTTGAGGGTGTTGGCGATGTTGCATATTTCATTGCTAGTTATGAAAAGACTCAATCAAACCGCGTTTGCTTTTTTTGTTTCTTTTGTGTATTCATTGCTTTTAAGAAATTGAACTTTTCAGAACGCAGCTGGTTTTTAGTGCCGTGTGGCGTCCAACATTTATTTGTAATGCAGTATTGCAAACAAAGTAGAGTCAAATATATAAAAGAAACCATGGGCTTAGTGTCATGAATCTAAAAGACAATTGCCAAACAGCAGTGGAATTCTGTCTTCATGTAGGGCTCAAATATACCAAGTAAAAGAAAATACAAACCACATCATTATGAGGTTGGGAAGACGATATACGGCCGCCATATTCCACTAAACACCAGCTGTGGTTAACTGTTCTACAAGGTCGGAACGATCATGAGAGTATTATTCATTTAATGAGCCATACTAGTTAGTTTCGGCTACTGAAATCAATGACCCTCGGTAGTACTCATCAGAGGTAGTTATTGAAATAAGGAATAATTTTGAAATCAAAACAAAGGGGGTGAAAAAACAAGGTCTTGGAAATCTAGCCAATAAGTCAGAGGCAATAACAGATGCTGAAATTGAAAAAAATATGGGAATTCCATCAAATGGGAGCTAGAACACCTGACAGTATAAATAACAATCTATTATTCTACACTACTGTTCATTTTGGTAAGACAAGTGCAGAAGAATACCGTGATATGTGTTAGGGAGACATTAAACTTAGTGAAGATGGCCAGGGCCAAGATTACATTGAATTTGTGGAACAGCAAACGAACAAAAAGCTGGAGAAAATGCACGAGATGTAAGAGAAGTGAAACCAAAAATGTGGTCGAACTCGGAAAATATCCACATATGTCCAGTGGCAGTTTACAAACAGTACTGTCTTTTGCAGCCCTCACTTTATTGAAAGCCTGACGATCCCTTCTATTTGGCCGCGCATACAATTTAAGGGAGTATGAAACCGTATAAAAGGCTACCGATCGGAGTGAATCAACTTTCAACAACAATGAGAAGAATTTCTGTTAATCCAGGACTTTCGTCAGACAAAAGACTCTCTTATGCACGAAAACACTTGGTTCAAAAACTCAGTGATAATAATGTTCCACCATCAGAAATCATGCAGATAACAGAGCACAAAAATGTACAAGCTGTAAACAATTACAACAGTTTAGGTGAAAATAAACACAAGTAAACTTCAATCTTCTTATCAAATCAAAACACTAACCAAGAGCTGCCAAATATTTATGGTCAAAACTCTCTTTGCTTGAATCAGTTTCAAGGTGGTTTAAATTTAATGTTTTCTGGGAACATATTTGGTGGCATTTTCAACGTAAATGTAATAACTGAAAAATCACCACCTCCAAAGGTCTCACAATAATTTTTGATTTTGACAGCGAAAAAATGTAGCTTTTTTATCCAAATGTTTTCTGATTTTTTCATGTCACCTGTGACCTACTTAGTATGTATTAAACAAACGTGTATTGTTTGCTTGTCGCTTGCCTAAAATACCATAACGTCAGACGGGCGGGTATTCCCCGCATTTCTGTGACGGTTGACCTGTTGACTCGTTTGCAGCCGTCTTTATCAATACATTTTCAAATAAAACAATTATCAATTCGTATCAGATTTATTATTGTTTTAATTTAATGATGCAAAGCCCTCGGTAAAAATAAAATAAATCTTGAACTATTTTTCGTTGCGTAGTGTTATAGAATCTGTAGTTGTGAGGTGTTCAATAAACTATGGAAATCCGTTGTTGTGTATTTTTATGTGGCTTTCGTCGTTGGAGTGATCATGTGATAAACAGAATCTTACATTCGTTGTTATTGAATGTGAAATTTATGAAACGAGTTGGGTAATTTCGGTATTTTGCGAGCCTTCGCGAGCAAATCACCGAAATCACCCACTCATTAAAAGGCCATTTATGTAAGCTCCTCTATTTCTCTGATGTGTTCCTTATTTCCAGAGGTTCTTCCTTTAAATTTATTTTATTTTCATTGCAGCTGTTGTGAAGTGCCATGCGGCAGCTGTAAATCGTCTCTCCGAACATCATCTAGTGCAGGGTATATATTTCCTGCTTCTTTATGATCAATGGGCCCATTCTGAGACACTGTAAAAGTAGAGTCCCGCTAAAGCCGGTGCTAGTGGCGTGAACCTTATTCGACATAACTACACTTTAACAGGCTCAATTAAACCGAAGCGAATTGTTTCGTTTCTCTGACGCGTTTCTTTTTCCAAGAGGATCTTCCTTCAGAATTTCTTTTAACATTCATGACAAATCAAATCACATATTTATTTTGATATTGCCGTCGTTTTTCTTAAAGCAACTCTTTTGTGGTAGCAGATGATTCATAAAGTAACAGTTTTTTCCCTTCGTTTTTATAGGTGACGCTTTGCGTTATCATAATGGAAGAGCGTTTGCAACAAAAGACAAAGACAATGGTAGAGGCTGCCCTTTAAGGTTCCAAGGCGCTTGGTGGTACAACGGCTGCCATCATGCCAATCTGAATGGTTTATATCACGAGGGAACCCATCTTACCTATGGCGATGGTGTAAACTGGAAACCTCTGACAGGCTTTAACTACTCCCTTAAGACAACGGAAATGAAAATAAAAAGACTATAAAAAGCAGAATTCAAACTAATTGAGGCCTTAACGTTGCCATTGTTTCCTCAGTATCTTCAAATGGTCTGTAGAACTTCTTACATCTTGCCATTTGAATACGAACCATATGCAACTTGCTGTCAAAGTTATTGTTTTCATCCTGGATCGGCATGTTGAACGGCAAGAGAAATAGAGATGTCTTTACCCTTAAAAGGCGACAGTCGCGAAGAACAGTCCAACGAAAGAAATGTGAACCATAACACGACTAGCAAAACAATTCATTGGCGATAACAGACACGATCAGTCTAATAAATAATATCAGCAAGACAAACAATTTGACCTAAACCTTTAAGTTCTTTACGCATCATACATACAACATGATATTTTTCGGTGCCTGTGACCAGGATAACTTACACATGTACTTTTCTGTATATCTCAATCATTTACATATTATAATATACACAGTATTTAAAAGTGATTGTTTCCAAGAAACAGGACTAACACGCTCCTACTGGGACATTAAATTCGTCAACCCTGACCTTTAATGGCATAATCAGTTACGTATCATATAGGATACATGTCATATCCCATGGACTGTTATAGCAACCAACGAATAATTAGTTTGCCACAAAGGCGGCAAACAATGAGTGTTGGTTTCTTTACGGTAGACGCTAATTTCTGTTCTATTCTATCCTGTCCCATACCTTTAAGGCTAGATTTTTTGCTATCAATCAAGTTAATGAAGTTCCGGTCGGAAGTTGTATGGTTAGGAGAAATTGGGACGCTGATGTAAGCATTGAATATAAAGAAAAAATCACCGTAAGTAAATTCTGTTACTTTCGACGGACCGTTTGAATTAACTTGGTTAATTATTTCCATGTCTTCATTATAGAAATTGACCTTTCGCTTCGTAAATTATTTTGACCAATCCACAATGCCACTAGACTCTTATGCTTGGAAAATAAAAACAGAAATAATTCACTTTCCTGGCAACACGCTTCCAAAAAATAAACTCCTATGATGGCGGTCAGAATTCAGCTAGCAGGCCTACCTGTTCGAAGAAACAACAAGCCTTACCTATTCTCTACGCTTCTCTACATTTGCTTATTATATTAGTGACACGCTCAAGTAGACGTTTTTCAGGGAACAATCTACATATTTCTCATGGCGCGACAGAATTATAATGTATTGTCTGCTAAGAATCATTCGCAAATAAGGTAAATGACAAATATATCACCTCTTTTCTTTTGATATCGGCTTACAGTCACTGAAAATGCAGCAAAATATTTTCTCCTGCTTTGCTGAATCACTTTTTGTAACAGCCAACATCTTTTGTGCGGAAACCTATGATGAAGAAAGTAATTAATTTATTCAGTTCTATAAAGTGTATGCTGTAATATCTTGGGTCATCTGACACTTTGAGTCACGACACTGCCTGTCTGATAGCGCCACAGCATTTCTTGAACAGTGCATTGAATTAGGTAGTTGTGTCATGCTTGTATAAACGGTGTCCTGCGGCGTCCATTCTCCATCCATACGTCTGCAAACTTCCTCATTGGGGGTATAGTTATATTTAAATCTGTCGACCAGTATCGCCTCTGGCGGCCATCTTTGAATTTACTCGTTATCGCACACCATACCACCCTCTAGACAACAACAACATTATCCCCTAAGCCTACACCAGGAACAACTACACTACATATATCCTCCTCTTTCTAAGCCGAGGGCACTTACACTTTGCACTTACTTTGTTCTTTCTTGCACTCACTAAATCTTACTTACCCTACCACACCCTTCTTTAACCAATAAACAACTATCTTACGATTATCTACCTCATCCTATTTTTTTCCTGTCCTGCACTATATAAATCTGCCTGGTTCGCACGTAAGATTACCAATCCAGGAGTCGCAGATTTGTTCATCGCTTCTCTGGTCTTTCGGATGAGACTTGAAACCGAGATTTCGTTTCTGTATGCCCTATGTGTTGGTACGGCGTTTAGCCTGAGTTCACTTACTCACACAAAGACATCCCGCAATAAAGCTTGCATCAGCAAACCTTGCCATAACCTGCTTATTATCCACTCCTCCATCCTACCATGTCTAACCCTTCCATACAATATTTAATCTTACAGCTTCCAAATTAAAATCTAAAAGAGTTCCTTCAAGAGCAGAGAACACATTCGAAAAGAAGGAGAATGAAACATACTTCGAAGTTTTGGCTATTCAAGCCCCATCAGTGACTCTTAAATGATCTAGTGACAAAAGCCAGGGAAAACGTACAGTAGTTAAGATTCTTACTTTTCATAAGGCACACGATTGAAAGACTGATAAGTATCTAAAAGGGGTCCAAATGAATATTAGCGATAGTCTAGAATATGAGTCTAAACCAATCCATTCCGGCTTATCCTACCCAAGTCAGAAAAGCTAGCGCCGCCCTAACCAGAGTGGCTGTTATGCCTATCTTGAATGATATGTGGCGTCTGACAATTCTTTCATGACACAGCTCAAAAATGTAAAAATAGACTGTTTACAAGTTAACCGTTATTTCTCCCATTTAGCGGTAACTGGTTTCCCACTTAAGCGGTAACCATTCATGTTCCATATTTAGTCGTAATTCCTATTTAAGCGCTTGATAGACCTTTTCCTACATAGCCGCTAATCTATCCCACTTAAGCGCGTTTCCCATTTAGTCGCTTCACATACGTGATGTGGCCAACAAGCTTTACAACTTTCTAGAAACGACATTGGCTGGCGGAGAAATGGTGTCTTCCACTTGGATGACCATCGGCTTTCCCTCAGTTATATATAATCTAGCAATCTTTCGGCAGCAGCTTCAGTGTGACGTTGCATCTTCAAAGTGTGACGTCAAAACTGATTTTATCAATATTGAAGGCTACACACCAACGATAGGTCTCTCTTTGTGCCCCCCCCTTGACTTTGTGTCCCGCAGATTTCTTGAAGAACATAATAAATTATTTTAGGCATCTCTCTCTTCTCTCACTTTATTTTTTCCAATCACCTGTATCCTGACCCGTCTCTCGCCTAGGCCTATAGAGAGAGAGAGAGAGGGAGAGAGAGATCGAGAACTCTACCACTGCGTCACCGAGACAACCCAAAGTAGATGTAGCTCGAAAGTACTGTTGTGTTAAATTAATTATATTTCTCTTACACCTAATCTTCATCTAATTTCACTTGTATCCTGTGGATCCGGCAGACTTTCATTGGCGAACGGAAAAGATGCGACGCATTGATAAGAACTCATATACTACGTGTACTGCATTAACCGCTACCTATATCAGTGCTTCTCTCTCTATATATATATATATCATTCTCATTTCATTATCATTTTCAATATCTCCTGATACGGATATGTTGTACAGAAATTTACCGAAAATGTTAAATAGATAAATAAATGAATAAATAAAGAAAACAACAAATAACTAAATAAAACTAACTAAATGAATAAATAAATGGTACCGATGTCAAAATTGCTTTTTTTTGTTGATTGTTTTCTTGTGTCTCCATCTTCTCCATCAGTACGGTAATACTGTCTACCGACGAGACGCACACAACCTCAAAACAATACCGTATAAGCGTCTTCCGGACATCAAATCGTTGAATTGACAAGGAAACGGCGTCATTTCGACGTTGTGTGTCCACTGGGTACTGATTGGCGTCGCCTGTGAATACTTCGAATACTCGAATCAGCCTGCGCATTTCAGTTAATTAGTCAAGAGTCTTTGCTTTTTAGTTTTTAGAATCTCCAGAATTCATGGATCATATAAGAATAGGATGGATGGTAGGGGACAGCAGAGGCACCGTTACTATAAAAGGGAAAATTATTCTATCCCGTCTGCATCCTTTGGTCGTCGTTATTTTATTCTAGCTGCTCTAATTTTTAGATTTGTTTTGTGTACTGCAATTAAGTATCTTGGATTTCTGCGCTGTAGGAAAGAAATGCATAAAATACTAAAAAAGGGAACTGTTCATGCAGCTGCGTTCAATTTTCTTGTTTCATATTTATTTTACTGAAGCCACAACGTAGGTTGGTTGCAATATAGGTGGTGCCTATTTCATACTACTTTTCAGCTAGAAATCATGACTGACAGACACAAACTAGTACCGGTATTTGTAAAATCAATTTTAGGGTTGATTCGGTAGCAATGCTAAAATCACGAAAGCCAGTGCAAGTGAAAGTAAGCCCTTAATACGCCAAAAAGCAGACGACAAAATTAACGTCTGCAGAATTTCAAAAAATGTTTCGTCCAAGCAATATTATACTGAGAATTCGAACACTAGAGGTCAAACAGTGTAGATTCAGATTCTGGATCTACACTGTTTGCCAATTCCACAATTTTAAATTTTGGCGCTTTGGGGGTTAATACCACCTGACCCATGGAGAAGCATATAAGGTCAAGTTTCTGGCAAAATAAATCAAGCAGTGATCGTTTTCCGGTTTCCGTTTGTCGGAAATTAGTACCTGTGCTGCAAGGTCTAAGCTACCTAAGCATCACACTCAATATTGAAATCCATTGGTTTTATCTCCTCGCCATTTAAGCTTTACGGCTCAGGCCAATCAGCACAGAAATCGTTTTAAACCTGGTGATGACGGATCGCGACTGCCTAACTTTGTCACTGTCCAACCTTCTCCGCAATGGCGATGGGTAGAAGTTGTGTTATTTATATACGCTTAACCCTGCGTAGAATATAGCGCCTGTACTGATTAAATATTAAAAACTATACAATTATTATATGGTTAAACAGCTCATATGATAAAGAAGTATATGTAACTATGATTATACAATCATATTACACCAGCTACTACAACTTTTGGTGTTCATGAGTAAAATAAAAATCGATCTTACACTGAAAAAGTCAAATTTTCTGTTTCTTTCATGCTTAAGAAATGCAACAATTTAGGTCATTCCAATGCGATAACCATCACGACAGAGACACAACTTTTTTTCTAGCCGTTTTTTTTTGCCATATTTGATGCTTTCAGCGTCCTAACTGGGTATGATATTGGTTGTAAACGAAGTTTGCAACTGAAAAATAGCTTATCATTTCATTTTGATAAACGGATCTCAAGAAATTTGCTAAGAAAGAATGCCTACAGGAGACTTAGGCGGCCTGGCGTTGCATGCGCAACAATGTTCCGTTGACGAGTTTAGTGACGTCGTTAACGTCGTAGTGACGTGCAAACATGCGTGGCGTAATCTCTGTCAGGCCGGATAAGGTTTAGTCAGTTAATCGACAAATACATGAGACTATTTCACAAAAATCCTATTTTTGAAAACAGTGAAATCGAAAGTGTTAATTTCACTGTTTGAAACAATGAGATTATCAATTTCGATTTCATCGTGAAATCTCTATAATTCATTGAAAAGTATAAAAGAAAGTTTGTTCTTCTCTGTTCAAGTTTATTATGTAATTTGATTTCCCAAATTGACTGACATTTATAATTTATGTATGTTTGATTTAAAATCAGAGTAAGGGATTTTGAAGTTAGTTTCTGATAACTTTTAAGCCGTTTATAGCTCCTTAAGGTATATCTATATCAGTACACCTTCAAGAAAGGTAGCTACCGAAAGAGCAGTTTTCTTATAAAATGTAAGGGTATAGAGGATTTTTGACTTTTTCAGTGTAAGATCGATTTATATTTCTCCGAATGAACACCAAAAGCAGTATTTTCACGAGTAGCGAAGCCACGAGTGCAAATACCACTTTTGATGTTCATAAGTGACATAAAATTTCATCTTACACTGAAAAAGTCAAATTTTCTATTTCTTTTATGCTTGTAAAACGACTGTTTATTCAAGAGCGTCAGCCATCACGACAGAAACAACTTTTTGTCTAGCCGTTTTGCGTCAAATTTGATGCTTCCAGCGTGTTTATTTGGTATGATAAAAAAGCTTCAAATATCATTTTGATAAACAGATCTCAAAAGAATTGCCAAGAAAGAATGCCTACAGGAGACTTAGGCGGCCTGGCGCCGCGTGCAGTAACAATGTTACGTTGGCGCTTTAAGTGACGTCATTAACGTCGTAATGACTTGCAAACATGCGTGACGTAATTTTTGTCAAGCTAGATAAGATTTAGCCAATTAATCAACAAAAAACTTGAGGCTTTTTCACAAAAATCTTATTTCTGAAACAGTGAAATCGAAAGTAATAATTTCACTGCTTGAAACAGTGAGATAACCAGTTTCGATTTCACCGAGAAGTCTCTATAATTCATTGAAAAGTATAAAAGAAAAGTGCATATCATGGCGATAGCAAGGAAAATACTTTCAAACCTTTTTGAACTATCGTCTTAAGAGATGTATTTCTAAGCAGTCATTCTATTCTTTAACGTAGTGATTTTCGCGCCGCATATGCGTCGACTAGCGCATTTTTTTTCATAACGATATGCGTCTTAAACAGGGGGCGGCGGCGTAACTATAATACTATGGGTCAGATTCATTGACGTTTTCCATAATTTACTTTAAAGTTGTGCCAGATTTATCACAGTTGATTTATACAGAAGACTAAGGATTTTATTTTGCTTGTTTGCATACACTTGGTATAACGATCAAATACGCTTGTCGGTGTATCAAGCAGATGTATTCCTAAAACCATTAATACTATACTGTTCACAAAAAGTAGGAGGTATTCAGGTTTGAAAAATTGTAGCATCTACAACAAATGTGATATCCATATAAAACGCTTAATATCGATAAGATAAATATCCGTTAAGACACTTTTCATGAAAGTTTGGACGATATATCCTGTCACGTGATCTGCATACAGTTAGTTTCAGACTTGAGGTCAGGACAAAAATGTGGTAAATTCGAACAAAAATTTATTCGAATTCTTCATCTAAGTTAACCTTTCAATGCATATTCAAGTTTTGTATGCTAAAAGATTTTTTTTTCTTCTTTAAAAACGGTCATATTGGGAAGAAAACCAGAAAGCAAAATTCGTACAGGTGCATCGAATCACCGAAAAATTTTGACGTTTATGGCTTGCACTCTTGATTTTGATGAAGCAGTGTATAAAAGCAATTTTCAGTTTGTAAAATGAATCATGGCGAGTGTTTCTGTGTAAATTTTGTAATCTGAAAAGGACCTGTTTCCACAGCAGATTCGTGTGAAATTTGGGTGTTGACCCCATGTCTAAAACGAATTACACGCAGATCACGTGACAGGATATACCATCAAAATTGTAATGCAAAATGGCTTAGCGAACATTTGTCTGATGGACACTTGCCGTTTCAGATGAATTTAATATTTTTTCTAATTTATACAATTTTTAATACCTTAATATCCCCTACTTTTTTGTGAACAGTATATTATCAGAGAGGTAAACCTACATCAGGTCGTTTAAAAATATAAAAAGGAGGGAAAGGAGGGAGGAGGGTGCGTGGCGAGGGAGGGGGAGTGTGGAGGCTACTGATGTCGCATTTAGTAATTTTTAGTACCATTGCATGCTTGTTTCCGCTATTCTTCTAGGATTCCGAAGCAGGAATGGTGAGGATGAATGTTTGTATTCTTGTTCGTCATTACTCCTTTTGTTTTTAATACATAGGCACTACAAAATTTGGAGAAAAAAACTCAGTCGATGTATTTTTTTTTTTGCACAGGTCAGTATAATAAATATAATGTCGGTTTATGTGAAAAAAGAGACACTATACAGTTATAAACATTTATTAGTGCGGGAGCTTAAACAATTTTAAACTTTCTTGCTGTATTTAAAAGATTAAAAAAAGCTACATGGCAAAACTATGATTGAATTCGTATGTTTCGGTTTTTTAGCGGTCAAGTTCGGCTGTAAAATAGGGTAAAGTCGGGTAACTTCGGACAACGGGTAAATTCGGGCATACCATTGCAAACAGTGAAAGCCAGATGAGACAGCTCATAATGAGACGTCTCATCAGGATTTTCACTGCCCATTTAAATTTGTTTTAATTCCAAACAAATGACAATTAAATGAAACAATGCCACTGTCCGTATTTACCGCTGTCCGCAATTACCTGACTTTACCCTAACGTCGAATTGTCCGTACTGCCTGGAGACCAGTGGCGGCCGCCTACCAGTGACAGATATATTTGTTTAAGACGCGCAGTTTTGTTTTTGTTTCATCATAGACTTCAGATATTTGTAAAGAAAACAAACAGGAAAACCTACAAAAAAGGATCGACACAAATCGCAGCCTATGGGATAAAGATAAACGAATTCCCCTTTGTACCCTCACACCAACGTTTCTTTTTCGGGGGACTTTGACCCTTGATTCTCACATATTAGGATCATTTGGATTTGTATACAGAAAGTGCTTACACCGTAAAAATGTCACAAAGACCTCAGCTAACAACGGCAAATGGTTATTTAAAGTTTAAATGCAGTTTGTTTTGAAAATGCATCATTCAGCGCATGGCAACCGTGATGCCCGCAGCGGTACAGTTAGTGCGAGTTTTGCTGCTCGTTGGTGCCTATTTTGAGTACCTGTCACAGACACATTTTACAGTCTATTTCAAAACAAACATCGGTATGATAGCGACAGATACCCCTAGTGTATTTAATCAAATATACACTTACTAAATACCTTAAGTAGGTTACAGTATAAAAATGTGTTACAAAAATTGGCCGCCACTGGTCGTACGCCAGTACTGATTTACTGACGTACACGTTAATAGAGATTTAATTGTCCTTGGAACTTTATTTACATATTTCTTAAACCTTTCTTGGCTTATAAATTTGGGTTATAAATCATTTTTCATACTAATGATGAATGATCATTAAAATAAGTTAAAGATAAGAGCCTGTGGAATTTCAGTGGCGTTTAGGTAGGGCAAAATACGCATTTTAAGATGATAAGTATATTATAATTTATAGCCGCTTAGTTTTAAGGCATGGTTGTGCGAATTCGAGTCCGTGGGTCCAAATGTTTTATTTCATTAAATCGTATTGTATGTAAACTTTCGATTAGAAAGTTCAGTCAGATCGCATGTCATCTTATTTTGTACCCAGATGTACCTATATACCTTAATCAGCCAATTCATTTTCTCGGATATTGACAGACTACGAATCCATCAAAAATTTCATTTGGCTGACACGTGATAATATCTATGAAAAAATTCATGTATTAATGGAATGGTTGGAATGGGGAGGGAGCGGCGTGGGATGGAGAGAGGTGGTTACTGATGAATCTGAGAAAATAATAAATTAATGATATGTTTCTTGATTTAAATGAGAATATAAAAAAAATCTATTGCTTTTGCTTCAACTGTAAAAATAAAGATGTCATTCGGAAATCTTAGATCGTCTGTGAATAGATAGCCCGACTTTGTCTTGTTTGAATCCATCCCTATAACTTGTAAATTGTAAAAGAATATGATATAACTCATAAATTATGCGGCAGACTGCATGCCTAGTTTTGAACCCAATCATGGCCGATGGCTATGCTTCACTCTTTAATTGCACGACGGTGGTTCGGGCCTCGGACTCTATGACATCCTCTTCATAAAGCGTTAACGAGTGGGTTGGGGCTTGATGATTTGGCTTTGGCTGGGCCCACCGTGGTTTAACTAATGGTTTCCCAACAACTCTGGCTGACAGTGGAGTTTGGTTTAGCCAAGAGTACTTTTCTTTGTTTTATCATAGTGATTAATTTGAATTTTGTCGTCGCTATGGTGCAATGTGTTTAGGGAGCCATTACGCAAACTGAAACTTTTTATGTTATTTTTGTACTATGATTTGCATCGGGACCAGGATGAAGTTTGTCGACAATTAAAAGGCTTTTTAGCTCACCAGAGCCGAAGGCTCCGGGGGAGCTTATAGTATAGGCAGTTGTCCGTCAGCGTCGTCTGTCGTATGTCGTCTGTCGTCGTCTGTCCGTCAACACTTTTAAACAACATCTCCTCTGAAGCCACTAGGCCGATTGAGCCCAAATTTCATCTGTAGCATCCGTGGGCTGTGGGATTGAAAGTTTGTGTTTTTTTATGAAAATCTGCCGGCCCATTAGTTTGGTTGCTATGGCAACATAGAATTCCCATAGACTTATAATGGGGAAAATTGAAAAATGGCATTTACTGGCAAGCCATTGCAGATATGTTGACAAAACTTTTTTGAAAATGTTTCTTGAGAAGTCTTCTATCAGCTACATGTTTTTTGGCCCAATGCTCCTTTTATTGGTTGCCATGGAAACCAAAATGCAAAAAATGGGAAAAATACTTAAAAATTATCTCCTCTGAAGCCACTAGGCTGATAAGGCCCAGATTTCATCTATAGTACCCTTAGGCTGGGGGATTGAAAGTTTGTGTTTTTTATGAAAATCAACTTCTTAGTTTGATTGCTATGGCAACTACGAATTGCACTGACTTATAATGGGGGAAATTGTAAAATGACATTTACTGCCAAGCCATTGTAGATATGTTGACAAAACTTTTATAGAAATGTCCCTTGAGAAGTCTTCTCTCAGCTATATGTGTTTTGGCCAACTGCATCTTTTATTGGTTGCCATGGAAACCAAAACACAAAAAATGGAAACAAAATACTTAATCTTTTATCTCCGCCGAAGCCACTGGGCTGATAAGGCCCAGATTTCATTTGTAGTATCCTTAGGCTGAAGGATTGATAGTTTGTGTTTTTTATGAAAATCGGGTCTTTACTTTGGTTGCTATGCCAACTTAGAGTTGCATTGACTTCTACTGGGAAACTGCCAAGCCATTGCAGATATGTTGACAAAACTTTTATAGAAATGTTCCTTAAGAAGTCTTCTATCAGCTGTATGTTTTCTGGCCCACTGCTCCTTTTATTGGTTGCCATGGAAACCAAAAAGAAAAACAATGGAAAAACTACTTAAAAAAATATCTCCTCTGAAGCCATCGGGCCAATAAGGTCCAGTATCCATAGGCTGGGGGATTGAAAGTTTATGTTTATGGGGTTTTTTTTATAGAAATTGGCTCTTTAGTTTAGTTGCTTTGGCAACTTAGAGTTGCATTAACTTATGCATAATGGGGACAATTGAAAAATGGCATTTACTGCCAAGCCATTGCGGATATGTTGACAAAACTGTTATAGAAATGTACAAAAACGCGTTCCTTGAGAAGTCTTCTTTCAGCTATATGTTTTTTGGCCCCTGGAAGCCATAGAGCAAAAAAAGAAAAAAAAGCTTTAAAACAAATTCTCTTCTGAAGCCAATTTTCTTTAGTATCCTTGGGCTAGGGAATTGGAAATTTGCGTTTCTCTATTAAAATCGGCTCTTTCGTTTGGTTGCTATGGCATATTAGTGTTGCATTGACTTACGATGGGGAAAATTAAAAAATGGCATTTACTGCAATCAAAATATGGAAAATAGTTACATATTTTGTTATCAACTCAACAGACTTTTTAGTTGTATATTTTGTATTAGCCTGTACAAATGTGACAGCAATTTTGAGCCTATACAAACTCGATAGCAATTTTGAGCTAGAGATCTGGTGAGCTTTGTGGCCCGTGGGCCTCTTGTTTAAATCCCCGTGGTGTGTGCTGCTAGCTGTTCCAAGGTGGCAGTCCCGATGTTATTCTGAATTATATGTTGCTTGGTAGTTTATACTATTGGGTGCTTTATCTTTTAAAGTCCTCTTGTGCTCTTTGTCCTCGTTTCTGTGTTTGTTTTTGCATTCTGATCACCTCGCTTGGGGAAGAGGGGGCTGGCATTTTACTTCTCATGCATTTGCTTGTTTTCTGCATAAGTGTTTGTCCTTTTTCTCCTCCTCTTGGTGTCGTGAGTTGGCTGCGGTTTGTGATTGTGGCACATCCTGGACCTTTATTTTAACTATTTTGCTTCAGAAGTTTTTTAGATATTATTTGTAAAAATTCAGATTTTGGAATATCAGGGTTTGTTTCAGATTTCTTGTTCAGCAGTCGGGATAATATGATAGTAGGATGTTTCAAAGTCCATGGTTCTTGTGTAGGTAATCAACAGTTCTGAATGAGTTTTATATCTATTTTTCTACATTCCAGTAACGATGTAACGATTTGATTCGTAGACATAGTTGTTTAATAGATCTGGGTTTGTTATTATAATTGAAAAAAGCGCAGCTGTCGAACTAAATTTGGTAAAAGTAAACCAGAAGAAAACCTACAAACCAACAAAGCAGTTATCCGCCCAGCGCAGACTCAGGTCAGCCTGCTTATCCGCCCAGTCTGTTTAAAGTCTACGCTGTCCGCATGGAAATTGCTTAAATCCTTAGCTACCCTTTAAGCGCTGAGATAAGAGTCTGCTCAGACTGGGCGGATGTCCAGGCTGATCTGAGTCTGCGCTTTGCGCACAACCACTGTGTTGGTTTTGTCGTGTCGCGGCTCATTTTTTGTATTACTATAAAATCCCTAGCGAAGATTATAGACACAATTATAAGTGGAATTCTGTCCGCAAGGTAGGAAAATATGCCCGTCGATTAAAGCATTGGATGCTGCCGATCAAAATTCACATATAGAAAAATGGGGATATTTCAAACCCGGAGTTACGTATAAATCAAAGATGTGTATTTCTGGAACTTAGCACGGCCAAGCCGATTTAAACGGGGTCGGGCCAAACCAAAAACTCTTGTCTGTGTGAAGCCAGGGTGAAAGCAGGGTGCTAGAAAGATGGAGATCTGGGCTTTCCCTCAACTTCCAAAATCCCTTTTTTCCAACATACGCAACGCCATTCACGACAAATAGGTGTTTAATGTGAATCCACCTCATTCAATACAGACGGAAGTGGTCTGCATACGTCTGTATCTCAAGTAAAGTTGTTTCAATGGCACAAGCGACAGTAATATACCGAAAAAGCACTAGGACATTGTATACGAAACGTAAAGTAACATGATAACGTGTCGTTTATATATCACATGACAGGGACATACACAACTGTTTAAAAACTGTTTCATATCCATACGTCTTTGAATCGTGGACCTTTGCAGCCAAAACTTAGCAGATACCTTCTTTATGTTGTTTTTCACAATTTTGACTGCCAAAATGCTTGACATTATGATGTTAAAATGTTTAAATATAAGGTCAAAGGTTAATTCGTGGCGCAAAAATCTAAAGAGTAACTATCATTACTGAAAATGCAATTAGGTCCTTAGGTATTTTGATTCGTTGAGAGTATTGTCCTATCAATTATTTTCCTTACTCTTTCTATCAAAAAGAGGTTTTTAGTGTCAAAATGTTAGGCTAAAATAATGGACAATTTTCAGAGGAATCCACTGTTTAAAGGTTGACTTATTTCACTTATACACCGGTATGTCACAGTTACTTTATTTATCACACAGGTGTACCTGCCTACCCTATATTTAGTGAATGCATAAAGGATCTGGTATGATAAGGCCCATATTTGGCCCCTAGAAAATTCGTTTTTCAAAAGTTCTATTTCGATAATAAAATTGTATATGTTGGAAAGTTTCAACCTAGAATGTAACAGCAAACCCACAATATACAAGTTCTTGCATAAAATATTAGTGAGTTTTATCTTGAACATAGCCATACCCCCAGTGGATTCTGACGAAAACGACGGTTTTTGTAGCCTTTGTGGCTTTCAAAATATATGAGCCCGGCCTCCAGCACATTTTATATTTTGTATACAGACGAAGTTTTGAAATATTAACATACCATAAAAAAGTAAATGTGCTGGAGGCCGGGCTCTATATTTATTTTTAACTTTTTGTTACAAAACTGGCAGCGTTTGGTTTTCAGTTTTCTCCGCATAAAAACGCCCATGTCTTCGTTCATAGACAAAATAAACATATGTTGTGGGTATTCATTTTCTTAGTTAGAACACAAGGAATAATGTGGTACACATTTTATTTTGATCTGTTGGAATTTTTTGGTAAGCGTCTCTGGACGTGCAAACTTCAGTGGGTGGGGCACCTGTACAGACCTTGTGACGTGTACATGTTGTTAGCAGTGCTATCCAACGTTTCAGCATTTCATCAAAAGCCTATAATCAAGAGCTTGAAAAAGCTATTCTAACTGTCATATTTCTTTTAAGGAAAAGCTATTAATCTCAGTTTTTCCTTCAATTTTGCTTATTATTATTGAAACAACGTAGGCATGTCAGAAATCATATTATTATGAGAATTCACAAAGACGAAACATATTATTATTGTTTGATCCTATCAATGCAAATGATAAGCAATAGAAACCATGCAACTTTAAGCGAATTTGAATGGGGGCCAAAAACGGCCCTTATCATACCAGATCCTTTATCAACAATATACATGAAACTGACACGAACTATTCAGGCTTTAAAGGAACGGTCGAATATATTTGCTTCAAACATCGTAAACACATATTGTACTTCATCTATCTTTCATTCCTCAGTTTTGCTGAATCATAATTATCATGACATTTTTGGTGTAGGGTTCTCTGTCCGCAGTCGTTAATTATTTTCATCGTAAAAGTTCAACCATATATCTATATCAATAAGTTAATTCGCCTTTCGTTTCATTTGGGAATTAGTTTAACAGGATTACATTGTACTTTAAACACCTGATGAGCTATTTACTTGTGCGTTCTTTCAACAAGTTCATAACGCTAACAAACCGATGGCATATATATGGAAGCGTCTGTGGACCTCCGGAATGTTAGAAGCTTCCGTACATATATATACAGAGGATATTTACTCCCACATCTTCATCGAGTGTGATGAAAGCAGTGATATTTTCACGCAATGGAGTTATTAGTATTATTTACTGCAAGAAGAGAAGAATTTCTTTTTATTTTTTTCCTTCATTTTTTATTCATTTATTTTTTATTTTATTCATTTATTTTGAATTTATTTATTTTTTTTATTATTATTTTTCTTATTTATTTATGTTTGATTTTATTTTTTTCTTTGTTTATTTTTTTTTCATTTATTTATTTTATATATTTTTTTTTTTTTTGCTTTTTCAGTAGCAGCGTTTAGCACATGTATGCTATGGTGGGACTTTTAGGCAAGACAACCAATAGAAAATTACAGCAAACCTCAGTAGAAGATTATTTAATGCTGTTAAGACCTTTTTCAAATGAAACTGATGTCAGAAAAATTCTCCTCAGTCCTGACGTTTCATTACGTCTGACATATACTACTCAAACGAAGTTTTGGTTTTAAGTGCGGGATGTGGGATTTGATTGTATTAATTCCTGACCATTGCCGATCTTTTTACTTTGCATCACCTTATATTTTCCCATAGACACAATGCTACAAACAACTTACTTCCAAGAGGTATACAAGAAAGTCATGCCTCTGATTTGCTTTATGGTTTCTGTTACTGACAGACTTATGTCTCTGAAAACATCTGATAAAAATAGAACAGAACTGACCCCCGTCGGGGTGGGAAAAGGTTTATGACTGACTAGTTGTATTGGCTCTTAACAAAACATATATGAAAACTCACCGTAAAGTAGGATGTTATCTTTAAAAGTCTATATGTACCAAGATGGGCGGACCCGAAGACCTCCTTTTCACATTTATAACACCGAAACATAAAACTGTTAATCATGCATAATAACAATGTGTTTCATAGTTTCTTATATGATATTTACACAAGTGAAATATGACATTGCATTACCTCCATGGAAACTTCTGTTGTAAATAAAACAACTTAGTTCTTTTGTTACCGAAATGTTGTCTGCGTCTTAGTACGAAAACCATATTTACACTTGACGTTTTTATTCACAAATAAAAGAATTACATGTGTTTGCAGTTTTGAAGTGAGCTACAAACAGCAAAGGAATGCATGAAGAAGACAGACGTTAGCCGACAAAACAGTAAGCAAGTCACTAGTGAATTGATACAATATCAGTCACTAGTGAGTGATACCACTTTTCCCGAACTGATATTCTCTGGGATTTCACTGCTAAGCATAAAATTAAATGCAGGCTTTAGCCTCATCTTTTGGGATTTGATTGTATTAATTCCTGATCATTGCCTCTGTAGCTCAACTGAGCCAGCGGCTCCGGGGCAGCTTATAGGATGGGAAGGCTCCGTCGTCCGTCGTCGTCTATCGTCCGTCCGTCCGTCCGTCGCCCGTCTTCCGTCCACACTTTCAAACGACTTCTCCTCTGAAACCGCTGGGCCAATTGTAACCAAATTTCATATGTGGCCTCCAGAGGAAGGAGGAACGAAAAGTTGTTCAAACGGTCCTGGTCACATGCCAACATGGTCGCCACGCCCATATATCGTGAAAACATTTAAAAATCTTCTTCTCCAGAACCAGCGAGCCAATTGCCTTGAAACTTGGTATGTAGCATTGGAAACGTAAGTACTACCAGCACTGTTCAAATTATGACCTTGGGTTGACCATGACCTTTTTACGGCAAGGTCACATTTGCTTTCTGGTGCTTTTATATGGGAAAATGCTACAACATAAGATTTCTTGGAATCTGTTGAAGATTTTGACCGGAAAATTGGTATTTACAGTCATCTTAATGTGTACATGAGAATTTATGCGTACAAGAGGTTAAGGTCATTCTTTGACCTTTGACCCTGGTCTCTCATATTTTGAAAATTTCTCACATCTCCTCAAAGGCCACTGGGCCAATTGTAACCAAATTTCATGTAGAGCCTCTAGGGGGCGAGGGAACAAAATATTTTCAAACGGTTCTAGTCACATGACCAACATAGCCGCAATTCTCATATATATGGTAAAAACCTTTAGAAATTTTCTTCTCCAGAACCAATAGACTGACGGCCTTGAAACTTCGTATGTAACATCAGGTACAGGAGTACTATCAAGATTGTTCAAATGATGACCTTGGGCTGACCTTGACCTTTCTTAAGGCAAGATCAAGTTTGGGAAAATGCTAGAACATAAGATTTCAAGGCAAGTTTCGAAGATTTTGGCCTAAAAATTGGTATATACAGTCATCTTAGTTAGTACATGGAAGATTTGCAGGAACAAGAGGTCAATGTCATTCTTTGACCTCTGATCAATGTCTCTCCTATTTTGACAATTTAATACATCTCCTCAAAAGCCACTGGGCTAATTGTAACCATTTCGTACACAGGCTCCAGGGGCTGAGGGAACGAAAAGTTATTCAAGCGGTCTCGGTCACATGACCTACATGGCCACCATACTCAGGTGAGCGATGCCCTCTTGTTTTACTTTGCATCACAAACTTATATTCACCGTAGGAGACGATGTATATATGCTAGTTAGCTTGTTATCGAATCCTTTCATATTATTTCTGTATAAATTGATTGTGTATATTTATATGTTAAATAAAATACTGTTAAATTTAACTTATATTCCCTAGGATTTCACTGCTAAGCATAAAATAAAAAGCATGCCTTACCATTATCTTTTGGTCAGACCCATAATGATAAGCACAATCATCTCGGTAAATACCGTTAAACATCGTGGATCTTCGGCAAACATCGTGGATCACCGGCAAACATCGTACAAATAGCTATGCGCAGAGGTGTTTGAAACCATGGTCGAATGAGACAAAATCCATGTTCAAATGAGCCGAGACACAAAAAAACCAACAAAGTGGTTGTGCGCCCAGCGCAGATTCAGATCAGCCTGGGCATGCCCAGTCTGATCAGAGTCTTCGCTGTCCGTATGGAGGTAGAGCTTCGACCCTTAGCTACCATTTGAGCGCTTAGCGAAGAATCTGATCAGACTGGGAGGGTGCAACCACTTTGTTGGTGTTGTCGTATCGCTGCTTAAATAATGTAATTCTCGTGCTGTTCGAACATCGTTTTATGTTGTTTTTTTTTTGTTTGTTTTTTCTCACAATCCAGGCCGTGCCTTGTTTGTATGTCTTTCCATTTCAGTTTCACTTTTAATAGGCCAAATTCATTGCGTGTTGTTATTTTTTTTTTTTTTTTTGCGAAATGGTGACACGATGCACAAGGCACTACAAATAACAGTTTTTAATGATTTTGCAGGCATTTTCGATGAGTTTTTCATATGAGTCATTCCACGAGAAATGCAAAAAAAGCGATAATACATGTTCGGGTTATAGCGTTAACATTTGCCGGGTCCCTCGGAAGAAAAACTGAACACTCCGCTGACGCTTCGTGTTCAAAAGGTAAAAAAGGGCATGAAGAAAAATCGAGCTTATATAAGATTTAATTTAAATCTGAACATCACATATTTTTCTAGTCTTCATTTTATTCCATCTATGTCTTTTCAGACTTTCTTCATTTTCTCTATAACGATGACAACAAGAATGTGGGTTGTCATCTTTATGCTAAGCTACATCGTCTTTCCTTGTGCGTTTTACGACAGAGAACTAGTTCGTGACCTGGAATCGGAAGCGTGTCCATATACAGACTTCTGCGATAAAGACGCATGGAAAATCATGCCAAATGACACAGACGAGTTACCTTGTTGCCTTCCTTGTTCTTGTGACGATGACTGTTGGGCATTAGATAACTGCTGTCCAGATAAAGATCTGATAGATGAAACACGCCCCCTTGTAGTGCCGTGTATAGATTCGTATGTTTACCCACGATATGACGCATTTGGAGGGTTTTAAAGAGTTATCGACACATGTGCTAGTTCTGAAGGTGGGTCGATTCTCGCACTGAAATGTAGTAGCTTTAGACGACTTTGTATGGGTCTCTGATATAACAGGGAAAATATACCAAAATATACACTGCGCTAAATGTCACGGGATCAAAGAGCCAATTCCGTGGCAGATACAAACAGCGTGTTTTGATATCATGAGGGCAAACTTTGATAACTTTCTGGAAGCGTTACTGTCTGAGAAATGCAATATAATTAACACAGTACCAGAAGAGCTAAAACTAATTACAGACAGGTATACTTGTTTCAGTCCACATTATATTATCTATACGTCGTGTAATGAGACAGGATTGATGGCAAGTTATAATTCCGAATTGGAAAATGCATGTGAACAAATCACATGGCCGTATATTTTGGGATTTCAGCTGGCTAAAAAATGTATTTTGTGTAATGTGCAATCTAGACGAACCTATTGTCACAAGTGGATGCAAGTTTCTTATAGATGATAGGCAAATAAAAGAATCAATTACCTTTCTCGTAGACTACACAGGCTTATCAGCAGTCTCAGCAGATAAAGAAAGTAATTGTCGTTCAGATGAACTGTATGATGACTTTATGGTAAGAAGTGTAAACTTAGTTAATCAGTGCATTAGTATATAGATTACTATTGGAAATTGTCATTTGGGGGAGGTAAATCGTCGGTTTTATGATCGTAAATTTCGTTTTCGTTTTTAGATGTGCATTTAACAAATATATGTTTGCATTTATTCGTTTGATATTGTCATTTAGCCAAAACCTATAAATTTCTGAGTTTGAAAACATCGTAATTTTGTCAAAGTAATATTTTCCTTTTCAAAAGGCACATGTACATCTACATATTTCTGCAACATATATGTACAAAAATAAATATGTCATTTGGGAAGGTGAATCATCGATTTTATGGTCTGAAATTCGGTTTTGCGATGACGCGACCTCCCCCAAATAACAGTTTTCAATGGTAATGTACATACTTACACACGTTCCCACATTTCCACCTTTCAAAGTGTAGCATACTACTTTGCATCCATCGTTTAGCGCTAAAGGCAATGAGGAGCGACGTTTCCTAATGACGTCGGATTTCCGACAGTATATATGTTCTGCGCAAGGTAAGAATCGGCACAATTCCGGAACTGTCCTGTGCAAAGTAGGAATTCTCACTTTGTTGGGCAAAGTGGGAATTCTTACCTTGCACACGACAATTCCGGAATCGTCTCTGCGTCTCTGCGCAAAGTGAGAATCGGGACAAAATGAGAATAATTAGATGCAATGCGTTAAACAAATATATGTTTGCATTTATTTGTTTGATATTGTCATTTAGCCATTACCTATAAATTTCTGAGTTTGAAAAAATCATGATTTTTTTCCTTTTAGTTTAAACATATTTATTGTATCATAAACTGTACATGATTACAATATAAAGATGACACAAACAATATAATCAGAACGGAAGCATATATGCTTATTTAGTTCTTCTCCTGTGCAAATAAAGTTGTAATTTCACAATGGCATATAGTTACATTTTATGACAATAGGCTTATAATCTTACTTTTTCGAATTAACTGTGGTAAATTATGAATATATATATACACATAAGTCATTTCACATTTAGAAATATAAAAAAAAAACAGTGGCGTTAAGTACTGATGGAAAATCATTTCTAGATAGAGAGAAAACAAAAGAGACAAATGAAGACATAAAAAAGAGATGAAAATGAATCTAAATAATGATGAGAGAGAGAGAAAATAAAATACGTATAGTGAGCAGAATGGTGGAGCTGGGGAGGGGAATGGGGAGCAACAAATTGGAAATGCTGTCTTCTATTAAACAAACAGTACCGTACGTAGCGTGGTACATAGGAAACTACTAAAAGTATACGTCTGTTATTTACTATCACGTTTGTATGTAGCAAGTACTGACAGTTATAAAAACTCAGGATAGCTGTACAGCAACAGAATGTCGTATCAGGATGAAGTAGAAATATTAAAATCTCTTGGTTGCAGCTATATAAGTATGCACGGCTTTTCCTTTTCAAAAGACACATGTACATCTACATATTTCTGCAACATATATGTACAAAGTTTCAAATCAACTGCTAAAAACAAGAACAGAGATGATTATACGAATTTGACATCTTAAATAAGCCATTCCCGAAAAACTTCTAAGTTTAACAAGTCCGTAACTTAGTCAAAAATACAGTTTCCTCATTTCAAAGTCAATTCCCTTTACTCGTTGATTCTCACTTTGTCGTAATGATCCCCATTTTGCGCAGACACATTTATTTACCTGTTCGACTCTTGCGCAATTCTAGAATTGTACCAGTACAATTCCGGCATGGTAACACAAAGTGAGAATCCCTACTTTGCGCAGGACAATTCCGGAATTGTACCGATTCTCACTTTGCGCAGAACATATATAACAGGATATAATGTCGCAAATTTTTAACGTTATCCAATCAGAAGTCGCGCTACATACATTAAATGCATTAGAAAGTCGTTTCCTGGTTGCAAAAAATAAAACAAAATAAAAATCATGCGGAGTTGCATTTGACGAATTGACACAAAAGGGGAACTCGTTCAAGTAACAGTGTAAAAAATTGTCACACATTGGTTTTTAGAAAGCAACATGTCTTTTTGGCCTCGAAACAGTGCAATGAGTACATGGCTTAAGGTGGATAGTTGCAGTCTATTTTTGTCTTCCTTTTAATTATTCGTTTTCTCCTGAATGCAAACAGGGTTCCAATGTCTTCTCAAAATTGCTGAGAGAAATCAGATTTTCAAATTGGCCATTCTCATTTTTGATTCTCTACATAAGCAAATCATAACTAGGCCTATTTCTCAATTAAATATCAAATTGAAATTGTTACGGGCTTCGTCATTTATGGCATTGCTAAATTACTTGTAAATATCATGACCACCTGTACATTTGTTCTCAATTTATAAGAGTAGTTTACGATATTTTTGGACACCCTCTTATTTGTTCTTTGGAGAGAATTATGATAAAACTAGAAAATTGTGTCTGTAAGACACGAACGATGCCCCCCGTGCAGTGCCTGTCACAGAGCACTGAACATCACTGAATTGACATTTATCAACAAACATTATTTCAAAGAACATTCCTGCTAGCCTGAATGTTAAAGCAGCTAAGTACAATTAAGTCCGTAACAAGGCAAATAAACACACAAAAAAACCAAAACAAAACAAAACCTGTCTAAATGTCTAAGTTCAAATGACCATTGGTCTGTCAAATGTAATTCCAGTTCAATCAAAAAAAACATGCACATCTTCAAATATGTCCTCAATACATCGGCAAAGTTTGAAAAAGATACAATGCAAAATGTGAGAGTAGTTGATTATACAAAGCCCATTACCTAAAATGCAAAAACTGCCTAAAATGACTAAGTTCAAATGGCCGTAATTGCGTTCAATAAATTCTAGCTTTGTCAAAAACCCACATGCACATGTTCAATATGTCCACAATATACATGCAAAGTTTGAAAAAAAGATCTATTGAAAACTATGAGACGAGTTGATTACACAAAATCCATACCATACAATGCAAAAAACTGCCTAAAATAACTAAGTTCAAAAGGCAGTAATTCTGTCAAAATTAATTCTAGCTTTATTAAAAACCCACATACGTATGTTCAATATGTCCACAATAAGTATGCAAAGGTTGAAAAAGATCTATTAAAAAACTATGAGAGGAGTTAATTACACAAACACCATACCCTACAATGCAAAACCAGCCTAAATGACTAAGTTCAAAAGGCCGTTTTTCTGTCAAATTAACTGTAGCTCCATCAAAAATCAACATGTACATGTTCAATATGTCCGCAATATGTACGCAAGGTTTAAAACAGATCCATTGAAACCTGTGGGAGTAGTTGATTACACAAACTTCATACCATACAATGTACAAAAAATACACTTCATAAAATGACTAAGTGCAAAAGGCCGTAATTCTGTCAAAATTAATTCTAGCTCCAGTAAAAACCCACATGTACATTTTCAATATATTTACAAGATATATGCAAAGTTTGAAAAAGATTCATTGAAAACTATGGGAGGAGTTGATTACATAAACTTCATACCCTACCATGCAAACAACTGCCTAAAATGACTAAGTTCAGAAGGCCCTTTTTTCTGTCAAAATTAATTCTAGCTCTATTACAAATCCACATGTACATTTTCAATATGTCCACAATAAGTAAGCAAAGTTTGGAAAGGATTCATTAAGAACTATGGGAGGAGTTGATTACACAAACTCTATACCCTAAACTGTGACGAACAGCCAGATGGACAGACGGACAGGCAGGGGCAAATCTTAATGCCCCCTGACTTTCGTCACGGGGGCATACCACATGCACTTGTTCGATATATCCACAACACAAATGCAAAGTTTGAAAAAGATTCATTGAAAACTGTGGGAGGAGTTTATTAGACACTTCATACCCTACCATGCAAAACAGCTGCCTATAATGACTAAGTTCAGAAGGCCGTTATTCTGTCAAAATTAATTCTAGCTCCATTAAATATCCACATGCACATCTTCAATATGTCTACAATAAGTAAGCAATTCTGAGAAAGTTTGAGAAAGATCCATTAAGAACTGAGGGAGACGTTGATTACACAAACTCTATACCCTAAAGTGTGACGAACAGACAGACGGACGGACAGACGGACAGACAGAGACAAACTTAATGCCCCCTGACTGTAGTCACGGGGGCATAAATATCACTTTTGCTCCCATTCTTGGCTCTCTCCAACTCAGCTGAACAAATATGAGCCGCGACACGATACAACCAACAAAGTGACATGTGCGTCCAGCGAAGACTCAGATCTACCTTGACATCCGCCCTTTCTGATCAGAGTCTTTGCTGTGCGCTTAAAAAAAGACTAAGGATCTAAGCTACTTCCATGCTGACAGCGAAGACTCTAATCGGACTTGACGGATACCCAGGCTATTCTGAGTCTTCGCTGGGCGTTCATGCCACTTTATTGGTTTTCTCGTGTCGCGGCTCAATTATGTACTTCTTATGGACTAACTGTCTTATTCCTCCATATATTACAGGGGCTCTGTCGCAAATTATTTTGCCTCATTGGAACAGCTCCGTTTTATGGAAATGTAAACAGTTGGTAACGCAGATTAATAGGTTTGTTGTCAATGTACAGTTTTACCTTAATATACTATGGAACCGGACAAGTCTACTTACGGATTTTGAAAACGACACAATATGGAACGAAACGAATGCTTATTTCATAGAGGTAGTGGAACTAAACCCAAACTGTGAGGTTTGTCAAAAGATTATTGATACGAATGAGAACTCGACGTCGGATCTAGTTCTCGTCGTCACTCTTAAATTCCATTCAAATTGTGACTATGGCATGGCCCTAGCGAAAATAGCAGATATGCGAGGTAAAGTGATTGAGATACATTTCAATAGTATAGCCGTTCTAACGTTATTAGTTCATTTTGACAAACAGCCCTCCACACTTATAAACGGGGTAGGATTACAAACTATATTTTATGACAGTCCGGGCAACTGTGATACCAAAAACATGTTGTCGTTTGAAGATATGACTTGCCCACGACTAGAACTGAACTATTTTGAACTAGAACAGTTTTCCCCGTCCGAAAACAAAATGAGAGATATCTTTGCCTCTTTCTTTACGGATGCAGATCAGAACGTAACAAGAGTGGCTGTATGCTTGGAGAAATACATTATACATTTCCGTTATGTCACTGCTAAATCGAGCTCCGTCATCTGCTGACAAAATAACAGTACAAATGCTAGTAGCTCTCCTCCTAATACATGAATTATCCTGCTTGTATCAAGCGTAAAAGTTTGTCTCTAGTGAATAGGACGTCGGGACCCACAAAGTGTTTATGTCCCACAAAATGGGCACATCCTGGTAAAATGCAGGACAGGCCTATAATTCCTGCCCAGTGTAAGCAGTGTAAGCACATATTTGGAGCAGTAGAATGTTATCTGTAATCATCAATTATGTGATTGTGCCGACCTGTAAACCGTATGTAGATAGGTTGTAGACAATGTACATAGACTTTACATTCTAGATCATCGTCTTTTATATTATTTGGATCCTTTTGAAATTAGTCAGTCTTTGAATCGACTGTCCAATTAAAATTAGAAATTACAGTATGCTTTTTTCTGGTTTCGTCACCAGATATTGTCAGGGTCACTGACGAGATTTTATTAGTCGAAACTACGTAGTCTGGCCCATGTTCCTACTTCTGTATGTATTCTCTGCTCTTGAAGGAACTTTTTAAGATTTTAATTTTACCTCACTGCAGCTGGTGTTGTGCCGTGTGGCGGCCGTAAAACGTCTCCCCGTACATCATCCATAGTGCAGATTATATTTTATTTACATCCTTTGAGATCAGAGGATAGATTCTGAGAAATCTAAAATTTTAGACCGATTTAAACTATCATTCTAGATCATCGTCTTTTATATTATTTGGATCCTTTTGAAATTAGTCAGTCTTTGAATCGACTGTCCAATTAAAA
Organism: Ctena decussata; assembly: GCA_963989385.1. Classification (NCBI taxonomy): domain Eukaryota; kingdom Metazoa; phylum Mollusca; class Bivalvia; order Lucinida; family Lucinidae; genus Ctena; species Ctena decussata. The sequence goes on along the minus strand of OZ022504.1, from coordinate 30,061,282 downwards.
TTAGAAATTACAGTATGCTTTTTTCTGGTTTCGTCACCAGATATTGTCAGGGTCACTGACGAGGCTTTATTAGTCGAAACTACGTAGTCTGGCCCATGTTCCTACTTCTGTATGTATTCTCTGCTCTTGAAGGAACTTTTTAAGATTTTAATTTTACAAAAGATGCCTTTTTTCTATTTTCACTTGTAAGCAATGTAAGCTGTGTTTCTGAAATGCATGTTATAAATTATTAGCAGAAGACATTAACTATGGCGTGTGCCAAATTGTACCCATATGTAGATAGGCTGTTTAACTGCGGGAAGTGACAAAAGCTTTGTGTAAGCTTAATTTTGTCCTCACAATCATCTGCCCCTGCTTGGAGATATATACATGAATAAAATCATGAAAAAAAAAAACTTATAAAAATCAGCGTTTGAAGCAGCTTTTATTCAGAAACTTACAGCAAATGATCAAAAACTGAAAGTCTCCGGTGATTCTCAAAATTTATCCTATGGGGTTAGCTGCTTCATCCGCGAGATATATACATGCATAAAATGATGATAAAATCTCGTATATAAAATCATAATTTAAACTGATTTTCCTGAAACTAACAATGAATGATAGATAGAAGTAAGAAAGCTTCTTGTAGTGATCAATATTTTGCTCTAAGGTAGTTACTTGGCCTTGCCTCGTGGCTACACACATGTATAAATCAATTAATATAATTATTGTATGATCAGAGTGGAAAGTGATATTTTTCTGAAGCTTACAAGTGAACAGAGAAATGAAATTGTCTAGTTGAGACAACAATTTTGTAAAGTGAAGTTTGACTGCCTTTGAACCAGATAAATCTGGAAAAAATAGACGAGTGAAATATATTTGCAGTGGCGGGGTATCACTCAGATTTATAGTATGGTAGATCTTTTACAAACAACAAATTGTTGCCCTCTAAAACTAGCCTCCCTTCTTTTCCTCGATGTTCCTTGAGTCATCCTGTATTTAGTAGAGGAGTTTAACGTGTGCGAAAGGAATGTTAAATGTTTAAAACCTTGATTCCCACTGACGTCAATTGATGTAAATGTACTAAAAATGGAATTTTGAATTTTTCTTTCAGTAAAAACTGTTGATACAAGAAAATAGCAAAAAAATTGAAGTTCCTGTAATACTTGTTAATTGCGGAAACCAGTTTTCATACATCTGCTGAATTTGCATGGTGATCATGTCTGTCGTAGTTTTGTATAATAATTTTTACAAAATTTTTGTAAATACATTGATTTAAACGGCGCCGTCTCAGGCACGAGGCCGCAAGCACTCGTAGTTTACTATATAGTTTAATAGTTCATCCTTCCATTAAACTTTTATCACAACACTCTAGGATACATTGATTTAAACGGCGCCGTCTCAGGCACGAGACCACAATTAGTTCACCTTATTGTTTAATTATCCATCCTTCCATGAAACTTTGTCACAACACTACAGGCATTTTAACTCTCTTTTTCTCAAGTCTCTGAGGCATGACAAACTATTTTTTTTCCCACAAATTCAGTTGGGCAAAACCTGCTACTTCGTTTTGCTGTCTGTCCTGTACCTAATCACCCGTCAACTTATGAGACAATTTGCCGTTGTAGGAGCACCTTTGAAGGGTGTGGTTACCTCCTGTGTTGGGGATTTGAACAAATTATACATTTTCACGGAGCATAAGGAATGCTCTTTTCAGTTTGCTGTAACAAGCAGGATATTCAGTCAAACTGACCTTCTCAGAAACCAATTAGCCAGGGAACTATTTGCCTGAAAGTATATCCTGAATTTGTTCATCCAGTCAAGGGAAATAAATGTGGACTGATTGGTTACGAATACTTTTGTCTACCTACTGTACCCTTAAAGTTGTTTCTCAGTTTGCATGACTTGTTGATGTTCAAATAGGTATATAAGAAAAGATGAAAGGGAACTGTGCTGGTAAAACTTTAAAGATTGAAAAATGCGTTTAGGTCTGAATATACCTGAATGCATTAGCATTCATAGCAATTATCCTTTTCCAATTCTCTTTCAAAAATTATCAGGCTTAGCAGATTAAAACTAAAATTATAAAAACAGAAGTAGGCCTGTGTCAAAATTTTGACAAAATTATTAAGAGAACACAGGTAAGTAATGAAAAACAGTATGCAATGAACCCCTTTAACAGCTGAAAAGATTTCAGTCTGCAGCGGTAATTCAACTTGGGGCCGCTAGATCCGCAAGCCAGCACTTTACCCAGTGACTCGCCTGGGCTCCTACTTAGCTTTAGATGTCACTCGAGAAACGACAGGGGGAATGGGGCAGGCGAGGAGAAAGGGTTATTATCTGTTTGAATTCATCTCACTTTATTTTGATATGAAGAAAACATCGATTTTCATCTTAATGTTATTTTAAAATATCAATGCTATCGTCATAAGGATACTAAAGATGAACAATTCAGCCAGGTAGAGCATACAATTAGGCTGATCAGTGATCCTAGGCGCATAATCTGTAGAATATAGAAATGGTCCCACACGGAAGAGCAAGCTGCCTGGAGGCTTTACTACTCACAAACCTTAAGTTCCTGTTTTCTCGAGAAATACATACTCATTAGAACAGTAAATTTTAAAAGTCGCTTGCGTCGAGGGTGATCTGATGCTATGAGCAAATCCAGGAGACGGCATACAGAACACCAGATCAAGTTACTATTATAATAATTTGTTTATCATATACCATAGGAAACAGCCAACCATTAACACTTGCCATCGCTAATGCATCGACCTGAATTCGACCCTGCGCAGCAGAGGTATGTAGCTAGTCTTGAGAGAAACACTACCGGTTGAGCAATCGAAGCGCGCCTTTTGACGTGTGTGTTGACGACACTAGTCCCGTTTCTCTGATCTCGTTTCTGCGATACCCGCTAGAAAATGACGCCCTGTAGCTGGAACTCAGACAAAGCCTCGTTTTAAAGTCCCAGTAACACACACACATTACGGATTGGGCGGATAGTTGTGGATAAAAATCCACAGTAATCCGCAGAATTTGTGGGCGTGGCCTATTTTCTTGATTAATTTACGGATACAGTTACCTATAGATGCGTATGGTTAAGGATAAATGCGGAATTCGGCGGTCAGATATTTTCCCTTTGAATCAATACGATGAGGGATGATACGAATGAACACATACTACTAGCCTTCTATTACCTTCTGTTACTTCTAGATGCGGAAAGATGTTGTTGATGTTACGGATGACTCGTTCGTGTATGTCCGGTTTTATTCGAAATGGTCCGTATCGCATCGATGGATGGGCCGTCCATATGAGCCTGGTTCACGTGCCCATCTTCCTGGAGACATTCGAGGACAGTCTACGTCTGTATCTGTCCTGTGCTATTTGTAAAGGTCCGTATCGCATCCGCAGAGTCTGTAACTGTCCGTATCGTATCCGTAGGGTCCGCAAGATCCGATTCCAAATTTTGAAAATTTTCAAAATTCAGGCGCGGACGAGTATACCGTATTGATCCGAAACAAAAGGTAACTGAAGGCATTTATCCGCATGTATCCATATATAATCCGTTTATAATACGTATCTTATCCGTATCTAATCCGTATATAAACCTATCATTCCGCAGTCCACAGCAAGTTGTGGACTGATACGGTTTCACGCAGATCGTTACCTTCAATTACGGTTAGTTACGGGTCTCGTCCGGAGTGTTTTAAGGACTTTTACCTTCAGATACGTTTCTATACGGATAACTTACACTCCAATACTGACAGATACGTATTGGTGAGGATAATTGCGAATAGCTAATCTGACTGGGGCATTAGTCTGTAACAATACGCAGAACGAGACCCGTAATTAACCGTAACAATCCGCATGAAATCGTATCTGTTCACAAATTTTGGTTGGACCGCGGAACGATAGGTCGAGATACGGATTAGATACGGATAAATACGGATAAATGCCTTCAGTTACGGATCATTATGGTTAACTCGTTCGCACCTGAATATCTAAACTTTTTCAAAATTTGGTGGCATATCCTGCGGACCTTGCGGATACCATACGGATACGATACGGATTCGATATGGACAGAGACCACGCCCTCAAATTGTGTGGATTTAAAGTCCGCAATTATCCGCCCAATCCGTAATGTGTGTGTGTGACTGGGACATAAGGGATAGTGATACGGATTCATAAACCGTCAGTTTTTTTAAAAAAGACCACTTCTTTGGAGATTAAGTTTTAGCGTTTCCAATTATATTTTGCTGAGTAGGTACTAACGGCCCGTCTCCCTTATTTACACAGACATAAAGAAAACCTGCAATTTAGATAAAGGTTATTAAATATGGTTCTGTGTATTATCATTAATTATCTAGACGAAGACAAGACTCAATGTAAATATAGTTTAGTCTTATACATTTTTGAAATATTCAATTAATTTCTATACCACTAGGCTAAAATATCATATGGGACATGACGAGACTAAATGATGTCTGTAAGTTCACAGTCAGAGTTGACAACCGTTACTAACTCTTAATGCGCCCAAAAGCAGACGACAAAATTTACGTCTGCAGAATTTCAAAAAATGTTTAGTCCAAGCCATACCATATTGAGAATTCGAACACTAGAGGGCAAACAGTGTAGATTCAGATGAGGTGGCTCATTATGAGCCACCTCATATGGATCTACACTGTTTGCCAATTCAACAATTTTGATTTTTGGCGCTTTAAGCGTTAAAACAGATTAGAAGAAGATACCCAAATTCTTCAGACCTGAATGGTACAATTGGCTCAGTGCGGTAAACAGCATTGATTTGATTATTTTCAAAGAAACATTTTTTAATGTGAAGTCTCTATGACATACATTATCTTTAACACTTTAAGCCCCAGAGACGAAAAAAACACTGAATTAAACAGCGTAGATCTTGATGAGGCAGCTCATGATGAGCCGCCTCATCTAGATCTACACTGTTTGCCCTCTAGTCTTTGAATTCTCAAAATTATATAGCTTGGACGAAATATTTTTTGAAATTTTGCAGACGTAAATTTTGTCGTCTGCTTTTTGGTTAGCAATTCTTTATTTTCTCTTATCGGTGATTTCATTTGCCCATATAGATACCAAAATAGAGACCTATGAACGCTGCAACGGTCCCTTCACACAACAGTGCATTATTTCCTTGAATGTCAATAATAATATGAGCCACATCATGTGACTTCCGACAATGTATGATCTCCAGATCATCCATATTGTTAACACCGGGTTAATTGAGGCCTCACTGTTGGCTGTATGTTTTGGGTTAGTTCAATAGATGGTTTATATGACAAGTGAAGGCTCTTATCACACTGCACTCAAGTGCAGTCTGACCAGAGCCTATCCTTGTCTGACACAGATTTCGGCAAACGCTAGACCCTTCAAAAATCATTCGACCATGCACCTGGACACTCACTATCAAAAACATAATTCTACCGCATCTGAGATAAGCATAATCTACTAATGGATCTCATGAAAGCTCGGTTTAGATCATTTCGATCCGACCTACAGGATATGAGGGACAATTCAACATCGGTTATTGACGATTAATTTGCGTCTTTTGAAAAGAAAATATCTGACGCTGTACTTAAGGTTGTGCATGAAGAAATAGACAACGTTATGGCCGAATTTAATTCACGCATTGATGGTCTATCGAGCAAATTGGAACAGAAATTGACTAAATTTGTTAAATCACGCGTACAACAGCAGGTAGACCCTGTTAAGGATAACCTAAAGCAGGAAATGGGAAACTCTAAATTTACTTATCTGCAGTTCAGTGCATTGTGCAAAATTTACACCTGTACAAATTCTAAAACAGGTCTGAGCCAACAGTGCAGAACCATATCCGACCGCTCCTAACAGAGCGGTCTGATCAGGATTTAGGTCAATGAAAAGCAATGATCAAGATTCTAAACTTTTTGCCATTCCATCTGTAGCTTTTAGACGCATTATTACATTGAAAGGACAAATTGTTCAATTTTTAGAGCAATAAATGTCCTAAAAATTGATTTTTTTATGCCCCCGCCACGAAGTGGGGAGGGGCATATAGTTTTGCCCTTGTCCGTCCGTCCGTACGTACGTACGTACGTCCGTCACACTTTGTAGTACTGTTCTTGTCTCCGCAACTCCTCCTACAGTATTCGATGCAGGGAGTTGAAACTTGCAACACAGTTCAGACATGCATTGAACATGTGCATAAAGGAAACAGAACTTTGATTAATGTCTTGATTGCAGAATTATGTCCCCTTGAATAATATACATATTATAATCATATTTCACATTTGAGTACTGTTCTTGTCTCCGCAACTCCTCCTACAGTATTTAATGTAGGGAGTTGACACTTGCAACACAGTTCAGACATGCATTGAACATGTGCATAAAGGAAACAGAACTTTGATCCAGGTCATTTTGGCAGAATTACATCCTCTTGAATAACATGTATATTTTGACCATATTTCACACTTTGTAGTACTGTTCTTGTCTCTGCAACTCCTCCAATAGTATTTGATGTAGGGATTTGAAACTTGCAACACAGTTCAGACATGCATTGAACATGTGCATAAAGGAAACAGAACTTTCAGTTAGGTCTTCATTGCAGAATTATGTCCCCTTGAATTACATACATATTTTGACCATATTTCCATAGCTTAAATACAATCTCACCTTTTATCGTCACTCTAGCGGTCTCATTTATTAACCGATTTTGGTATTACATCACAGCTTTATTGGGGATGACAGTACCTCGAACATCTTTGCGTTTCAGTTTGGTAGGATGAAGGTCAAGGTCACAGTTGCTATTTTCAGAAAAACTAGAGCATTGCTCCAGCGATTTCATTTATAGATCGATTTTGATGTAACTTCACATAAATGTTAAGTATAACAATATCTTGAATAAATTGCCGCTTCAGCACCCCAGGTCCAAGGTCAAGGTCACAGTTGCTATTTTTAAGAAAATCTCAGTCATCCCTCTAGCACCTTTATTTATTGACAGATTTTGATGTAACTTCACGCAAATATGTTTTAACGCATAACTCATCTAGTGAGGCATATGGCGGGGGCATTCATCACCTTTAGTGATTGTCTAGTTTCTATTACTATTCATTGTGTCCTATTTTTTTTAATTCATAACCATAACTTGTGTGATGCATATGGGCCACATAGCAATCAGAGGTTCAAAGATATGAGTGCTTGACGGGTGCACCAATTTTAAAAAATGTCCAATAATGAGGTTGCTCCTTGTATTTGTGCCAAATTGTACACAAATGTTCAACATCAAAAGAGCTTTATGTGTGTCAATCTATTTGGAAGCAGGTCGAGCGTAAATGTTCAACAACGTGAACACTTAGAAGCACACGATATACTGGTACTAGATTAAACAAAATATTACAAATGTCCAACAAGAAGAACGCATGGCGGGTGTTTAATGTACCGGTACTTAGTTGTAACAAATGTTTTAACAATACGAACGCTCGGTGGGTCCTAGATGTACTTGTATTAGGTTGTGCACAAATGATAAACAACGAGAACGCTTGGCGGGTGCTAAATATACTGGTACTTCATTGTGAATAAATGTTCAACAACAGAAACGCTTGTAGGGTGCTAGATGTACTTTGACTAGGTTGTGCACAAATGTTTCAACAACAAGAACGCTTGGCGGTTGTTAAATGTGTAATGGTACTATGTTTTGCACAAATGTTCAACAACAGGAACGCTTGGTGTGTGCTAGATGTACTGGTTTCAAGTTGTACGCAAACGTTCAACAACATGATCGCTTGGCGGCTACTAGTTGTATTTTTATCAGATTGTTCACAAATGTTCAAAAACATGAACACGTGGCGGGCGCTTAATTTACTGGTACCAGGTTGTACAAAAATGGTCAGCAACAGGAACGCTTGGAAGGCGTGCTGGTACTAGATTTATTATTACTTTGCTTATCATTCACCTCTATGAAAGCAAGAAATACAGTGCTTTCAGTCAGTTGGTGCTGTAAGAATTAATAATCTTAGTTCATGAACATCAGGTCCTTAAGTGTCACCTCTTACGTCTATTGTTGCCCATCCACATTTTACCATAGCAAAGTAATCCTCGAAAAGCGAGTTGCTTAGTTTACACACAATTGTCAAAAACGATAAAACAACCCGATGCTCGTGAAGCTCTGGACCTATAAAAAGCATGTAATATTGTAATGTAGGAAGATAGTGCACCAACAGTACTTAAGTTTGAGCTGATAAAAAATATTGTAGAAAGTGGAAAACATGGCATATTGCTAAATACGGGAAAGGCTGCTTCTTTGCAATAAACATAAAGATTAAAGAAATGTATGCGCCACGGTTTAAGCTCTAAGGTGCAATTTTAACTGTAGGTGATTTCTTCCAATTTACTTCACATCAGACTGAAGCCGATATACGTATATATTGTGACATTTTGAATTGGATAGGGCCACAGATTTCAAGAGTGCGAATTCCCGATTATTAGCTCAACACGTGTATGCTCGCAGCGATATAGTAACTGTTAATTAGTAATCTTTAATCAAAGACCTTTTATTCTCATGATTTCTTCCTTGAAATAATTTAGAGGATTGTATCGCATGGGGAGAATTCGTGACAGAAGGGTTTTAAACTTTTGAAAAATATTGGGATTTTTCAATTTAAAGTAGGAAATAGATTAAAATAAATGTTGCTGCTGTTTTCAATTAGGGTTCGTGTCTTTTGCGAACTTTAGTCATTGTGTGTGTGTGTGTGTGTGTGTGTGTGTGTGTGTGTGTGTGTGTGTGTGTGTTTCAGTCCCTATTGGTTTTGAGGGCGGGATGTCAGGTTTGATTGCTACTTGGTCATTGCACATCTTCTTACTCAGTATAAAGGGAAGTATCTGAAATACTTTATCTCCAGATACTCCGACACGAGTCTCAAATTGCATAAACAACGCTCTTACCACAATGGCGTTTTATTTGTAAAACAAAATTCCACTGTGGTCACTATTATCAAAAAAAAAAATAAATAAATAAAACGACTTTTCCCACAAGAGGTTAAATTTATGTTGTTATTTTTTAATTAGACGTGAAACAACCTATCAAAGAGAATTTTCGCTTATCAAATCTGACGTCTATGGCTGGAAATATACATTGAAGAAAATGAAATGTTTTTACAAGAAATAAATGAATCAGTTTAAACATAATTTAAGTTGCAGCTTTCGTGTGATAGATTCTTTCGAACTTATGAAAGTTACATGAATCTTCTGTCCAACATCTAGTTTGCTCGATAACATTTCTGGCACAGTTGATGCTCTTGCTTTAAATTACATAACATTTAGTTAAGTTCAGTGTATTTTGCTACATCAAAGAGTAAGCTTCAAGGGAGCCTTTTTGGCTTGCGATGACGGTCGCAAGCCAGTATTCAAGTGGTTTAGTGATACCGAGTTATTTTCGGAAGAGACGATACGTCACGCTTAGTCGGAAAACACCAAGAGAGTCTATTTTTATTCATATACGATTTACCTCATCTGCTAAAAATAACAGACGGAAAATCTATTTTTGATAGTGCATATACTTTGTTTTGATATTTCCATTAAAAAGCACGTTTTTCTTTCACAAGTGCCTTGAACTTGGCCACATATCTTTTGCTTGTTTATAAACTGATTGCATAAAAATGAAACTCTTAATTTAATGCAAAATATTTGGCTTTGCATCCTTAGAAATATACCAAAACCTGTGTAAGAAACATTGTATATTTATAGCTTAGTTTACAAGCATTAGCTTTTCCAAAAATCATGCAGCGGCGTCGCGAAAAATAGGCCTTAGGGCATCGCATAATCTGACTTGTCAGAGCAGCCGGCACACCGTCCAGAGCCGGTGCATTCTTGGGGTCTGATCAGTCTTTTTCGGCATATATATTCTTCATGATGCAGACATCTTTCATGCTGCGGATAGACTGATCAGCCTGCGCTTATGCCGGAATGGGCTGATCTGTGTATCTGTAAAAAATAGAGAAGTTCAAATTCGTTGTTTTAATTTAGAAACATGCGCTTTTAAGGATTTTTTCCCGTTATCACTCATCACATTTACTGAAAAAAATGTAACCCATCTATCCGTGTGTGTGGCTTTTATGTACAACTGACCGTGTTATGTATGTAAAAGCTGGTAATGTAGGTGAGTAATATTAACGCATACGCATTGCAACAGGCATAAGCGATTTAATGTACGCACTTTTAGCTTCTGATAAATTTCCTATTGGCCATCAACATGTTCATGAATAGCCTGAACTGGAAACCTCTTACAATAATACAGGTACAGAAAAAGGGGACAATTCAGAACCGTTAAAATTTGAATCTCGTTGAGGCATTTCTCGGAAGTTCATGGAAGTATGAACGCAATGGGTTCCATGCTTTGTTGCTCCCAAATGGTTAAGCAAGTTATTGTCTCGAACAATAGCAGCATGCATTTTCTTCTCAGAGTGTCAAAATTGCCACTGATGCCACTTAAACCAAAAATAAACTTCAGTAAATATAAATTTATTGTCTTCTTTGATGCCAAGTCCAGATATGCCAAAATTCCATAGACATGGGTTTCAAACAGTCTTTCCTAAAATTCGATACAAAGTAAGTGACTCAGCAGCCTTTAAGAAAAGACTTGAAATAGGTTCATATGGCAATTTTCCTTGAGACATGCCTAACGGCCAAAACGTTGGAAAACTCTCTCTCTCTCTGTGCCTGTGTGTGTGTGTTTAAATATTTCCTCAATTTGTTTTTCAAATAAATTCTACACTTGTTTTTACCTCAACCTATGGATAATGTCACCATTCAAAAAGTTAAGAAATTAAATACTTTGCTTATTAAAAGATAGCAACAGAAAGTGCACCAACAATTGAGTTCACTTCAATAACAACTCATGAAAATTTCACTGGCTTAGCTGGGCAAGCCTTCCTTTTAAAAGGAAATTTTATTCCGACTGAGATTATGTAAATTTGACCTAGCCTTTAAAACGCAGTCAAATGTTGCTTGTGTTTGTGTAGAAAAATGCAATCTAAAATACAATCATGTTTCCAATTTACGATTCAAATTGTTAAGGTCTTGCTTTAGATTTAATCTAAGGTAAATGGGTACACTTTCAGAAAAAGCAACTCTTTTATTTTGATTTTATTTCCTTTTAAATGGGTGTCAACCCTTAAGGAAGGACTTTGCTCCTTTTCCCTTAAGGAAAAGGAGCAAATTCCTCCCTTAAGAGTTGACCCTTAAGAGTTTTTCCTTAAGGAAAAGGAAAAGACACACACAATGCCCCAACCCCCAAACACCCCCAATGTAGGAAGAACTACGTTATCCAGGGAAGCAAATAGGAAGTCACGAAAGTTGTTCCCCTTTGTAAATATGGATGAAAAACATCGAGTTGTACACATACACCTTAAATATATTAGCAGGACAGAGTAAGTATAAATGAGCCGCGACACGAGAAAAGCAACAAAGTGGTTGTGCGGCCAGCGCAGACTCATATCAGCCTGGGCATCCGCACAGTCCAATAAGACTCTTTGCTTAGCATTTAAAAGGTAGCCAAGGCCCAAAGCTACCTCCATGCGGACAGCGAAGACTCTGATCAGACTGGGCGGATGCCCAGGCTGATCTGAGTCTGCGCTGGGCGCACAACCACATTGTTGGTTTTCTAGTGTCGCGGCTCATAAATCAGTATTTATCCTTATGCATCTAGCATAATCTTTAACATGGAAAGAATGTTTTGGATATTTTCAGTTTCGCTATTAGTATGGCTTGCATTTCAAGGCTATATCAGTGAGGGATTGGGAGGAGGCTTTCTGACTTCTCCGCCTCAATCTTGTCAGTGTAAGTATAACTTGTCTTAATTGTTGTCGTGTGAAAAAGACTCTTAAACCATGTGCGTACATCGTTCGGCAGATAGTAAAATCAGCCTGAATTAGTACAAAGTTACATGATTTTTCACTTCCCGTTTTTTGTTTTGTTTTTTTCTTTGATGTTCTTTTTTACAGTCTCCAGGGTTCACACAATGGAAGATAGTCAGAGTGCGCAGATTGAGACTTCTTTCTTCCTGTTAACACGCTGTGCAGTACGCCTGTCATATTCATTTGTTGGTACTACCAAATCAGTCTCTTCATCTGTAAATATGGACCCTATAACAGGCAAATGCTTCCAGGCCAGAACGATCTCTTTACGTGATAGATCTATTCACCTTAATTTAAAAGAGCTCTAGGTGAGCGACTGACGTACGAATTTTATCTTGGCATGATGTAGATAAATTTGAGTAATAATAAGGTGCCTTGTGGTAGTAGGGGAAGTGGTTTCTGAGACGCCCACCGTGCCTTGTAGTCAGCACAGCAAACGAAAAACAGAGTCCAATCTTTTTTTTTTGTTTTGTTAATTTCCCTGTTTCAAAACGCTTAACTTTGTGCATACTCTTGTTTGTTTTCGCTGCATCAAATCATTTATATTTCTTTTTGGGAACTTTGAGCTTATTCTTGTTACTGGAAAATTATGTACCGTCTAGGCCGGTGCGCTGGGCTGCGATATGCAGTCATGCAATGCAAACAATCTTAAGCTGGACCGTTTGTAATTTTTTATTTAATTATTCATTTTTGTCTCTCGTCTTTTCTTTTCTTCAATTGCATAATATTTGTCTTTTTCCCCTCGAATAAGTTGCCTGCTCTCAATAGATTTAAATAGAAGCATCAAAGCGTTATATTAATCATTTCAACGCTAACATAAAGCATCTTTAATGGAATCAAGGGGTAGTAACGAAGGCCGTTAAGCAAAATGGGCGTCATGAATGATACCATTTTCTGCATTGTGTTGCATAGCATTAAGTTCTTAGGGCTTGGAGTTATCAGAATATATATTTTGGGGGACGGTGCGATTTTAAGTCCTCTGGAAATAAGGATGGCGCTTAAGGATAGGTTATTCTTGTCACAAATACGTTACATGCAAGAACTGAGAATAGAATTATGTTGTTTAAACGCTGCATATACATATTTATTTGGTGTATAAAAGGTGAATTTATGACGAGTGAAATGCCATAAATGACGAAACCAGAAATGGGAACCAATTCGAAAATGAAAATTATGTGAGTAATATAAAGGAGAGAGAGAGAGAGAGAGAGAGAGAGAGAGACGGATAGACAGACAGACAGATAGACAGAAAACGACAAAATGAAATCATTAAATAGAAAGACAGATCGAGAGAATAGAACCTATCGCCGTGTCCTGAACTTTGTCGAGGTAGTAAACCGCACTGAATATCTGAGACTTATACACTGTAAATCATTTACATTTTTCCCGGATCACAACCTATCGCTATCACCGTCTGACATGTGAAATGGAATTACCATATCACATGCTTTGTAGCAGCTACCCTAATTTGCATAAATATTGGGACACTTAAAACATTATTTTTCCATTTGGAACAAATAGAAAAGTAATGATTTTAAGTGTCCCAATTCTTAAGCACATTAGGGTAAGCAATAATGACCATGATGATCACAGAAGCGTAGTAAGCACCACTTTTGGTTTATTTCCATAACTTTTACACATTTCTTCTTCAAAATATTTTTAACAAGATGTAATATTGGTATTGTCATCATGAACGCCATTTGCTAAATTGTTTTTTTTTTTTTTTTTTTTTTTGAGCACAAAAAAACGAAAACAAACAAACAAACCACAACAACAACAACAAAAAAAAACAAGCAAAAAAAAAAAAACAAGTCAACAAACCTACCATACTTTGCTCAAGTCAGCAATTTGATATTGGAAAACTGAACACTAACTCAGATGCTATTCCGAGCTTTTCGCCCAAAACATGGTAAACAATTCAATAATTTTATATGACGTCAGCATTTAATCTTCAAGATCGCATGAAAAAATATTGTTTTAACCTTTCATTTACCAAATTATATGCCGTACATTTTCAGATGAAATTCAAGGTCTCGATGATACTGTTACTGTCAATACGACTGTTGATATTGGAACCACGCTGTATAATTTGACAATTGAACCAATTGGTCGTACGCCACGTAGAAAAAAGAGAAGAGGTTCTCCTACGTCGGATGAGTTTGACATTATTCTTAATACCAGATCCCAATATTATGAGATGATTTTTGGTAAGCTGCTTTATTTACTGATCATGTATACTTCCTTCATTATTTGTATATTGCATTGGATGATATTTATGGCTTATTTTAGGATGTTTACTCTTTCATAATCGAATATAAGTCATAGAAATATCCATTCTTTTTTAGATGTATCGGTACTGATTGTCAGGTGTGCAGGATAATTGACGAGCCTGTTTTGTCCGTTGGCTGCCGAGACCTGGCCCCGAGGTTATAAAACGTTTTTCGTGCTCAACTCAGCTGAGCATGGAATTTCCTCTGCTGATAAATATGAAAATGCCAACTAATGTTGGCATTTTCATATTCATAAGCAGAGAAAATATCATACTGGGCTCAACTGAGCAAGGAAACAACTGTACTTAACAATTATTTGCTAATTATTAGCAGGTAAAATTTCATGCTCAGCTGAGTTGAGCATGAAAAAAGTTTTATAACCTCGGGCCCTGGGCTCAGTTGTTCAAAGCATCGTTAGCCTAACGAGCTCGTTAAGAGGTTTTATAACCAAATACACAGACACTTTTTGTTGAAAAAATATGAGAAGCTTCTCACATTTTTTTAATAAAAATATTGCCGTATTAGAGATATTAATGTTTGAAAGTTTAACGAAACGTTAACTGACGATGTCGTTAGTTTTGAACAACTGGGCCCTGCACTTTACTTTAATTTTAACTTTTTGAGGTCACTAAAGAAGTTGAGTATAGAAATGAGCATCTTTCATACTAAAATTTGGTAAAGTTACGTTTATATCTTAATAACTTTAACTCTTCATGTAGTTTAACATAGCTCTATTGACATGTTAGTTTATGCTATTTATTAGTACATATTACTGTGTATTAAAGAATTGCATTTGATTATATTTTCGTATGTCTGCATAAGCCTTCCCGTTACGTTCTGTTCATATAAGACACCGATGTGACAAACCAACTATCAATATAAAGTTGTTACAACGTTTTATTGTTCCAAACAAAAGACCAAGCCTGTACATTGTGCCTTTAAAAAGAATGACATATTGTTAAGTTAAAAGATATGCAATGATCAGAACTGATACATACACATTATTATAACAGTAACTTGACTGGCGTACTGTATCAGTCGAGTTGATGAGCTCATACCATCGGATCACCCGAGACGCTTGCGTTGTAATGTTTATCAATCTTAAGTATTTTTTTTTTTTTAATTTTGACTTTTTCCATTTCATGTACAGTCGATGGTCACCATGAGGTTGTGGTTAAATCTTGCCTTAAGGATGGACAAGCAGAGTTATATTTCTCCATCAACGAGACATTGTGTCGCTTACATGTAATTGATAGAATGATAACACAGAGCTAATGTTGTTAATTTTTAAATTATGACTTTTTCCATTTCATGTACAGTCGATGATCACCATGAACTTGTGGTTAAGTCTTGCCTGGAGGATGGACATACAGAGGTCTTATATTTTTCCATCAACGAGACATTGGCTGATGACGGAAGCTGCGACACGTCAATGTTAAGAATCAACGCTGTGTCAACTGTATGTGTTCATCATTTTAAGAATTGAAATTTGATTTTTCAGCGTTCATCGTGTGATGTAGCCAGTGGGCGGAGCTAAAATTCCATGAAGCGCGAAGCGCTTCTTGTAGAATTTAAGCGCCGACCGCTGGTTTCGTCACAAACTGAAAGCTGAAAAATCAAATTTTTATTCTAATATTTACACTTTATTTTCTTACCCTCCCTGTGCTGTTTTCGTGGTAATTTGATATAGAATATGCAAAATATACGTCGAAGAAAAGATAATAACGGTGTGTTTGGCCATTACGTTTAACAACTGTCGCCGTAACGTGGCGTCAATCGAACGTTTCGTGGACCAATCAAGACGTTTAATTTACCTTAGACGTCGCTTGACGACAACGTCACATGATCAATTATCGTTCATCGGTGTATGAAGCCAGTTGCTCTTATAGGTTTACTTTTGGGAAGTTAGTGGCAAGTGCAAATATTTTGCTTTGCCTTGAACTCGATCTCGATGAGGAGATAAAAAGATGCAGTCCTTTCCTAGTCAACTGACTAAAACGAAGGTCGTTCTGATTGCCAATGCGTACCGCGCACCTCTGAAATTAAGCCACAGCCAACAAAGTTGAAATAGATCTACTTCCGATATTACTTGACCCCCAGTCACAAATAAGATATATTGTTTCCACAGCCAATATTGTAAAGTAGCGTATACAACAGTAAAAAAAAAGGACTCACTCACACACATGTAATTGTTTATTTAAAACTATAAGTGAGCATTAGTTTCTGTATAAGAATCTACGTAACTGCTACCGTAGTAGAAATTTTAAGGGGAAAAAAGAAGAAGAAATCAAAAAGTAAAATATTTTTTGGGTTGCTGACGGTTTCTGCAAAATAAAACATCTCCTTCCTGATGCCCTTGCCTGTCATTTCTCTTTGATCATATCGATAAGGGACGATTGCGCTTGTGAGTTAGTACATCACCTAATGTCTGCGATTGCTCAATCTCGCTGAATGCGTGGCTCGGAGAGAGATTTCCGTCACCTGTCCATCCATCACCTGTTTTTGGGAAATTTGGGGTGGGGGTGGGAAGGGGGGGGGTAGCGACACTGAGGAGTTAATTACAGAATTGTGTATCTGTCGCATTACGTATTGTGAAGGTATATTTATATTTTATCAACGATTGTAGACTTTTTATGTGTTTAATTTTCTAGAAACTAGCCTCCTGGGTGCACGTACCGAGAATCGAGTTCTAAACAATGGCGATAACGATTCTAGACTTTTTATGCGTTTAATTTGCTGAGAGAGTTTTTCAGTTTCTAGTCCTCTGGATGCATGTACCGAGAATTGAGTTCAAACAATGACTATAACGATTTTAGACTTTTTACGTGTTTAACTGTAATGTCTCACTAAACAGTTATGAGGCCTATATGTAGACCGAACATCTTGTTAAAGGAGGCTCATCAGAACTAAGTCTGAAGTTTCACGCATAAAATTAATTTCAACCCCAGTAATTTTAACTGACTACTGTCCATTCCAAAGCGGTTCCTTTGTTTCCGATTCTCTGTGTCTGTGATCAAACATGTGTTGATTCAACGGTGTAGGGTCAAGTCAGGTAAATTCGGACAGCAGGTAAATTCGGACAGTGACATTGTTTTAGAACTATATATGTCAGTTGTTTGGAATTAAAATTAATTGTGCAAACAGTGAAAATCCTGATGAGACGGCTCATATCATCTGGATTTTCACTGTTTGCAATGGTATATCCGAATTTACCCGCTGTCCGAAGTTATCCGACTCGACTCTAACTGAGGGTACCAAGAAAACACCACATTCATACTAGTAAAGCAAAACGTACAAAAGACAGCGAAAAAAGAAATAAGAAACACAACCCACTCGACACACAACGTTGAATCAACATTGAATCACCATTGATTTAATATTGTTTCTACGTTCTGTGCCTGCTGGGAAGCTATAGAACGGATCAACACATTTTTGATAATATAGTAGAACAAAAAAGAATTACATTTAGACAGTCAGTAGTTGTGCTACTGGGGGGGGGGGGGGGAGGGGGGAGTTCAATCAATTTTATGCATGCAACCATATATTCTTTCGGACAAAGCTTCAAATAGGTGTTCGGTGTAATATTTACGGTTCAATTTCAGAACCCTCTGGATACTTCAAATATTATCGGCGCTTTAACGATGTGTCGTGTTATAAGATATAAATACCAAAATCCTACTTATTTAAACTAGAAATGGAGATTGACAGAAATGTTAAATCACAGCTTTTAAAAAAATCCCTTTTCATTCCTTCAGATTGTCTGTTATCTTGTATAATCAAAATATGCATTTGGATTCAACGGAACAAACTTTTAGATACAAGAATATGCATCTTTATAACCGCAAGAAAAATCAGAAAGAATAATAATGATACTAATAATATTAATAAAAACAGAAAAAGACGCTTTGTATTATTTTTCCAGAACCCTAGCTTTGATATTCCTCCGGCAGTTAATATCAGGGTTGACACCTGTGTACCACCAGTCACACTGGATGTTATACAACTTCAGTTCGACAATGGGGGCAACTGCTCCTCTTGGAATTGCTCTGTCAACTCTACTAACGATGCCAAGCTATTCTGGGTTGGCACAGGTATGTTACGTAAGAGTACATTGTTCACTTTCGGCATGGCATAAACTGAGGTCATTTTGCTGTCTTGATGTCATCGTCTGTCCAAATGATTAACGTCCGCTAACGATCCTATCATAGGGCGAGATGAAACTTAATACACTATTTAGAATAACAGAAATTGATGTCTAGTATGCAAGAATATGTTTTCTAACATCGGATAAAACTACAGTAAACCGTGTCCGATATGTAAGAAAAAGTTTTTCAACAAGACAATTTCATGTAGCACTAGCTTCCAGTCAAATGCAATTTCGAATTGTTCCTATGCTGTATTGCTGATTGAAAAGCCAAACTTTCCTAAGATCAGTTGCCTTCAATTTAATAAAAAATAGCGATCCGTTGCGACGATACTGTTATTTTCAGAGTGTTAGTCTGTAACATATTCACCAGTTTATATATCAGTATTTAAAATTTAACTCACATGATTTTAAGCGAGATAATTTTGGCCTGACCATATTAGCTACCAGCAGTACGACGGGATAAGTAGCAGCGCTTTTCTGATGTTTCTATATGTAAACATGCATTTTTTTTTCTCGAAAAAAATACCAGTCTCTTGTCTTTTAAGTAATACATGTAAACTGTGTCTTATTTTAGGAAATATCGTTCAGACGTTTTTAAATGACACCAACTTCAACTTCACATACAAACTTCTGGTCACATGCTCTGACAATGACCCTCCAGAAATAACTGAGAATAGCAAACAAGGCAAAGAATCGGGCACTAGTGGTGACGAAACTCGTAGTGGAGACGCAACTCTTGATGTAATGCTCTTCGATTCAGGCCCTTGCACCAGCACAACATCGTCCGTAACAACGTCGCTGCTTACAGTGACACAACAAGCCTCACTTAGCGGATATCTGGAAGATCCAGCTAATGTTGCCCTTGTATCATCACTAGGTGGCATAACTGCGGGGGCGGCAACAGGGGCTGGACTCTCTGTTCTTGCTGCACGATACTGCAGCGCCAAACGGTAACATTTTCTTATATCCTTGTTGTAAAAGAGATTGGCGCCATAATGAATACCTTTTGCTTCACTGATCAATGAATTACATCTCCCTTTGAGAAGTTCTCTTTTGAACGGGCTCAACCGTTCCAGGTTATAGTGCTCTTCCTTGAAGACGTTTTCATATAAATTAAACGCATCCAATCGTGAATTGCAAAGAATTGTTCCATGAATAAAAGTATGTGAAAATCTTTTAGGTTCCGTTAAACTGTTACTCACAATTCATAGATACCCATAATTCGATAATTGGATATCCAGTATTCATATTGTAGATATCCAATAAGCAGGTGAATATCAGATATCCCAAAATCGAATAGTGGATAGCCATAAATATAATTATGGCTATCCTAAAACTAGGTGTCCTATAATGAAGACTGTTGTTTTATTGTTTAATTGTCATAATTCAATGTTTGGTATTTATAATTCTAGTTATTCTTATCGAGATTATCATCTTGAGGAAAACTATAGGTACCATGTTCGAACAATAAATATGTAGATCAGCCACCAGATCCGCACTGTCTGATCAACACAAATGCTGTATAAATAATCATTGCATATCTGTACATTACAAATTCTTAAAGTGTCCGTATTTGCACTGACCTTTCTAGCACAAAAAATCGACAGACTGGCACGGAAAGTGTCGACTCTTTCAAACAATCATATTTTAGTATAAATTGATTTGCACGTCAGATTTAATAAAGCCATTCTTTTAGGTCGACTGTCATTAAATCAGGATCGGTCAAAGTGCCAAAATCATACCCAGCAGGCACACAACAATAAATCTACATTGAATCAATGTTGATTCAACGTTATGACATTGAATCAATGTCGATTCAATGTTGATTCAACGTCGAATGCCTAGTGGGGTAAGCCCAAACTCATTAACCATAGAAACATTAACAAATGCGTAATATTTAGATACACAAACTTGGACCCCAAGGCAGAGGTGTGATCACTGTGCAAAAGCGCAAGGTTACTGATTCTGGCTGTGAGTAATTGGCGGCAGTGAGATTTGTCAACCTTAATCATAGTCGACCGCAAGAACTGGTCAACCGACCTTTATTGTGATGTGAATGATTATAGTCCGGCCGCGATAAGTTGGCAATGTTATTATTTTGTGTTTATTTTGATTTGGTGACTTATTGGCTATATAGCAGAGTTCAGCTTATCCAACTCACGGGAATGAAAGAATAAATTTGAATAATTTTGTTACTATCAGTTTTGTTATCAATGATATTCTTAAACTAGAGACAGTTCCTATCTTTAAGCTTTCAAAAAGTGTCATTTAGATAAATTAGAACTGCCAGTTAACCGTAATGTTCCATTATAACCAAAGATCAAGAAGTTACATGAACTGCACCGTAATGATAGTTCAGGTACTGTCCAGTTAGGATACTCAGAATGTAAACAGACTGAACCATTATTTTGCGATGGGTGAAACCGTAGTGTATCGTAAAAATATTTAGCCTGTTAAATTAAGTAAGTAAACGAACTGTCTTCTTTCGAGCAAAGTGATGTATTGTAGAGGTTTCGTGGCGACTTTGCAAATAAAAGATTGCAGGTTCAAATCCCGGTTAGATCGAAATTATGATTTTTTTTCTTGTTTTTATCTGGGTATATGCAACTTTATAATTTAATACCTACAGTTCTCCAATCTTGCATTATAATCTTTTATCGGCATCTTATTTTAATTTTGACTTATACGATGTTGTTATAGTTAACTCAACATCTTCTGTTCGCTTTGTCTCATATACATGTATCTTCAAACTGACTGATCCATTTATTTTGGCAAATTGGCAAAGCAGTTAGGACCCTTAGCCATCATGTACTGAAAACCGTTCGCCATATTTCCAAATACACACGCACCAAAAAAAAAAAAAATCACAAGGCCAAGACTCGAAACTGTGTCATCTTGTTTCCCACACCAAAACTTCTACATACACAAGTACCTCTGTTTAACCACTAGGCCACAACTTTATATGTCTATAAACGTCTTAAATAATGTCTATATTGCTTATATGGAAACCTAACATTCCTTTAATGAACAATAGGCATAATCCAAAATAGTAAATAAACGGTGATGTCACTGTCACAATAGCCTATTGTTCGTAAGTATTGACCTGGCACTCATGAATATTCCGTTCTACTCCGTAAATTAATTCACGGTGTCCGATTACGAACGGGTAAAAGCAGCGCCAGTATGTACATTACTGTTAAACAGGAAAACTATCACTGTTTCAAGTGGCACAGTGGATATGGCATTGAACCTTTAATCTTGGAGTTACGGGTTCGAATCTCAACATTGTCGTTTTAATATTTTTATGTATATTTTTTTCTTTGCGTAATAGCAGCAGGTAATCTTGCCATGCTCGACACAAAATGTTAATGTTTCCGCTATTAATTCGGTTGGTTGGTTGTCTTGGGTTTAATGGCCTTTTGAGTTAATACTTCATTTAATATCGGACCGTTTGTCAAAGATAGGGAGAAAGAAAAGATAATAGGCGAGAGAAAAGTATACAAAAAAAAACCACTCGCACCTACTGCAAGCTCAGTAGCCCTTTGCCGAACTATAAGCCGAACTAATATGGCGGCCGGGCACTGAAAGTGACCCATCGCCAGACCCGACAATCCCCTTCAACTATTGAACGAGATGCACTATCTTTCTACTATCACATGTACATGTAAATCCTACAGCAATGTCCACCAAAAACATCTCAGTTTCAAAGAAAAAAATACTCATTGCTTCCAAATCAAAGCATTTTCAGGAAAACCAAGCATCTGGAGGCGGATCATATATCCAACAGACAATAAATGCAGCAGGTGTCAGCAGACGGACAATTTTCAGAGTACGAAGGAATCAAGAGAAAGCGGGACACTAACGTTCCCACAAAAAACATATGGGGGAAACCCATACGACAGAAAATCGTTTAAAATCATTTATTATTTAGTATAAATATGCAATTAAGAACAAGGACAAAAAGTAAAAAATGAAATTACTAAAAACGAATGCTATAAGACTCGATCTTGGATATCTGTATCCGCCGTCGGAAGCCTTCACCACTACGCCACGGCGTCATCGACAAACAGCTGACTGTATTATATTCAAATAGCAGTATTTTCTGGTAAATCATCGCTAAAACTAACGAAAACATCCGAGTGTAATGACGGAAATAAATGAGTGCCAGGTCAATCCTTATCAACAATAACTGGACAGTACTGTTGACATTAAAAATGTAAACAAAACATTGTCACCCAAAGATAATTTGTTTCCCGCCATTATCATAGAGCACGCCCATTTAAAGATAATAGGTAAAGCGGGCAGGTAGCGATTTACGGATTATCATTGACCAGAATTGTCTTTGTTGTCTCACTCGTCCACGATTTATGTCCCAGTGGTGAAGTGGTCTAGACGTATTACTCTCAAACACAAGACGCTGTTATACTAATTTTGTGGGTTCGAGCCCCACAGTATCATCTTATTTATTGCGTTTTTTTATTATTTTACTTATTTTTTTTTTAGGTTTATTTGTTTCCAATTGGACGTACATAGCTGCGACACTGGGTGAATTATCGAAAGAGCGTGGAAACATGTTTCCTTTTTGTCCCCCCTCCCCCCGCCCCCGAGATTACTGTTTTGCCAATTAGTATAGCATATTTTATGAGAGCAAGTGCAAATGTAGCGAGCCATTTTGTCCCATTTAGGGGACCGACTATGAAGGCAGACGCAAACCGCAGAACCCGATGTTCAAGGAAGAACTCCAACCCTGTACCTGTACCACACTAAACAAGTAAATATATGTCAAACTCGAGGCAGACTCGAATATGACAATTGCTGAAAGTGGATTTTGTCATAAAAAAAATAAAGAAAAAGATGTCAGCGATCGGATTTGAACCTCCAACCCTAGGTTTCTTGGAACAAAAGATCAATATACAAGTACCTAACCGTCTGAGCTAATTTTGTTTGTTATAATCGTTATGGTTATTATGACACTGAACTACGGCTATTCAATACAGGGTCAATGCAGTTGTTACCTGTCACCCCTATGTTTATGTTTAGTTTATTTATAGCTCATGTTTGTCAATAACACATTATCGTTGGGCAATAGTATAGCGCGACCGACCTATAAACTATTACAGTGTTATTCTCCACATGGTTGCAAATGGTTTCTCAGAGCATATTATAATATGAAAATAATTTTTCTCAGGAAAGGTCCCCACGGAAATGTCACAATCACAAAATACATAGGAAGACCCTCCCAAAGATATCAGAGGTTATATGAAGAACGACAATGATAGAATGCAACAATAAAATGCTTGACAAAATGAACTTTCATGGAACGATCAAATAGCTGATGTAATAGTCGATTAGTGATGCTCAAAGAAGGATCTAACGCTATGTGGCGCTATACAACAAAGGACGAACATATAAAAAAAACACGGCACACAAATCACATATTAAATTGCTTCCGAAGTTAGCAAAAATACTTCCGTACTTACTCGAGGCAGACATTTACATGGACAGACCGGAATCTATTTATGCACAACTACTGTATGTATTCATTCATTATTCTCAAGTCACATACAGCACTAAATTGCAGCAAATTAGACTATGCTAAATATTTATATCCTCGATCAAGTCTTAAGCAAACGAGTATCTAAAAATCAGACAGGCATAGCAAAATTGAGGAAAACAAAAGTCAAAGGAAGCCATTGTAAGAATTTTACTCAATAAAACCATGTGTTACCTGGTTAAACAAGAATCGCCAGATATCACGAATTTCGCGACGCCCAACCCGGAATCACCAAACGATAAACAAATTCAACAATGCACCTAAAATCCATGCTGCCAGCGCATTTTTGCAATTGAGTCAGAAACTATCGGACAATTTCCCTTAAAGCAGACATGAGACCACCGAAATGAAAAAAAAATTATAGGATTGGTACTTGGTAGCTGAGCAAAACTTAATGTTTCAACTATCTCATTAGAAAAACCAACAACTCATAATTGTACTCAAACATCAACGAGAAATAAGCGCATGTTGCCTCCGTGGCTAAGAAGCGTGTTTTCCGCATAAACTACTACTATATTCCTCGTTTTTCGTGATTTCAAATTATGTAATTAAATGCTAATTGTGAATGCTTCCATATGGAAAATGAAATGCTGCACAGTTTGTGGCAATCATAGTGTCTACCAAAATAGTTTACTATGTCCCCCTCCTTAATCATACGTTCGCTGCAAGCACGTTAAATGAGCATTGGACAGCCATTGCGTGTCATGGTAAGAAGTTATAAATTTCTCTGCCGCCGGTTATTATCAGCCACGGAAAGCATGTACTCTATGTCGTAGAGTGACAAATCTTACTTCTAGCAATTAAGCCCCGCACCCACCCCCGCCCATCGGAGCCCGCGAAATGGTCGGGCTGCCTGGTGCCTCTGTGATAGAGCTGTTAGTACCTGTAGCAGGACCTGGATGTCATTTAACTCATGTCGGCTAAAAGTCTTACAAAGTCGGAGGAAACATCTTGACATGAGTGAAATATTGTTTACTGGAACGTAAAACCACAACTCAACTATAAATAGCGGATGAGTGAGATTTGCCGGCTGTGACTAGCTGCAATTGGTACGGCAGTAACAAATGTCTGCTGGCAGCGAGCATTGACTAGCAGTCACTGTTCGCTGCTCACTTGACAGTCCAGTCGAAGGCTGGGCATTTTCGTTTTTGACATGTTACAAACAATATTTTCATATATATTTTTCAGGATAACAGATTTGACAGTGTAACCAAACGATTAAACTTCTGTCACTTATTTCAGATATGATGCTGCTTTTCCAAATGGAATATTTTAAATTCGTGTTCACATTCTAACCATATCAATGTGTATGATTCACTGTTATATATGTTGCAGAAAAAAGAAAGTGACATGAATATGTTCAAACCAAATAAAAACAGGTAACATGTTCCGTGATTCCCGAAAAGTTTAAACACAAGATACGAAGGAAAACAACTTATTGATTGCCTTGGCGATGTAGCCCTTCCAGAAACAATAACTTGTCAAAAGAGGGAATTGGCTACTGGAGGAGCAAATTCGTTTCTTTTAACAGCTGACCCCCAGTGACACAGGAGACAAAACTAAAAATAGCTGAGGTGCTTCCACAGAAGGTATATTCAGTCACCTAACAATCGGTTAGGTGTCAAAGCATGCTGAACCTAATAGACCTTGAGCTGACCATTGACCCCCTCCCCCCCCCCCCCCCGCCGCCCCCGAGGGGGAGTTTTGTTCGCTATTATTATCTAAAAATACATTATAGGCTATAAGAAACAAAATGACACATGTTAGCCCTGAGTACGTTGGGGCGTTAACGTATAACTTAAACTTCACTTACATTACCCAAATTTTCATATTCACATTATAATAGAAAAAACGCATTGTTATACACATGTTAGCATTCGCCCTAGATAATGTTGGGTTTTGTCTGTTAGTACATAACTCGCTGTTCGAAGGTAATTGACATTGTCAAGGTTAAGTTGACTAACCCGTATAACGTAGTTTACATCGTATTTGACGTTTTTCCCCTTCAATTTTAAATACATGTAATATAAGGAGCAAAGGACCTCTGACAGTATCAATGCATATTTGCCTATTTTTCGACAAATTATTGCACCTTCCTCGGGCAGCAAAAGTTAAAATATTTGGCATTAATATGTAGACTTGAGTACCATAAAGACATTTTAACAGTGATTTTGAAAAATTATCATGCCTCTAGCCTAACTTAAACCGATTTTATCAAGAGGGGTACGTGAATTTTTCAGTCTCTGAAAATAAGTCAATTTTTTTGGTTTTCTAATGTATCGAAATTTTAATTGATAACTATGCCAATACTGACGTACACACTACTGTTACTGATATTATGCAATATTTTTTTCAATAATAAGGACTTTAGCCTATTTTTAGATATAAAGGGTGTAAGTACCCCACCCACTTTTTCAGTTTTTCAGCTGTAGACTATCTTTTCCCCCCGTGCCTCAGCAAGCCACTCACATATATTGTGTATTATGATAGTACACACATACATGCAAAGTGGCTAGCTGAGGCACGGGGGGAAAAGTATCTTTAAAAAACTTTCCCTGTTTCCATTACGTTTAATGATAAAATTTGGCTTTTTCCACCAAAATTTGAAGTCTATGTGCGAAAAAATCAGAAATTAAATTCTTAGCCGGTTAGGGGAAGTTGAGAGCAACAAATATCAAGAGAAATTCTTGGGTATATCAATAATTTAATTTTGACAAATTTTATAGGCAAATTAACATTACAACCGTCAGAGGTCCTTATAAGAATTAAAGTGTAGAGAAAAAATAATGTCATATATATGTTTGTTTCAATATTCTAGTATAAAAAAAAAAATTGAAGTCTTACAAGACTCGTCAGCAGTCACGATAACTATGAAATTCAACCACGACAAAAATACGGAAAAAATAACAAGAATCAGGCTAAATCACTGAATTGGTGGACTGAAGTTTATACATGCTCCATCAATTTTCTTTGATTCATTCCCTGCTTAGATAAGTTAGGCAGCAGTTAGCAGTGGATGTATTAAATGGGGACAGAAACTATCTTATTTTTGAAGAAATTGATCGACAAAATGACGAGAAAAGGTAAAAAAGCCATATCAGCTGCATTTTATTTTTCAATGTTATCTGTATTTTGTCTTAAGTAGACACTGTTGTATATGTAAATATGAAGAAACGTCAATGTTACGTGTCCTCAAACCATAAAACAACATCGGAAGTGTATATTTGAAAAGCAGTCTAACAGTAACGTTACGTTACATAATTGTAATATGTCTGGGGATAAGATTTGTGAGTCATCTGTTATCAAAATTTTAGTGCCCAGGCGGCATGAATTATTCATTGTTGTAGTATTAGCTTACCACTGGTAGTCAGATGGTAAACTTAGCTCTTTAAAATACACAAGAGCTCAGCAAGAAGCACATTGATTGTTACAGCTGAAGCAAATTCGACCTTGCGTTCAATTCAGTCTAGCTTAACAGTGACTTCATGAAAATGATTTTTTTTTAAATTTCATGCATAGAATGTAGTAAGTATAAGTTGATGTATGCTGAAACTGATTAATATTTAGGTTCCGAGTCATGATGGGGATAAAACCATTTCCGCTACCTGTGCTGTTGGCTGAGCCATTCAATTGCCTTACATACAAATATGCAACTGTGACTGGCAGCCGATGCAATCAAAAGCAGTACCAACTCTGCAGACAGGCATTAACACTTTTTTTGCTATGCCGTCAGTCGAATCGTCAGCAACGAGCCTCTTTGCACTGCTTTACATAGGTTAGCAAATATGTGTGGCTACCGTGATCATAACTTACTGAATAAGTTGTGGTGGCCCTGAAAAGGGCCGTTTTGAGGTTTTAATATAAAACCTTTCTAGGAGCAGGGACGACAGGAAGGCCTGCCACAGCCTACTGCCCAGCTTGTGTAGGTCACAGTCCTCTCTGTCGGCAGATAGAATGGCGGCTGGTCCGCCTCCCTCTCCCAATCTTCACTGGATGACTTTTCTTCGGGCTCTTGCTTCACTTCTTAATTAACCCTAGCCATCTCTTTGTCGAGCGTCGTCATCCTTCTCACGATGCCAATCATCTCGATGAGCTGCTGTGCACTTTCCATCACAGACTCAGTCTGCGCCTCCAGAGCATCCAAATATTCCTCACTAATCATCTTCACTGTGTATTGAACAAAGACAATGTGACGAAGTGGGACAGCGTTCCAGTTTTTATTCTCTCAGAACCGACCTGAAAGAAAGCACTTTTCTAAGTAAGTCAATCCGGTCTTGGGAGTATAAAACGGCACTGACCTACTTACAAAACTCAGTCATGGAGCCAATACTGACCTCAGACGATCTTATGAAAGAACCAGACCTTCTATCGACAGCAATTAACTCAATGCTGCTGATGGATCGTTAATTTAACAACAACAACCGAACGTGCAGACCTATTACTACCACCCACAGCAACCACAACCACAACAAACACAGCCACAGGTGTCACAGCCAAAGACGGGAGCTGTAGAAGTCTTGCTCAAAGACCTCTATGATCTCAAGAAAAGAGTACAGCAGTAAGAGGACCAAAAGCAACAACGTTTCATGGAATTAAACCCGATCAGAATACCGTTAGCTATAGAAAAAGTGACTACAGAATCGTCTGTGACCTTACTAAATCAAAATGGACTTGATTGCAAAGCAAGAACATATATAATTCAAAGAGAAAGAAGAATCAATTCATTCGTTTTAGATATAACCACACAAACAGTCCTTTTCAGGACTACCAATTAGATCAGAAAGAATACCCTACTGATTACCCTAATACTTAGGAAGCTATAGAGTTATGCCTCTGGTATAGTGAGATCCTGAGATACAGGGTAAAGAGACTCATAGCAGACGCACATTACTGTATAGCTTCAATAGGCCTATCTCCTTCACAATTTCCCATGTAATATTACATAGACTTTTCCCCGGAAAAAGAAAAAGTTATTTCAAACTAGCCTTTTCAAGCTTACTAAAGTAGGGGCTTCAGGTGTTTTTTTAAAAATGCAAATTTACTTATTTTTACCTATTTTATGAGAAAGCATATTCAATTTCCTCTAAAATGATATGTATATTATTAGAATAGGGTGCTTGGTTCAAAAGTTATGACATGTTTTAGACAAGCCATTGTGACCAATTTTGTAATCATGCTCCAATGTATTCATAGTACGGTGACTTTGGTCAGAAAAGATGCATATTTCATAGGGTAACTGGTCATAAAAATACTACAAGCAGTGATATATACCAAAATGTTTGCCATATCCCAAAGTTTGTAAAACAGCCGGGATCCACTGCGTGACGTTGGTGCGAACCGAGAAATCCAAGATGGCGTCACAAGATGGCCGCCGTTCCTTGAAAAGGGGGTCAATGTAGAATATTGGTGCTCATCATCTGTTTCATGTGGTTATGAATTTAAAACAGCTGCAGTTTATCTTCAATTGTGCATACCATTTAAAACATGTGCAAAAAATAAAATAAACCTCAAAATTCAAGGTCAAATTCAAGGTCAAAGGTCAAATTCGTTAAAAAATCGCTGTTTGACCAGATATTTTTTTCAATAACTTCCAAAATATTTATAGCAATGCAATTTTACCTTCAGAATAACATTTTATAGGCAACTGGCAACTGTTAAATGCATTTGGTTTAGATATTATACCTTTTTAAGTAAGTGAATATAGGGTACAGCAACAAGGGGTACTTCACGAAAGTCGGCTATTTCAATAGGGGAAATGCAGGAGAACTACAATCAATATACAGTTTAATAGAAAGTACGGGTAAGTTGTATATATCAAAAATAGGCTTACTGTTGTAGCACATTATGCATTATGTTCTTTAAACAAATTTCTTTCCTGTGCAGGTATTTTCTATTGTTTATGTAGTAGGAGCGAATTCCCAGGGGGGGGGGGGGTACATTTATGGTGACACATACAGATCAAGTTTCTGTTGAGGGAAATTTGAAAGGCAAAATGTAAACGATGACTGATTTACATGACAAACATTCAAAATCTCAGTTATGAAATGGTAAACTTTAGCCTATTACTATTTCCAGCTGAAGCAATAAGTACTATACAGGTCTGTTTTGTGGCCCATTGTGCCAAAAATGGTGCCCGGTATGCAGTACATACTGGTGTGTGAGTGTGTGTGAAGGAATAACCATATTCTTTGAAAAGGAGATCTCTCATAGCTACCATCGGGAGCAGAATAATTAACAAAATAAAATAATAAAGTGGATCAATTGAAATTGATAACACAGCAACCATAACACTGACAAGAAGAACCACAACCACAGAGTTTCAAAGGAGCATTTCGATAGTTAAATACTGCGGCATTTTGGGCTTAAACAGTATATTTGGTTGAAAGTATCATATTAGAACAACATATAATGCAATTACAATGGCAGATTTTTGAAAACAATGTAAACTGCTTAAAATACCAATCGTCTCCTGAAAATAAAGAGCAACATCTGAATGCAGACAGAACCCATGACCAGCCATAACACTACACATGCCAGTAGTCCCTGCTTCCAGTGCTTATCTGAACATAAGATCGGCACTGAAACTAAACAGATCGTTCCTAAGGATGATCACTTAAGCCGCATCATGGCCTGTGAGTGCTGAATCTGCTTCGATTAAAATCAGTAGGGTTATTATTTGAGCTTATGCTCG
The DNA here is from genome assembly GCA_963989385.1 of Ctena decussata. Lineage (NCBI taxonomy): Eukaryota > Metazoa > Mollusca > Bivalvia > Lucinida > Lucinidae > Ctena > Ctena decussata. The sequence continues at coordinate 30,030,720 of OZ022504.1, read as the reverse complement.
GCCATTTGGTGTAATTAGACGTATGCCCACCTCTGTGATGAGACCACTCTGTTGTCTTTTCTGTTATCATATTGAAGGCGGTTAAATTGCTGCCCTCTTTATGATGCAGATTGCTGAGGAAGACTTGGCCTGCCAGTTTAACAGTGTAACAAACACTGTCATGAGGCAGCTTAATGTGATCGTCACAGGTTCGGGCCTGTGAAAGCAAATTTTTGGTCCCTGACGCCTAAGGAAGACAGGACTACATCTGGCTACGTTCTATCTGTTTACCGAGCAAGTTTGCCATGGTTCTTTCTCCGGTCACTCGGGTTCTTCTTCAACATTTAAATACAGAGTCTGACCTATATATCATGTCCGGCACAAGGATTGCAAAACTCACATTAAACCCCTAAAGATTTTGAGAGTTTACTGACTGTATGCTGGTTTCAGGGCGTCTGTGTCTAATCTGCAATGTCCCCTCCTATCCTCTATATAGCATGCACATGTAAGATAGAGCTTGTATGAAAAATAAATACAACAACACGCCCTTTTCAATCTGGCCCCATAATGCCTTGACATTGAACGTGGGTTAGGATAGCTGCGGAAACCCCCGTCTATGTTTGTTTGTTTGTCTATTTATTTTCCTTAGAACTATACATTACTCCAGTGCAAGACTCCATTGCAGAAGCCCTTTCTTGCACAATGAGTCCTCTGGGTATAGGCCGCTTAGAATCTTCCTCAAATCAAATCGAATCAATTCAGTTTGGTCTAAAATTCAGTTACAGGATTGAAATTAAGTATATTAACGGTATAGACCGCCTAGCATCTTCCTCAAATCAAATCAAATCAAATCACATCCATTCAGTTTGGTCTAAAATCCAGTTACAATATATTAACAATGCAACACAAAAGATCCAGGTATGAGGGTCGTTCATTTAATTGTGTCACTAATGGCCCACCATACCGCGTGGCTGTAAGGAGCATGTGGAAACTGCGGCGATTTCACTGGGGAGTGATTTTCTATAATAGGGTGAAATTTTCGTCTAATCCGTTGAGTCTTTCAAAAATTATTGAAAATTCAAGTTGGTTCAGTTATATACACTCAACCCTTACTGTATGCAAAATGAAACCAGTTTAAGAGGTCTGTATCTTATCCATGACAACGCACCTGCTCACAAGTGTGTTCTTGTCCAAGACTTCTTGAAAGAGGAAAGGGTAGTTCAGCTCTCTCATCCACCTTATTCGCCAGACCTTAGTCCCAGAGATTTTTTTCCTGTTTCCTTTACTAAAGAAATCCCTTTCTAGTAGTCGTTATGAATCTCGAGTAGAGCAATTAACCAGTGTCTTCAGGGTATTCCTAAAAAGGCCTACTTCTCTGAATGGATTTCGAGACTTGAAAAGGTTGTTTCCGTCAAGGGAGAAAATACTCCGAAGGGTTGAAGTAAACGAAATGTGAATGGGATTAATAATGCGCCCTGTAGAGCCCCAATGACAACATTAAATGAATGCCCCTCGTATATACAAGTGATGTATTTTCTGACCATGATAGTGTATGGCGTTCTTATTTATGTTGATGTATATGTTAAGGTGAAACATCTTTAGAGGAACCAACACAGCCAACCCATCCCTGCTCCCTCTCCAACCCAGGGTCAGCTCCCAAAGAGATTCCCCATTCATTGGAGCAAACGCTATCCTTCCAAAGCAGACCCCCAAGGAAGGGCCATCATGCTTCCTAGGGAAGCATGCAAGAACGAAGTCATAAATACTGCCCGCCTTTGTAAAAGTGGCAAAAATATGACCCAGACATCCCAACTGTGCAACAGCTTGACAACCATCCCTTATCACCGTCTCGTTGTACCGAAATGGCTGAAATACTAGTTCAAAGGGCTTATACTAGCCATCCTATGCTCCAGAGCAGACTCCCCATCAAAGGGTCACCCTGCAAAAGCAAACAAACAGGCAAAGCCACAAGAACAGCCTCCCATTCAGGAAAACGAACTCTTCCACCCCATCTCTGCGTTCCTTTTAACCAAGGGCCAACTCCCAAAGAAAAGAACCAACTCCAATTTGAGCAATTGCTCTCTCACTGAAGCAGACCCCCCACCTCCCCACAGAGCATGCCACCTGAGGAAAAAGAAATTCATAAAACTTGCCTCTCATTTGAGAACAGGTAAAAGAAACTTACACGCACAGGTTGTCGTATTCGAGTTGAGCTGACCTGTAAACCAATTCATGCATGAGCAGCATGGACGTCGCACAAGCTGCATGGGTCTCTCAATGAGGATTTAGCCATTTCCACCAAAGCAGGTGGTGCAATGGAAAAGACAATTTAGTAAGCTGAAATGGCCTGCTGACCCGGTGCCAATGGTTTCAGCTCATCCCAGTCAAAGGTCTTCAAGGACCATTAAGAGTGTGTTCGCATAAAGTGGTGAAAGATATGAAAGAACACCCAGACATCCCGACTGTGCAACAGCTTGACAACCTTTTTTTATCACCCTCTCAAATACATTTAACCTTGAAAATGTCCTTGACCTTGTTCAATAGCATCATAACTGTGGACAGGGTTTGCTTGTACAGCACATCTTTTCAATTTTTACATTAAATGCACGCAACTTTCTTCAAAATGTATGACAATGTTAATGTAGGGGTCATGCTATGATAGACCAGGAGATACTACGATTAGGTTGTCTCTTGACCTTGGATGTGACCTTGACTTAATGACAAAATTAATGATGTACATAATATAACAGCTGTGCTCACAGTGCTTTATACCTTATCATAAGATTCATGCCATATTTTTAAACTCTGTTAAAATAAATTACATTAGTATGGATCCTGAGACTAGTTTCATATCTTTATCTTCAAAACGTGTATAGAGTCAAATGTGAACAACAAAGGCGTAGCCCAGCTTATTTATATAGGCTTCTGCTCTCATCTGCTGCACTACTGCATGTAGGTAAATTATTCTTGTTGATATCCAAAGTACCAGTAATGCAAATAGCTTAAGAAAGCTGTTTAGAGATTTTCTAAGTCTTAAATCTCAGAAGGCACATTTTCCGGTATTTTGGCTTGTACTATGTTTACTTAATTCACTCTCATGACCTTTAATATGACCTTGACCTTTTTGCATATAAAACCTTGATAGTATGTTCGCTTTGTGAAAAAGTATGGCCACTGATTTACCTGCATAAACAGTGAAAAGGTAATATCAAAATAAGATATATATGTAGGATTTTGTTTCAATTTTAATCAGTATTTGACATGCTTGATGAATGTCAAGGTCAATATCCCCACAATTATGGCACAAAATGCATTCATTTGTCAATAAACTATAACTATAAATACTGAAGTTAATCAACATACACCAAAACATGCTCCGTTCAGCAAGATTTTTACAAAAAATGTGAATATAGGAGGTAAAATGAAGATTTTTCCCTATACAAATAATTTGACCTTGAAAATGATCTTGACCTTGTTCAACAGCAATCAACAATATACTTTCATCAAATGTTGGTTTATGTTACATAAATATTAAGTTGTTTCCTTTTCTGTATTTTCCATTTGTAAAATTTTACAGCAAGATACAAATATCAAGTGCCCTGTTCTAAACACGGCCGCCATCTTGGACGCCATCTTGGATTTCTCAACCCGCACCTACATCTGCCACTGGATCCCGGCGATTTCATAAACTACAATGTGTGACAAACATTTTGGTACATAGCACTGCTTGTAGTATTTTTATGACTACCCCACCTTCATTTCACCTCTGAAAGTCACCCTACTATCAGTATACGGGCTGATGGCACCGAATTTCACATTCATTAAGCATAAATTGGGGCAAGGATTTAAGTCTTTTACTTATAGTCTTATTCATATACACTGTATGATGCAGTAATATGGGCGGCAACTTCAGCAAATATTTTTGAGTGGTTCACTCGTTTCCATGGTAACCAGGCTGTCAATTTCTGGTTCAAAATGGCAGCGAAATCGGAGTTTTATATGAAGCGAATAATGACAAAACGACAGAATATGATAAAGAACACTCATAAATGATACAATGTATGAAGCAATTATAAAAGATGCACCATTTACTAACATCTTTTATTTGTGAGTTTGTTTCCATGGTAATGAGGCGGCCATTTTCTTGTTCAAAATGGCCGCTAACACGGAGTTTCCATGATAAAAAGATATCAAATGCAAAATAAAAAAAAATAGAAACAGTCACAAATCCTAAAGGTAGTTAAACACAATTCAGTTATACAAGTTTTACAATTTGCAAGCACTATTTAGTGGTTCAGCTGTTTCCATGGTAACCAGGATGCCATTTACTTGTCCGAAATGGCCACGAAAACAGTGTTTGCCGGCCAAACTGAAAGAGATGACATTACGATAAAAGAGGATAAAGCAAATTCACAAATGATCTAGTGTGTGCCTCAGTACCTAGTTAAAGCTGAAACATTTGCTCGCATTTTAATTGATTCACTTGTTTCCAAGGTAATTTGGTGGCTTTTTTGTTGGTCAAACTTTCTGTAAAATCTGCATTTCTATGAAAAAGAAGGTAAAGCCCGAAATGCACGTCTCGCTTACCACCTCTCGCAACAGATACAAGTCACTACCTCATTCGTGAAATTAAATACATCTGTAAGATATGCTTATATTGCAAAATTTCACGCACATCTGTCAGTAAATATAACATATTCTTGTAAAATATATAGCTCATCCAAGCGTGTTTATGTGTTGTCATACATGAGTAAAGAACAGTTCTTTGATCATTCGGGACCGTAATAAATAGCAAATAACATAAAGCATCAGTCTCCCCGTACTTGGTTAATTTGTTGGTAAGATGGGGTTTAACAACTCTTTGAAACAGTATTTCAATTTGTGTCGAGCTGTCTCCCAGAGAGGGAGAGAAAGAAAAGATATGACAGGCGAGAGAAGAAATATCCATATTACCCCACCCACATCTACTGCAAACACAGTAGACCCTTACTCTTCTATTATCCATATACAATAGTTGGACGCCTCGGCACTGAAATTTACCGGGCACCATCGCCCGACGGCAACCATCCCCCTCCTCCCCCTTCCCACAACCACCGTACTTAGAAACGTATCCCCGGGTTTACTATAATAATGCAGATCATGTTTTTTTCCATTCCTTTAGGGTGGTCATTTGACAGCTAGAAAACGGTTAAATTGAAGTTCAGTGCAACTAATGTTAAGTGCAGTGTGGCAGCCATATAAAAAGTGTCACCATACTTCACCATGCATATTGAATATTACATAATGGAATCATTGGGCTCATTCTGAGTCAGTTCGAAAATAATGCCGCTGAAGCCGGGGGGGGGGGGGGGGCTAGGGGGACATTGGCAGTGTTGCAACAGTAAATTACTGCACTTGAACTGACTCAATGAAATCAAGTCTCTTTTAGGCCTACCCGTTTCTTTAATGTCTGCCTTGCTTCCTGAAGACCTTTCAAGATTTATTCTTAGTAAAGAACACCTGATACAAATCTTTGAAATATTTTCACTGACCACAGAACGTTCCTTTTATGATTTATTTTTGGCTGACCAGTTGACAATGTTTGTCAGCTGATCAGTAAGTAACTTAAAGACCCTTTATTTGTATAATCTTTTATTGTGAGTTATCGCTGCAAGCTTCTTCCTAAAGATTCATTTTTGTACATGACCCAGATATAATTTAAACCAATAAAACCAATAAAACATTGTTAAGTTTCATTTAAAATCGTTCGGGTACTATAAATTTGCAACTAAAATGATCTTCCAATAAACGGTAAAAATACAGCGTACAAACCTGGCGCGCTTTTTCATAATATTGCATAGTTCGACGGGGAACCAGGAAAGGAACTAGTACTTTGTGGAGCTGTTTTCCCATCATTTTTTATTATCATTACTTCAGCCTTTTTTGAGGATTAGAGACATTGAAAAAGTTGAATATGGAAATCCGCATCTGTAGCAGTAAATTTGATTATCGAAACACATTGTTTCCCTTACTCTTTGCAACAGCTATGTGATTCAATATATATGCTCATAAACCCAAATTCTCATTTATCACCAAACGTGAAGGTTGATTTAGACGTTCTATCACTATGAGTAGAAAGTACTATGGAGACTTTAAGGTGCATAGTCCAACTTTAGCAGCGGCCGCAGCAGACTTAGTGCGATAACAGAAATTGATGGTACCAAAATGTATCTCGTCTTAAAATAAATATACAAATTTAGATAACAACTTCATTCAGGACTGACAAAAAAAAAAAAAAATCCAAGCTGATATTCATCTTGGCTTTGCACTGTTTGACCAACACAAAGGCACTGATGAAATGACGCATTTTACGACCTTTTCAAGAGCATTCAGTCATATGAAAGGATGTGTGCAATGGAACCCTGTTCAAGGTCGAAAAGAGTTTTGCCTACAGCGAGAATCAAACCGCGCTAGCTCAGTGCTAAATCCACTGAGCTACGGAGTACTCCTTAAATGTATGCTGATCTTTAATTGTCGACTACGATACTTTTGATATACTTGGAATAAAATCTTTTGAATTGTGACAGAAAATGATGTGAGAATATGAATTTTATGACAATTGAATTTATGTTGATATGTATGTGTTCACATAATTTTCATGCGGGGAAAATGCCAAATAATTCTGATTAATGCCGACCAAAGTTGGTTTACGGTAAAATAGTAAATTTTGCAGATACTTTAACTTTCGCGTTCCTTTGTTTTGTATTTAAAACTATATGGAGAATAGCAAAACACAATAATTTAGATAAAAACTGACTCGATTAAATTTGCTTAACACAATAAATATCGACTGCATAATCATAGTTTCGGGGGAGCCCTCGATCAAGTGATGAAAAATCCTGACGTCAAATTTAGCGTAACGGCGGGTGGAGAAACGTCATTAATATCGTCGATACCATGTCTCCAAACAATGATTTCCGCGGCATATAAAATAGCTCATGGCATAGAGGTGGAATGGTTTTTGAAGATTATAGGTCTGAGAATTCGAATCTGAGTGCCTCGGTTTTGCAAAACAGTTATTTACCTGTTAAAATTCGGCTTATTTCAGTCAAATTGCACTAGCTTTCTTGTTAATGATCGAATTTTACCGAGGCAATCAATCTCGTAAAGGTCACTATCTCAGAATTTATTTGATTGGTCAGTCTGACTAATCACGCTTACACGTTGCCGCGGAAACCGTTTCAAGACACCCCACTATGTTGTAAACAATCGGAAAAATGCGGCCACGTCAGAATGACGTTAAGTGAAAATCGACGGTGGTCAGTGGTTACCAAACGTTATTTTACGTGTAAAATAGAATTTTTGGCACTGAAAATGCCCTATAATTAAAAAAGAAGGCTGTTTCCATTTCTCTGCATAAAAATAATGACAAAATTCTTGTAAACTACAACAATACAACGTGGTAAAAAGGGGGCATTTTTAGCGCACAACTAGTAAATTACGCGATGACGTAACGTCATCTGAACCCCCTAACTAAAGCGGTGTCATCCATGGCCCCCTCCCGGCCGGAGACTGCCCCAGGCTGCGGACTTTGTTTCCGGACGAGGGGGGTGGGGGCATAGTGGCGCCCTTTACTACTAGCAATCCTGACTTAAATGAATATGGGGCACTACATTATACAAATGTTGACAGATAGCTTTGCATGAACTATAAACTTTCTTCACATGAATAAAAGTCTGAGGGGACCCTTTGTTATTTTGTATTGGGTTACCACAGAAATGATGTTTGGAAAGATTAAATGCAGGTTGATCAAGAAATTTTCTGGAGCAGCAAAGAAGTCTTATCTACTGCTGCATTCGACATGCTGAATTGCATACTCTAGAGCATTACCAATTTACAAATATAGAGTCAAGCCAGATGAATTTGGATAGCAGGTAAATTCGGGCAGTGACATTGTTTCCTTTATATGTCAGTCGTTTGGAATTAAATCAAAAATAACTGGGCAAACAGTGAAATCCTGATGAGACGGCTCGTCTGGATTGTCGCTGTTTGCAATGGTATTTCGAATTTACCTGCTGACTGAATTTTTACCTGACTTGACCCTATATGATAAAAAATATATGTGTGTATTTTGCATTCATGTTGTAAAATGACAATTCCTAAATGTGAAATGACGGTCAGTCACTACAATCTCAATTTAATAGGTTGTTGTATTAGTTGTATCCAATCTTACTTGCAACTCAGATTATTCGTATTTCTATAAAAATATTTAAAACCCTATTTTTTTCTTAGAAAAATTGTTTAACAAACTAAGCAAATATTTTTTTTCTTTTGTTTTTTTGGTTACTATTTTTTTCTTAGAAAAATTGTTTAACAAACTAAGCAAATATTTTTTTTTCTTTTTTTTTTTTTTTTTGGTTACGCTTGGTTAAAAGTTGTTTAGCCTCGTAAAATCAAAGATTAGAAAAAAAATGAATAAAAAGAAAAATAGAAATTAAATATCGCTTGCTCGCTTCTAATTTTGAAATCCGAATCCGATGAACAAGAAATCAAATTGATGAGTAGGCATGGCTCAATACTGTAAACTTGCGGTAAACTACCGCCCGTTGCAAAGCTGAAGTCAGCCTCAAGGTATTTAGCATAAAAAAATCTAAAACCAAAATCAGGGGCAGTGACGGTGACCGCTTAAGTACAAGAGTCGTCTGCAAAATTATTGCACAGGCCCAAAAGAGTTAATAGAAAGGGTCGGGGCATGCCACGATCACAACCCATAGCAAACCCACGACACCATGAGGAAGAGAAAAAGGACAAACATACACACACGTGCAAAACAAACAAATGCACAAGAAGCAGAAACAAGAGGCCAAGAGGCCCTGAATCGCTCACCTGAACAAAAAAGTTAAAGGTCAACCTAGGGTCATCATTTGAACAAACCTGATAGTTTGCAACCATTTCCAAATGGTTCTGAAGAAAGAGGATTTTTAAATATTTTTCTACGTATTGCTATGGTTCAAACCCTGGACCCCTGGAGCGGGCCATTTTGGACCCTGGGACCATCATTTGAATAATCTTGGTAAAGGACCACTAGGCAATGCAACATTCTAAATTTCAAGCATCTGAGCCTTGCAGTTCTGAAGAAGAAAATTTTTGAATATGTATCTCTATGGTTCAAACCTGGGACTCCTGCACCAGGGTCATTTTGGACCCTTGGGCCACCATTTGAACAAACTTGGTAGAAGACCACAAGGCAATGCTACATACCAAATTTCAAACATCTGAGCCATGCAATTCTGGAGAAGAAGATTTTTAAGTATACAGTTATTATAGTTTCGAACCCAAGACCCCCTGCACCAGGGCCATTTTGGATCCCAGGGCCACCATTTACACAAATTTTGAAGGAGTCAACCAGGTAATGCATCGTACCAAATTTCAAGCATCTGAGCCAACTGGTTCTGAAGATAAAGATTTTCGAATATTTTTCTATGTATTTCTATGGTTCAAACTCAGGACTCCCTGTTGCGGGGCCATTTACAATCCTGCGCCCCATCATTTGAACAAACTTGATAAAGGATTACAAAGCAATACTACATACCAAATTTCAAGCATCTGAGCAAAGTGGTTCTGAAGAAGGAGATTTTTTAATATTTCTTTATACATTTCTATGGTGCTAACCCAGGATCCCCTGGGGCCGAGCCAGTTTAGCCCCTACGGTCATCATTTGAACAAATTTGGTAAAAGACAAAGACTAAGCCATGCTACATACCAAATTTCAAGCATCTGAGCCAAGTGGTTCTGAAGAAGAAGCTTTTGGAATATTTTCTATGGTATTTCTATGGTTCAAACCGAGGACTCCCTGCAGCGGAGCCATTTTAGACCCTGAGGCCACCATTTGAACAAACTTGGTAAAGGACTACAAGGCAATGCTACATACCAAATTTCAAGCATCTAAGCGTTACGGTTAAGAAGAAAAAGATTTTTTTTAAATACTTTTCTCTGCATTTCTATGGTTCAAACCTTGGACTCCATGCCAAGGGGCCATTTTGGACTCTTGAGCCCTCGTTTGAACAAACATGGTAACACACTATTAGGCAATGCTACATACCTAATTTCAAGCATCTGAGCCTCGCAGTTCTGATTAACACGATTTTTTACTCTTTTTCAATGTATTTCTATGGTTCAAACCCAGGACCTCCGGGGCGGGGCCATTTTGGACCCTGGGGTCATAATTTGAACAAACTTGGTAAAGCACCATTATTCAATGCTTCAAACCAAATTTCAAGCATCTGAGCCTTGCGGTTCTGAAGACTATGATTTTTGAATATTTTTCTATGTATTTCTATGGTTCAAACCTGGGACTCCCTGTCCCTGGGCCATTTTGGTCCCTGGGGCCACCATTTGAACAAACTTGGTAAAGGACCATTTGGCAATGCTACATACTAAATTTCAAGCATCTGAGCCTAGCAGTTTTGGAGAAGAAGATTTTTAAGTATATTTTAGTTTTGAACCCACGACCCCCTGCCCCAGGGCCATTTTAGATCCAGGGACCACATTTGAATAAACTTGGTAGAGGACCATCAGGCAATGCTACATACAACATTTCAAGCATCTGAGCCAAGCAGTTCTGGAGAAGAAGATTTTTAAGTTAATTTTAGTTTCGAACCCAAGACCCCTGCCCCAGGGCCATTTTGGACCCAGGGGCCAACATTGCACAAACTTGGTAGAGGTCCACTAGGCAATGCTTCATACCAAATATCAAAGCCCTACGTCTAGCGGTTTCAGATAAGATGTCATTTAAAGCAAATTGTTGACTACGGATGACGCACGACGCACGACGGACAACGCACGACGGACACTGGGTGATCACAATAGCTCACCTGAGCCTTTGGCTCAGGCGAGCTAAAAACAGCTCCCTCTTTCTTAAGCGAGGTGATCAGAATGCCTAAACAAACACAACAAGAGGACCAATGGTCCTGTGGCTCACCTGAGATCTTAATGTCAACAGACGATGACAAAGTTTTATCTAAGAATAGCCATTGTGACCTCGACCTTGACCCCAGGATGCTGAAACACTAATTTGTCCAAGATATTGTCATACTTATCACTGATATAAAATGAAATTGAATTCGGTCCACAAATGGCGCTAGAGCGGTGACACAGTTATCTAAAAATGGCCACTGTGACCTTGACATAGACCTTAGGACGTTGAAACACTAACATGTCCAAGGTATTGCCATACTAAATTAAATTGAATTCGGTCCACAATGAAGGCGCTAGAGCGTTGAAAAAGTTCTCTAAAAATAGCCACAGTGACCTTAACCTTGACCCCAGAATGCTGAGACAAATTCTGGTCCAAGATATTGCCATACTTATCACCTGTGTGAAGTTAAATCAAAATCAGTCCAGAAATGAAGGCGTTAGAGCGATGACAAAGTTTTTTTTTTCTAAAAATAGCCACTGTGACTTTGACATTGACCTTAGGATGCTGAGACGACTGTGTTCAAGATATTGTCATACTAACTATTTGTGTGAAGATTTAATCAAAATTGGTCTACAAATGAAGGCGCTAGAGTGATTACAGTTTTTCGTAAAATAGCCACTGTGACCTTGACCCCCAGAATGCTGAAACGATAACTTGTCCAAAATATTGTCATACTAATCACTTGTGTGAAATTAAATCGAATTTGGTCCACAAATGAAGGCGCTAGAGCGATGACAAAGTTTTTCTAAAAATAACCACTGTGACCTTGACCTTGACCCCAGAATGCCAAAACGCGAACATATCCGAGATATTGCCATACTTATCACTTGTAAGAAATTAAACTGAAATCGGTCCAGAAATGAAGGCACTAAAGCGATGACAAACTTTTTCGAAAAATAGCCACTGTGACCTTGACCTTAACCCCAGAACGTTGGCACGCGTTCATGTCCAAGATATTGCCATACTTATCAGTTGTGTTTAGTTAAATTGATATCGGTCCATAAATAAAGGCGCTAAAGCAATGACAAAAGTTTTTTAAAAAATAGACGCTGTGACCTTGGCATTGACCTTAGGATGCTGAAACGCGAACTTTTTCAAGATATTGTCATACTAAACAATTGTTGAAGTTTTAATAAATATCGGTTCATAAATGAAGGCGCTAGAGGGATGGCCCTGACAACATTTTCCCTATTATGTCTACAAGTCATTCACTCAAGGGCTAGTAACTCCAAAAAGAATCATCCAACCTGGCCCAATTTTGAACTGGCTGAGATGTTTTCGCTGTCTTGAATATCTGCAAGTTACACGAAGTAGTGATCAAAAATGAAGAAGCTAGGGCCTGAACAACACTTTGAAAATAATAAGTCTATTTGAAAATATTTCATCTCTCAAGGGCAAGTACCTCTGAAGAATCATCCAACCTGGCCCAAATTCGAACTGGTCCAAGATGTGTTAGCCGTCCTGGATACATGCAAGTAACAAGAAGTTGCGATCAAAAATGAAAAAGCTAGGGCCCGGGCAACATTTTACCCATTATATGTCTATGGGAAAATATTTTGTCGCTCAAGGGCAAGTAACTCCAAAAAGAATCACCCAACGTGGCCCAAATTCGAACTGGTCCGAGTTGTTTTTGCGTATCTGGCTACCTGCAAGTTACAAGAAGTTGCGATCAAAATTGATGAAGCTAGGGCCCGGACAACATTTTACCGATTATAAGTCTATGGGAAAATATTTTATAGCTCAATGGCTAGTAACTCTTAAAAGAATCATCCAACCTGGTCCAAATTCGAACTGGTACGAGATGTTTCGGCTGTCCTGATTACCTGCAAGTTGCAAGAAGTTGCGATCAAAACTGAAGGTGCTATGGCCCAGACAACATTTTCCCCATTATAAGTCTATGGGACGTTTTTGTTGCCATGGTAACCAGAGTTTTAAACCAATCTGTCCCAAAACTATATGCAATCAATCCCCCACCCAACAATGCTACATATAAAATTTGATCAAGATTGGCCAGCTACTTTAGCAAATATTAATGTTTAAAAGTGTGAACGGACGACGTACGACGGACGACGTACGACGGACCAAGCTATTACTAAAAGCTCACCTTGTGAGCCTTCGGCTCAGGTGAGCTAAAAACAAGGACAAAGATCAGAGGACTTTAAAACATCAAGCGCCTCGTGGTAAAACCACAAAGCAACATAGAATTAAGAATAGAATCGGGACTGCCGCCTTAGAACGGTCAGCAACATAGACTACCTTTTTTTGTTTTTTTTTAAACTGTCGACAAACTTCATCCTGGTCACGATGCAATTCCTAATACAAAAATACATAGAAGGTTGAGGTCGCATAATGGCTCCCTAACTCAATCGATGCACCATAGCGACGACATAAAAATCAAATTGATCTCTATGTTAAAACAAGGAAAAGTACTCTTGGCTAAACCAAACTCCTGTAAGCCAGAGTTAAAGGAAACCATTAGTTAAACCACAGTGGGCCAAACCAAGGACAAATTTTCAAGCCCCAACCCGCTTGTTCAAACTTTATAAAGAGGCCGTTATAGAGACCGAGGCCCGAACCTCTGTCGCGCAATTAAACAGTGACGCATAGTCATCAACCATTATTGGGTTCAAGTTCTACGATTTGACTAAAATGTACTTTATAGGATATCTAAACCACAAGGACGGTAAAGAGAGCTAAGTTGTTCCGATACGTATCAACAACCCATGCATCCTGGGCAATATAAGACTCTATCAAGCCCGTACAGATGCGAAGGTGATCTTAGTCTTCACTTCTCATACATTATACAAGGTCCGTGTTTTCTAAAAGAACTGTACGTCTGATTAAGATTGGTGTGCAAAATTGACAACAACATAAGTTTACAAAATTAAAAAAAAACAAAAAAAAAACAGAGGACCATTGGTCCTGTAGCTCACCTGAGTCCATTCAACCTCAGCACTTAATTCTGAGGCAAATTGTACAATATGTTTGAATTTCAAATGCATGTAAGATTTAATGCTTGTTGATTAAGTACAAGGTCTTGACCGCTTGAATTCATAGGGATTGAAGTTGACTGCATTTCCATAGCACAGAGCATAATAGCAACAGAAAAATGCACTTTTTCAGCTTTTCCCATTCAAAAGCCTATGGGACCAAATTTGACATTGTCACAAAATAGGTCAAGATCAATCCAGGGTTATCATTTATATAAACTTTGTAGAATCAGAGTTCCAGATGCTACATACCAAGTTTTAAGGCAATCGGCCCTGCCGTTCTGGAAAAAAAGGATTTTTCCAAGTTTTTAACATATATGGCCATGGCGGCCATCTTGGTCATGTAACCTGGACCAAGTTTATAAACTTTCTTTCCCCCTTTGCCTGAAGGTTGTTTATGAAATTAAAATAAAATTAGCCCAGTCGTTTCAGAGGAGGGGTCATTTAAAAATGTCGAGAGAGGACCCTCGGGTCACCTATTGCCAAGGTCAGTAAATGACCTTGACCTTTAGAATTCAGAGGGGTTGAATTTTGCTGCATTTCCATGTGACAGAGCACAATAGCAACAGAACAATGCCCTTTTTCAGCTTTTCCCATTCAAAAGCCTAAGGGATCAATTTTGACCTTGTCATAAAATAGGTCAAGGTCAACCCAGGGTCATCATTTATATAAAGTTTTAAGTACTAGAGCCCCAGATGCTACATACCTAGTTTCAAGGCAATCCGCTTAGTGGTTCTGGAGAAGATTTTTTAAGGTTTTTAAGGTTTCCATATCACAGAGCCTTATATGGGCAGCGCAGCCATCTTGGTCATGTGACCTGGACCAAGTATATAAACTTTCAAGCCTAAGGGCTGACAACACCTTTAGTTTTGTTGGTTTTAAGATGCTATTTGTGTAAAATAAAGGTAATGTTTTAAGTATAATTTAAAAATGCGAAAGACTCATTTAACAGAATCTTTTTACCTGGAACTGGAAGTAAATTTGGTATATTTGGTATTACTAAAAACAAAAAAATAACCTTAAAACCGGATGTTTTTATCTTTCCAAAATTTTGAAATCATATTAAAACAACTGTTGAACCTTCCTCCGATAATTTCGGTGATGGAACTATTGATCATCAATCAGTGACAAGTTGATCTAAAAATCATCTGTTTCATTATGGAAAACGCAAGACCTTCCCTTTACGTACCCTATTTTCAATTCATTATGTCGGAAATAGATGTTTTAAAACACCAGACCGCATACAAATTACAAAAATTAATAAATATCAAACAATAAACGATTTGAACAAGAGTAATCTGAAATCACTGTATAATTATAAATATTTAATTAGTTTATAATCAAAAAGCTTATAAATCATGTTGTTGTACCAAAAAATTGCCCCACGCGTGCAAAGTAAGGCGATATCTTGCCAGGTAACTGGCCACGAGACTAACCGAGAAAACAATTTGAAAAGGTCTATTACTTAATTTCGTCTTCGATTTCTGTGTCAAGTTATCTTATTGGTTTTATATTCTACATGAGCGACATAACAGGCGAAATGTGTTCTTTGACAAACTCGATTTCACAGTGTATAAGCGGATAGTCACCAAATCGGAAGCGACACTTGACTGTACAACCGAAAATCATTAGTGACACATAAACAACTGGTGAGGTGAACCGGCAAAAAGCAGGTAAGTCCTTATCGAATCTGTTCTTTTAGATGCGGTTTTCGACATCGGGTAGAGAATTAGATGTACTTCACCTGTAGCATCGTCACTTTGACATATCACCAACCAATCTCTGTGTAAAAATCAAGTTTTCCTGCTTAATCACCAGTTTTGCTTTATTTTCTGTCGATCGACACGGACAATCGGGGTTAAAAAGACCAGAATTATGGCATCATTTCTGTTAAAACCAACATAAAATGATCGCTACACCTTTATCCTGTGATATCCAATAGCTGAATCCATCGAAACATTACTTAAAACACATATATTGCCTCCTGAATCGCACACGTTCGTCTCATTCGACTGTCCGACTAGTGACAATAACAAAAAATGGTGTTGAACGACTAGCGACGATTTTCTTGTAAGTCCTATTGAGCAGAAAATGTGTTAGTAAATATTGTTACTTATGTATTCTTTATCGAAATATAACGACAACGGAGGGTAAGAACTTCTACTGGATTGAGTTTGTTTCAGAAGTTCAGTATGCTGTTTATATCTACCATAAATTTGCACAGATTAGCATGGCAGGCTCAATGATTTATTCGTAAGATTCGAAATAAATTGAAAATACTGAGAGTGTTTCTGAATTTTTCTGTGTAAAGAAAATGTACTTTGAATGTGTTTTCAACAGGCGAAACTAATTACAATGGACAGACTAGCAGCTTAAAAGATATGAAAACATATTTTACAAACGGCACAATATTGTCACCTAGATCTACATTGATACCCTATACTACCCTTCTACATCCTCTTTGCTCTCCCTAACCTAAATAGGACGAGGATGTGTGCTTGCATCAGGTGCGTAATGTGGGGGTTGTTTTAGTTTTTTTGTGTGCTTTTTAGCTCACCAAGGTGAGCTTATAGTATAGACTTGGTCCGTCGTCCGTCGTCCGTCGTCGTCGTCGGCGTCCACAATTTTAAACATCTTCTTCTCAGAAACCACTGGGTGGATTGAAGCCAAATTTCATATGGAGCCTTAACAGGATGGGGGAACGAAAGTTTATATATTTGGTCCAGGTCACATGACCAAGATGGCCGCCACGCCCATATATGGTAAAAACCCTTCAAAAATCTTCTTCTCCAGAACCAAAAGGCCTCGGGCATGCGGGCCCATCATAATTTATATAAATCATGACCTTGTGATGACCTTGACCTAATTAATGACATGGTCAACTTTGGTACGTTAGGCTTTTATATGGGAAAACGCTTAAACGGTGGATTTCTCAGAAACTATTTAAGTCTAAGGTACAATACTTGGTATACATGGTTGACTAAATGACCAGATGAAGATATTATGTCACTAAAGGTCAAGGTCCTTCTCCTCTGAAACCACTAGGCCGATTGAAGCCAAATTTCATATGGAGTCTCGGTGGGATGAGGGAACAAAAGTGTATATATTTGGTCCAGGTCACATGACCAAGATGGCCGCCATGCCCATATTTGGTAAAAACCCTTCAAAAATCTTCTTCTCCAGAACCAAAAGGCCTATGACCTTGAAACTTGGTGTGTAGCATCGGGCATCTGGGCTCATCAAAGTTTATACAAATCATGACCTTGCGTTGACCTTGACCTAATTTACGGCATGGTCAACTTTGGTACGTTAGGCTTTTATAGTGGAAAACGCTTAAACAATGGATTTCTTAGAAACTATTTAAGTCTAAGGTACAATACTTGGTATATATGGTCGACTAAATGACCAGATGAAGCTATTATGTCACTAAAGGTCAAGGTCATTCCGTCGGACCATCCGTCGTCAAGATTTTCAAACATCTTCTCCTCTGAAACCACTAGGCCGATTGAAGCCAAATTTCATATGGAGTCTCAGTGGGATGGGGGAACGAAAGTTTATATATTTGGTCCAGGTCACATGACCAAGATGGCTGCCACGCCCATATATGGTAAAAACCCTTCAAAAATCTTCTTCAATCTCCAGAACCAAAAGGCCTATGACCTTGAAACTTGGTATGTAGCATCGGGCATGCAGGTGTTACGAAATGGATCCAATCGTCGACTATGTCGCGAAATCATTTGAATCCTTTCAATAAGTAGAGCTACAGTTTTTAGGGCAACTGTGGTAATAAAACATTTACGGAAATTGTGGCTACGTTATGCATGGGTTGTTTGTAAATACCTCTCGTGGACAGCGTATTGCATGATTTTAAGGTGAATACCTGCACGGGTCTTTTGATTGTGGACAGCGTGTTGCATGATTTTAATGTGAATACCTGCACGCTTAGATTCGAGTTCCATGATTTAAAAGTGAGACGCATAGTATTTATACTCCTATTCTTTAATGAAAAGTTAGACGTGGCTGTTTAATTCTAAGGTGAATTGATGGATGTTATATTGTTGTGTGCCCAGATTCTGTGTTAAGACCGGAAGGGTAAGATTTTATTATATTTATTTAGAATAGTTTGGCTAAGAATGAAAAATGTGACTTCTGATTGATATGCTATGATTATATGTGTCGACTGATTTGATTTTGTTGACTGTGATCAGGCTGCGCATGTGTCGACTGATTTTGTTAATAAGCATGCGCATAATATTTGTATATTAGGATTATCGACTGATTGTGTTGGTAGTGATCATGCTGCGCATAATATTTGTATATTAGGAAGTTTTGTAAACTACGGAAATAGTTTATATCACTGATGTTGGTTGCAATGGTGTGCGTCTATTTAACGTCCACTGACGTCAGTTGCATTCATGTGACGTCAGTTGCATTCATGTTATTGCGACGTCAGCACTTTTTATATTAGTTTTACTGGTGTGCGTCTATTTGACGTCCAGTGACGTCAGTTGCATTCATGTTATTCATGTGACGTCAGTTGCATCATGTTATTGCGACGTCAGCACTTTTTATATTAGTTTCACGTATACGTGGCCTATAGAAGTAGATTGATTTGTAATGGAACTAATTTACATACTCGCGACGTCAAGTGACGTCATAGCATGCACCGCATTAAGGGTTTTTTCCATACATTATAATGGTAACATTTGGTCGTCATGTGTTTGATTTGCCTTCACTAGATGACGTCATATGGTATAACATTATTGGCGTCATGATGTCAGATCAAACGTTATGATCCCAAATGTGTTAGAAACGCTTATTCAGCTATTATCTTCTATGGCAAATGGTATTACGCTTAGTTTAAAGAAATGAATTAATACATATGGGAGTTAGATTTTGGTCAATCAATTTAATGTAAATAGGACATTGTTTAGATTCATTCATGTTTTATGTGGGGTATGTCATGGTGATGCCTGTTGACGTCAGTATACTTCTTGACAATGTTTGGCGTCAGATCCTTCGACGCACATGCGTGGTAGGATCTACGTTTCTTCATTGGCGGAAGTGGTAAGCACAATTTTGGCTTTACATCGTGAGCGCGAGTCGTGTCTAGTGACACGGCTGGCGTGTGCACGTTATGCTCTGCATTCGCCGAGGGCGTTGTATGGTATTTCCAAGACAGGCCCAAGTCTTACGTATTGTTATTATGTAGTTACAATGTATTAAGTGTGAGTTCGTTATTTTTAGGCACATCAAGTCCGGCAGTCAGCTGTTAGGGCTTAGAGCCACGTCTCACCTGGAGATTCGATATACGTCTCCAGGTTAATACCAACCCGGGTAGAGCAGTTACAACGCCCTTGTGCATGTTTTCCTAGCAGAGGCGGGAAGCACAAAATATCGGCGAAGGCGATCTTATTACTGCGGAGGTGAAAGTGGTACAGTGTTCGTCCACTATAGTGTGTCTTGTTATATATAGACTGGTCTCTGGTACGATCCAGGGAGCGACCAGTATATAAGCGTGCGCATATTAAGATAAGTTGGTGTTCCTCATGTTATATGGACTGGCCCATGATATGATCCAAGGAACGACAAGTTGAAGTCTACCAACATAAGGCCTTGTTTTTTTTTGTATGAGCTCAAACTAACGTATTTTTGTTCTTTGTATTTTCCTTTAGTTCATGGCGCTGAGCCGAGTACGGTGTTGACGTCAGACGGTAATCTATTTGCGTATTGTACGCAAATCGATTACAGATTTGAAACAAACACCTTACTTGGGCCAGCGACATGAACTGATATGTGTTGTATATTATTGTAATTGTGACAGTTGTAAATTGTATTGTTGTATATAGAATTTACATTATATATAAACTTCAAAAATTCTAACGTTGTTAGAGTTTCCTTGTTAGTGTAATACACTGGTAGATAACTCTTTAACCGGAAATCACCCTCCGCCGTCCTGGCGACGCATAAGGCTCTACACCCGTGTCGACCGTGTGTAAAACCTTCTGCGTAACAGCAGGCTTATCATATTTTATACAAATCATGATCTTGCGTTGACCTTGACCTAATTTACGGGATGGTCAACTTTGGTACGTTAGGCTTTTATATGGGAAAACGCTTAAACAGTGGATTTCTCAGAAACTATTTAAGTATTAGGTACAATACTTGGTATACATGGCCGACTAAATGACCAGATGAAGATATTATGTCACTAAAGGTCAAGGTCATTCAGTCGGACCATCCGTTGTCAAGATTTTCAAACATCTTCTCCTCTGAAACCACTGGGCCGATTGAAGCCAAATTTCATATGGAGTCTCAGTGGGATGGGGGAACGAAAGTTTATACCCGGGGTCTGGGTCACATGACCAAGATGGCCACCATGCCCATATATGGTAAAAACCCTTCGAAAATCTTCTTCTCTAGAACCAAAAGGCCTATGACCTTGAAACTTAATATGTAGCATCGGACATGCTGGCCCATCATAGTTTATACAAATGATGACCATGTGTTGACCTTGAATTAATTGACGACATGGTCAACTTTGGTATGTTAGGCTTTTATATGGGAAAACGCTTATACAGTGGATTTCTCAGAATCTATTTAAGTCTTAGGTACAATACATGGTATATATCGTCAACCAAATGACCAGATGAAGATATTATGTCACTGAAAGATCAAGGTCATTTTGTCTGTCTGTCCGTCATCAAGATTTTCAAAACATCTACTCCTCTGAAACCACTGGTCTGATTGAAGCAATATTTCATATGGAGTCTAAGTGTGATCAGGGAATAAAAGTTTGTTCTCAGGGTGTTGACCAAGATGGCCGCCATGCCCGTATATGGTAAAAACCCTTCAAAATCTTCTTCTCCAGAACAAAAAGGTGTATGACCTTGAAACTTGGTATGTAGCTTTGGCACTCAAGCCCATCATAGTTTATACAAATGATCGTGCGTTGACCTTGACCTAATTTATGACACTGTCAACTTTGGTACATTATGTAGGCTTTTATATGGGAAAATGCTTAAACAGTGGATTTTTCAGAAACTATTTAAGTCTAAGGTGCAATATTTGGTATATATGGTTGACTAAATGACCAGATGAAGATATTGTGTCGTTAAAGGTCAAGGTCATTCTTTGACTTTTGTACAAGGTCATTGAGATTCTGTCACCCGTCAACATTTTCAAACATCTTCTCAGTGGCCACTAGGGTCAATTGAAGTCATATTTCATATGGAGCTTCACCGGCTTAAAGGAACCATAGTTTGTTCAGATGGTCTTGGTCACTTGACCAAGATGGCCAACATGCCCATATATGGTAAAAACTCTTCAAACGTCTTTTTCTCGAGAACCGAAAGGCCTATAACCTTGAAACTTGGTACCGGTATGTAGCATTGGGCACTCAGGCCCATCATAGTTTATACAAATGATTACTTTGTTTCATATATTATGGAGCTTTAATACTGGGTCAAAGGAATCAAAGTTTGTTCAGATGGTCATGGTCGTATGAACATGGTGGCCGCCACACCCATTTATGATAAAAACCCTTCAGAAATCTTTGTCCAGAAACAAAGGCCCAGTGACCTTGTGGCTTGGTATATAGAATTGGGACTCAACATGAATCCCCAAGGGAGGGGGGTTATCTGCCCCTGCCCTGGTGCTATATACATGTATAAAAGCATTAAAATATATATCAGGACCAAGTTTCAGGTGAGCTACAGGACCATTGGTCCTCTTGTTGTATGTGTGTTTTTTTATTTCACGTCTACCCGTTCTGTCTTTCCTAATTCCCCATCTCTTGGGAAACAACTTAACGTGCCGACAGAAATATACCTGAATATGTGCGGTTATAACCAACGGTACTTGTCATTTACTGTCGTCGGAGAACTTACTTGTTATTCGTTTCACTTGCTTAGATAGTCTAAGTTTGTATATGAACAGTTAACTGGCTCGTCATGACCTTAACTGTGCACCGAAAAACGTGTTTTATATCGACTAAACAAGTAACCGTAATGATAACCTATCGGATTTTTCCAATCGTGACCTTTGACCTTTCTCCTCCAGTCCAACCGGAAACTCGAAACTCCGAGCTCGCTTATTAATGTAATGTGTGGGTTTTGACCAATGACCATCGATTTTCTGAGACATAGCACTGAGTTTGTCTTCACAGACACAGAATTTGTTTAGAAAATTGAGCGATTAATAATAATTAAGGTCAAAATGTATTTTTACAGGTAAGGAGTGGTTGGGATTTACATTAGCTTTCTTTACTTTTTATTGCATTGATGGTTGCTTAAACGGTACCGGAAGACGGAAAATGCGAATTTCTGAAAACCAGTAACGCATCACAAAAGCGGTACGCGGCTAGGTCACAATTTTGATTGAAATATTGACAGAGAAAAATTTAGCCATATGATCATTTTTTTATCAAGCAATGCTTGATAGCCTTCTCCCCAAATGATGATCCCAGTGAAAGTATCCAAAACGATATTTTTATTACCTTTTTCAAGCATTTGTTGAAAATGATCGTCATGAATGTGAAAATACAATCACTACTAGTCGGACAGTTTTTGTTTCTTGATATGTCGCTAATGATTAGGTACAGTTGTCACTAGTCGGACAGTCGAATGAGACGGACGTGTGCGATTCAGGAGGCAATATATTTGTTTTAAGTAATGTTTCGATGGATTCAGCTATTGGATATCACAGGATAAAGGTGTAGCGATCTTTTTATGTTGGTTTTAACAGAAATGATGCCATAATTCTGGTCTTTTTAACCCCGATTGTCCGTGTCGATCGACAGAAAATAAAGCAAAACTGGTGATTAAGCAGGAAAACTTGATTTTTACACAGAGATTGGGTGGTGATATGTCAGAGTGGCAATGCTACAGGTGAAGTACATCTAATTCTATCCCCGATGTCGAAAACCGCATCTAATAGAACAGATTCGATAAGGACTTACCTGCTTTTTACCGGTTCACCTCACCAGTTGTTTATGTGTCACTAATGATTTTCGGTTGTACAGTCAATTGTCGCTTCCGATTTGGTGACTGTCCGCTTATACACTGTGGATTTGGACCGAAATATCAAGACTCATCACGACACGGTTTATAGGAACAGTCAAATGAAACTGAAAGTAAAAAGAGAAAGCGAAAGTAAGCTTTTTACATAGAACTCCCGGGTGTGTTTATATTGGCAAATGAAATACTTAAAATTTATGTCAATACTTAGGTTATATGGCTAAAGCCGAAAAAATAAATTTGCAATAGCTGGGAACTGACAGTTGCCATTGACCAATCAATACTGAGGTCACTGGCATTAACCCTAGGTCGTTCTGCGTCAACAAGAGATCACTCGTATTAAGCTGAAATTAACAGAGGCTGACTGTAAGCATCGAGCATTGGATGGAAACTCAAAATTTTGTATTTTGCTCAAAATTTCGTGGTTTAAAGCTCTCGACGAAAGATGGAGATCGGTGAAAAAATTAGTGAAATATGTCAAACGGGTCTTGAGATATCTAAGCAATTACTGTTGCCATGGCAACCATTTTCAGGCCGGTCAAATTTTACATATTTTCAAGAATTTCAAAGGGAAAATGTATCTCTCCTGATGCAAATACCAAGTACTTGACTAGTATGGTGCTTAGGACTAAATGTAATTCTTATCCTCTGCACCTACAAATCATCGGCTACCGCACGTTGTTGAAACCATGGCAACTGAAAGTACATATAGTCGGAGAAAAAATAAAATTTGTGAAAATAGCACTTTTTTAAGTCAAGATTATTGAAAATGTCAGCCTGACCTGAATAAACCGTTTACATGTCTTGAAACGTCAACATAAGTACAGTTCATAACTATCACTAACTTAGGAATAAATGCACGTTCAAATGATTTCCCTCTTGCAATTCCAATTTTACAGAAAACAACAGTTTTCTAGTTTTTTTTTCCTTAATTACTACTCTGCCAAATTGAATTTGCTACAAAAAAACAAATAACGAGTCTTGTTATATCCCATCTTTTTAAATGTATCTGGTGATGTTGTTTCTATGGTTACAATGCACAAAATGTGTTAAATCAGTTCAAAACAACCCTAAAAACATGGAACTGATATACACCTCCTAATTTGCGTTAGAATCGATATGGTTTAAAAGTAGTTCAATACTAGGTTCCTGTATCTCTTATGGTTTTTATTTTTTTTTTTCATAATAAACAAATTTAAAGTGCTGCTAAGATACCCCACCCACTAATTTACTATGCATTAGCGATATAACCATTTTGGGAAGAGAAAGAGTGTACAAATGTGAAAAAAATGTACGATATATTGCTAGTTAAGATATATATTTTTTACCCGTGAGTAATCGCTGATTGATACATGCTGTTGAAGCGCAAATCGCAAAATATTAATTCTCGAGGGCAAAGCAGGAGTGAGCTAAGAAAAGCTGACTGTAAGCATCGAGCATCATTTTGCTCAGTTTCTTATGATTCGAAAAATCACAAGCCAAACCAATAGTAATTTCTTCACAAAATGGGCATTAACATTTTTATAGCACCAAATATTAAAATTCAGATGGCAGACTCTAAAACAAAGAGGATTAATGGCATGTTTGTAGTTTTATGGGCCTTTAAACATTGCTTTAGTCATGCGGCAAGGCATAGATAATTTTGACAGACTGTGTGCAATGGCATCACGTTTATGAAAAAAGAATTCTGCCTTCAGAAATTGAGATTGGAACAAGGACTGCTAGCTTAGCAGGCCCACGCTTCATTCGTTAAGCTACAGAACAGTGGATGAAATTAGAGAGGTGGATGGGATGAGTTAATCACTCGTGTACACGTATACTTTAGGTAGCACCCTACCAGGATTACCTAAATTACAAGACTTTTTTGGCTGCTCCAGGAGCCCCGGTAGCACAGTAGGTTAAGCTCTGGCCTGCTGGTCTAGTAATTCCGGGCTCGAGTCTCGCTGGAGGCATAAATTTTTCCAACCGCCAATGGGTCTCCATTGCACACACACAGCCCTTCATAGCCCTAGCCCCCACCCTCCCCCCACCACACACACTTTTTCCTCCAGTCACCAAGATATAACTGAACTACTGTTAAATGGATGTAAAACTGTAAGTCGTTCATGCATCAATTTTTGGCTGTTCTATGTAGTATCACGATCGTAGGCCACAGAACATTTCAGCCTATCCTCCGGTGAATAAACACTCGAAGGCCTACACCACTTTCTGTCCTGAAAGTGTCTCGTTATGTGTTTTACCTACTTCAAAGAAGCAACTTATTCAAGAAAAACTAGTAAATTTATTAATTTCAACATAAAGTAAAGAAAAAGCAAACATATTACTGCAAATAAAATGTTTTTACTACATTCTTCTATTCTGTGATTTCTGCAGACATTTTGCTCGGGACAACTCTTGTCATCAAATATATCTGCAACTGCAGTCTTGGTGAATGGACCTATTTCATAGATCTAAAAAGGTCATGGTGAGCTCTGTTGACAGTTATCTAATTCTTTTAAAGATACTATCTTTTATTATGCAAGATCATTGATACTACCTGTAGTGTTCGCAAATTTGTAATCGTCAAGGGAGGTAAGATAATCCCGAATTAACTTAACTCCCTTGCTACTATTTTGCAACATTGACACATTTCAAAGATGAATAAAATTTGAAACTTAACGAGTTTACACCTAATTTTTTGACATTCTTAAACTTCGAACTTTGCTCTATCATGTAAGTATGGCCCTATTTTCAAATTCGACTGCCATTTTTGGATATGAGGCGAATAAACCCCCTATTTTTCACTCGAAATTGGGTTTATTTTTTTTCAGTAAAAGCTCTTCCGTTGATAATATGGGACAGAAAACATCAATATTATGTAATGTTATTACACAGCTATGTATTGGCAAGCTACACAAACAAAAACGAAGAGGAAAATATTTGTTGTTCAATTTTTAGCGAGGGAATATAACATCCAGGTCTTCATATTGACAATTTCAAAATGGAATCCTGGTTACCATGGAAACTGCCGAACGCTGACCTCTAAAAACTTGTGAAACACAAAAAACATGGTATATATCACTATCCCAAAATATGAGATAAATCCGTAATTTTCGACTTTCCACGTTATTATGGGATAATGCTCGATGCTTACAGTCAGCCTCTCTTAACTGTTTTGGTCCAATTGTCATTAATATCACGCTGACCAAATGTTCTTTATAAATACTATATAACTGATAGCTTAGAATTAATAAATTGGAATAAGTATTTGACTCGCAAATGTCATATTCTTGAGAGTCAGATGTCAATTTAATATGACAATGTGAAAATAAAGGTATAGCTGTCTAATTTACTGATGACTCTAAATAAGTATGTTCGTGTATTTTTGAATATTATAACATTGATAAATAGACATATTAATATGAAAGTATTGTTACTCACCGAGAAAGGGAAATAATGTTTACAGCCATTATTATTTTTATTAATTTTTATTTTTATTTTTGGCGGGAGAGGGAAGAGGCATCAGGTTTTCGAATCCGCTATTTCTGGGAGAAAATAGTATACAGAAAAGTCTAATAATAAGCTAAGTTGAGCCGCGACACGACAAAACCAAAAATGTGGTTCTGGGCCCCGTGCAGACTCAGATCAGCCTGGGCATTCGCCCAGTCTGATCAGAATCTTCACTGTCCGCATGTAGGTAGCTTAGGCCCTTAGCTACCCTTTGAGCGCTTAGCGAAGGCTCTGATCAAATTGGGCGGACGCCCAGGCTGATCTGACTCTACGCTGGGCGCACAACCACTTTGTTGGTTTTCTCGTGTCGTGGCTCAGTTGCGTTTGTTTTATCAGCCCTCTCTGATCGATCGTTACAGGTATAAAGTGGAGAGAAACATGCATCTGCAAATCAGCTCACTTCGATATGCTTAACATTTAAACTGCTTGAAACGAAAGTAACTGAACTTACAAACAGTTTAAATCCACATGAACCGCCTCATCTGGATTTGCCCTGTTTGCTCTCTAGTATTTGAATTCTCAGTAAGATATAGCTTGGACGAAATTTTTATTTTTATTTTAATTTAGCAGACACAAATTTTGTCCTCAGTATTTTTACGCATGTTTGAAACTATCGAGGAATAATTAACTGAAACGAAAATGAAATTCACTGCAAGGCACATTTGGCAGTTATATATGGCTATACCAATATTTCATTCCTTTACGTATGCATCCGAACGCTCCAAGTTTAAGCGCCATCTTAACGACACGATAAGGTTGTCTCGTCGGTACAACACGATGCAGAAGATTCCGTTGATGTCGTGCTGTGTCCTCTGCCACAGTGATGAGAGATGTAATGGCGTGAGTTATCAACAGGCCACGCAGACATGTGAGCTTAACGATAGGAGCAGCTTTTATGATGTAGTTAATCCAGAGACAGATGGAGCATGGGAGGTTTACACAAAGATGAATGGTAAGAATTCTCGTAACTTGCTTGGATGATGTTTTTTTCTGTTTTTTAATCCTGTGGCCCTTTCAACATATTTCAGCCATGTTGAGTCGATTGAAGGGTAATAATGAAAGGCTGTGCGCAACGAAACCCCGTTATGGTTACCGTCTCCAGTAGGATTCGAACCACGATCGCTAACTTAGTAGGCAGTCGCTTAAACAACTGAAAAACAGGAGCTCAGGGTGCTTACACGGTGTGCTTACATGGTGTCAAAAATTTAAATAGACTCTGTTTGAACTCTGTGATCATGTATAATGCATTAGAAGTTCTCTTCATGCCTTTGGTTATGTTCTGCAAGGCTGGTAATTAAAATTCAAAGGTTTTAGTGCAAGAAAGTGGTTGAGTCACATTTTCAAAGTTTTATACAAAAAAACGTATAACAGACAAATTGTACAACATTTGTGCAGCATTTTTAAATATTTCGAAATACCTCAAGTCTAGAAATTGTGTTTGTGAAACACTAAGCCCACAACCCTATGCTTGCCACTAAAGGTGTCAAACTTTACAGTGTTTATGCCTGAAAGGAGCACAACTCATTAAATATTTATGGCAATTCCTCAGAAGTTAATCAGATTATCTACATTCTGATTCCAAACTGTACATCAAATATCAAATTCCTAGCTCTAACAGCTCTCTAGATATACTATATTGTTAAAATTTTATTTTTAGGTAAATGTTTAAGTCTGCAAGTCTAAAAATGGGGAATAACTTCCGACCATTTACCAGGCTACTAATCAAAAATCAGCTTCCAAGGTTAAGCGGTTCAGAAGTTGAATACCGGTAAATACCAAACCCAGTTAAGGGGCATAAATCAATAATTTTTGGATGGCATTTTCCTCAAAGTTCGTCAGTTCTTGAACATTTCAGCCAAAGACTGTATACTAAATACCATCATACTAGCTTAAATACTTCTTGAAATATCGTGGTAACACAATTTTAGTTTAATTTTGATATAGTGTGTGTGTGTGCGCGGGGGGGGGGGGGGGGGGGGGGTAACGCTAAAAGAACAAATCTGATGGAAGGAAAAAAATACGGGGTCCCTTCAACTTTCATAATCTTTCGATACATGAAATTTTAAAACCCCAGGCGTAGTGGTTTTTGCTCCTAATAGCTGTATAAGGAATGACTATCACGGGAAAAAACTTCATAATTAATGAACATAGACTTATCTAACCTTTACCGAAATATTTGGTACATCAAGGATAACCAATATACCAAAAATCAGCTTCCTAGGTACGTGGTTCAGAAGATGGAAAATGCCAAATTCAATCAAGAGGCACAACTCAATCATTTCTGGATAGAATTTGCCCGGTAGTTAATCAGTTCTTGTACGTCTTACCCCAAAGATGTATACTAAACATAATCATCTTATCCCAAAGATGTACAGTATTATCACTATTATCATCCTAGCTCAAACAATTCTTGACATATCTTGATAACAAGATTTCATTTTAATCTGAAAAGGGGGATAATTCTAAAACTCCAGGTCTGACAGTGTAAAAATATAGGTCCACTCAATTTTCACGACCTACCCATATATGAACTTTCAAAACCCTAGCTCCAGTGGTTCTAGCTCCTAGCAGCTGGGTAACTATTGACTATTAGGGGAAACTCCATAATTAATTTACATAGAGTTAGTTAACCTTTATCAAAATTTTTGACCTATCAAGGACTACTTAAAAACCAAAATTCAGCTTCCTAGATTAAGCGGTTCAGAAGTAGGAAAAATGCTAAATTCAAACAAGGGTCATAACTCAGTCATTTTTGAACAGAATTTGCCCAGAAGTTACTCATTTCTTGTACATTTTACCATATAGCTGCATACTAAATTTCATCATCATAGCTTAAATACTTCTTGAGATACTGTGGTAACAAGGTTTCATTTTAATTTTAATAAAGGGGAGGTAACTCTAAAAGTCCGATGAAGCAAAAAAAAAAAAAAAAAAAAAATAATTAAATAAAATAAAAAATACGGGTCTGCTCATTTTACATGACCTTATCATATATGAAATTTCAAAACCCTAGGCCCATTGGTTCTTAAGCAATAGACCTGCATCACATTGACGAACAGATGAACGGACAAACAGACGAATAGACGAGCGCACAAGGCGAAAGCAAAATGCCCACTCAACTTCATCGAAGTAGGGGGCATAATAATCGGACTGAGTGTTTAAAGCCGTAATATGAAATGTCATAAAATTTTGATGAGCGGTACGGAAGACATTATTGCGGAGTTTCAAATATTTGTTCTTACAAGAACTTGGTTAACTCCGTAGCCACATTCATGAATTTCAGGATTACATGTAGTTGGTACGGGTTAAATTGTTATTTTTTCGGAAGCTGTTCATTTCACCTTATAGCATCTAGACAATTTAAACTCTGATCTGAACACCAGAACAATTTACCTGCACTAAAGCTAAAAAGGGTCTGCAATTTCATATGGACTTGGTCCCCCTTTTAGCACCCAAAAGTCTGCAAATGGATTTCTTCTGCACCACCACCAAAATAATAAAATGCGATTTTCTGACAGGAAAAAAGCTGTTGGTGTCAATAAATTTATATATTGAATTATAGGAATTGATGCATAGTTTTTATTTATAACTTATTTTTTGCCGAAGATGGACTAAGCCACATTCTTGCACTAATCTCTTCAATTGGAAAGGAGCCCCGGTAGCTCAGCAGATAAAGCGCTGGCCGGCTGATCTAGCGATTCAAGTTCGAGCCTCGCTGAAGGTGGGAATCTTTTCAACCGTAAACGGGGTTCCATTGCACACAGCTTTCATCAACAAGCCATCATCCTAATATGACTGAAATATGGTTCAAAAGTATGCAAAATTACAAGTCATCCATTCATCCATCACTTGAAAATGATTTTCTTAAGGCAATGTATGGCGTCTTTTTTATAAGATGATAAGGTGTACCTGTCGAGAATTCTTATAAATAGATCTCGCACACCAGTGTGAGACGTATTGCGCCATGGTGTTTTATTTCACAAGAAAAAAAGACAGTTCCTTTCTACCGTCAGTCAGGCAAAGTCCCCTCCACTTGGAAAGAAGCAAATGTATCTCCCATCCACAAAATGATGACCCTTCAGTTATCTCAAATTATCGCCCCATTTCTCTTTTAAATACTATAGGTAAAGTCATGGAAAATATTGTACATAAGCATGTTTTTAACTTCTGTAAAGACAATAGTATTATAACTGCATTGCAATCGGGCTTTGTTCCAGGGGACTCCACTGTTAACCAACTTGAAGATCTATACAATACTTTTTGTAAAGCTCTTAGTGACGGTAAAGAAGTACGTGCTGTCTTTTGCGATATAAGTCGTTTGATAGAGTCTGGCACAGAGGTTTACTTTTCAACTTTGGACGTATAGGCATTTCTGGTTCTCTCCTCTCATGGTTTGCAAATTATTTTAAAGATAGAAGGCAACGTGTTGTCCTACCGGGAGCGTTCTCTAACTGGTCTTTTATAAAGCTGGAGTTCCTCAAGGTTTTATTCTTGGTCCTCTTCTCTTTCTTATCAGCATCAATGACATTGTTGAGAATATAAACTCATCTATCAGGCTTTTTGCCGATGATACTAGTCTGTATATTATAGTAGATGATCCAACAAATGCAGCTTTAACTCTAAACTCTGATCTCTTAAAAATCCATAGATGGGGAGCTGACTGGCTAGTTTCGTTTAATCCTTCTAAGTCAGAGCCACTTATCTTTTCTAGAAAAGTCAATAAACCCTATCACCCGCCTTTAATTATGGAATACCAACAAGTGAAAGAAGTGTCTTCTCATAAACACCTAGGTCTATACCTTTCTAACAACTGTTCCTGGCATGAACATATTGACTATATTAAAGTTAAAGCGTGCAACGTATCAACACCATGAGGCGGCTTAAATTTGTACTGGATCGTAAATCTTTGCAAATAATATACTTTTCTTTTATAAGGCCATTGTTGGAGTATGCTGATATTGTG
Source organism: Ctena decussata (assembly GCA_963989385.1). NCBI lineage: Eukaryota > Metazoa > Mollusca > Bivalvia > Lucinida > Lucinidae > Ctena > Ctena decussata. Next base: position 29,999,325 of record OZ022504.1, on the reverse strand, counting down.
TGGAACAACTGCACACAGTATGAATCATAATTATGAACTTGAACAAATTCAATATGAAGCTGCACGCATTGTTACGGGTGCGACAAGACTTGCTTCTATTATTTCTCTACTAACTGAAACAGGTTGGGAACCCTTTCTTCTAGAAGGAAAAATCATAAGCTTGTAATGTTTTACAAAATGCAAAATAACTTATGTCCTGTTTACTTGTCTTCGCTCGACCTAGAACCGTTGGATCATCTGTTAGCTATAACTTACGCAATGCTGGTGATATTCAAACTGTCAATACTTATACTCAGCTCTATTACTCTTCTTTTTTACCTATAGTTATTAGGAATTGGAACGACCTTCTTAGAGAAATTCAAAATGTAATTAGTATAGCTGCCTTCAAATACAACCTTAAATTTATGTCTAATATTATTTCACCCCCATCGTATTATCCATCCGGAAATGGTACTTGCCAGATTTATCACACACGGATACGAACAAATTCTAGTTCCCTCAACCAGCATTTATTCTCTAAGCATATCATTCTAGATCCACTTTGTTCGTGTGGTAAAGTAGAAGACTCCCCTCATTTTTGCTTGAGTGTAACCTATACCAAAAATTTCGGAATGACATGCTCGCTGCTGTTTCAAGCATTTGTCTACCTACACTCAACTCATTGTTGTATGAAAGTACAGCCGTTTCTGTAAATGACAACATTATGATTTTTAAAGCTGTTCAAACCTTTATACACAAATCTAAAGCGATTTCATCAGTAAATATTTCTGAATTCTAAACTAAGCATTCATCTTAACATATTATTTTATTGCCTTTCACCTAATAAATGTATTTGTTGTTGCTTCCGAAAGCATAGCTATACCTCGTGTTTTATATGAATATAGTAAGATAATAATGGAAGTTTCCTCCTTTCCCCGTGGAGGCTACTATAGATATCTACATTGTTTCTCTTTACCTTTTAGGTTTTTGTTCTTAGCGTCTTTTTTTCTTTCTGTTCATACTAAATTTGTTGTTATTTTTTTTTTCTTTTTCTTTTCTTCTACATTTTTCTAATGTATTCCTAGGCAATTATCCGACCGATGGTAGAAGTAATCTCTGTTAATCATGGGTCTGAAATTTGCAGTGTAAATATTCTGGGAGACAGATTTAAAAGTCAATATGACTTTCTTCTGAATCCCTTTTGAATGAATAGTTTTTTTTCCATGAACTTTATTTATATGTATATTTGTTAATGTACAAATAAATAAAGTTTAAACTAAAAAAACAGCTTATGGATTGAAACCAAATATTGTAGTAAATGTTCAACCGTTTATCAAGTGTCTCTCTCTCTACAAGCTTCTAATTGTTCGAATTTATTTATCTGACGCGGCCATAATCGCCTCTCTGAGCTGATATTAATTGGAATTTTCTTAGTTGGGTTAAATAAAGATGTGAATTAAAAAACAAATTTGTCCCTCGTGTTTCTCGATGGAATTATAAAATATTGACCCCCGGTCATTTTCTTTAAAGAATAGTGACCCCCTCCCCCCACCTTGGTAATAATATTAATAAAATTAGAAAATTATGGCCGGGGTCAATTTTCTCAAGAAGTGACAGGGATCGTTATTATAGGCGGTCACAATGCTTCGTAAGGAGCGATTTAACTATGCGTGGGAAGGATGTGTGTGTGGAAAAAGGGGGGTGTTGGAGGGATTGCGTTATAATATCATAATGTTATGAGCGCGGAGTCATTATATACTCCTCGCCAAAAGTTTAGCATATTTCAGATCCATTATACCTTTGTTACAAATTCTGCAGAAAATTAACGAACTATAAAACAACGATATAGTTTATGGATTTTGAAAGACAGAATACTTTAGCATATGCTTCATGACATTTTGGACAAAATTATCAGGTAAAAGAATTTTTGTGGGTTGACATTTTTGTGTAAAATAATATTTTTTTATCTTTTATTTTTTGTAAATAAAATGTCGTGCCAGGAAAAAAATGTCTCACGTCAGACAGGAGACCACGAAACAAGTAAGTTACACATAAAATTTGAAGTGCCAGTATCAAAGACCGACAGTTCTCAGTAAGACAAAAATGATAAGAATTCATAGGAAAAATGCATTGTTAATGATTAAGAATACAAGTGATGACTAGAGTTTCTTTTATGTCTGATTTAGAAATGACTGAGACACAATCAACATAGCAAGTTACGATTTAACATGTCGTCTACAGACTATGGTAATTTGGTGTGTGAAAAAATAAAACTGATGATGTTTTGGACACACCTTTAAAAAGTGTCAAAAAAGGTACTTTAATTACAGTGGTCTTAACTTTTGACGTTGTGTATCCAAACAGCTGCACGGTTTCAAAAATTCAGTGTGTAGGTATTTTCATCGTACATTACTGCTTCGGATAGGATCCATAACCACACGTGTTTTTACTTATAAGAGGTCCCCTTTATCAATTATTTCTGCTGCTACTTTCACAAATAATTATGCTAAACTTTTGGCGAGGAGTATATTATAAACGGGTAGGTGAAGGGGGACTATTTTTGTAAAGAATAATGACCGGGTGTCGTTATTCTGTGGGGAACTCATAGAATAACGACCCCTGCCATTATTATATAGAAAAAAATGAGCCCGTTCTAAAAGATACTGACTCCCGTTAACCCCTCAATGATAGCTATAAAATATTAATCCCCATCTTATCGACCACTAATTGATGATTATTGATGTTGTTGTTGCTACTGTGGCTGCTTCTGCTATCGTCATAGCAGAATGCGTTATAATGGACATTAAAACTTTAACCATACGCTGAGTTTATATATTCGAGGCTGACAAACTACTTGGGGGTCATCTCGAATTTAAAAGAATCCTAGTCACAATTGATGCATACAATAGCGGAAAGACAGATCAGCCTGCGCCTTCGTGCAAGCCTATAATGAATGCCACGCCAGTGTATAGGGATGTCCAAGGTGGTCCTTAAATCACAACGTGAGAAGAAATGGGCGGATGACAATGAAATTTGCGGATACTAATTGCCAGCATGTGTGTTGCAGTTTTACGTCCTTTAGAACAGTATTTTCATATCAGGACGATGGGACATTGATAGTGGAAGTCTGGTTGCAATGTTGCCCCATTTACGGTCGGAAAGATTTCGCTTCTCGCGCATCTCTAACCCGGGACCGTTAGATCGGCAGGCAAGCGCTGAACCTACTGATGTGGATTATCATACAGAGATATAATGATACATATGTCATTAAGGCGTATTGTTTGTGGGGTGTTAGATTTCCATTCTGTCGTCATAGCATATATAATGGTCCAGTCATGTCATTTCGCTGCCTGTTATTATTGATTGAAAAGTATCAGGTACGGACTACGACTGAGGGAGTTTGTCAGTAAGTAAGGAACCTGTCGTCTTCAAACGCAAGCCAAGCGCTCTGGACAAACGATCCTTGTTATCTCATAAGTTAGTACTAGCATGGAGTGGATGGTGGTGGTGGTTGGAGTTTGGGTTTAACGGCTCTTTTAGATAGTATTCCAGTCTCTTCGAGCTGCTTCCATAGAGAGCAAGAAAGAAAAGATATAGATAGGATAGATGAGACTAGAATAATCCAAACAAACCCCATCCCGCACCTGCTGCAGGCTGACCGGCCCTTGCCCTACTATTAGCCAAATTAGAAGAACGCCACGGCATTGAATGTTCAACAGCACCATCGCCCAAACCGACAACCCCTAAAATGGAATGGGAAAAAAAGGCAACATAAATCATGGGCGACTAACTTAATTTGTCATGGTTGAAATATAGGCTGACAACCGATGATACCAACCAACGGTGGACCTATCCGGTACTGTGCAAAGTGGCTGTACTATGTCGACCGATAATTCGGTCAAAAGCTATACCAGTCACGGTAAATGATACTATTGTAAATGGGCGTCGACCGGGCTGGTATTGGTGTCGATTGTCCCAGTCGACAACCACTTTTGCATGTGCGGTAACTGATTGGCTAGGTCGAAAACCAGGTTGGGAAACTGGTAATACCCTCGTGATTAATTGATCTTCCTCATTTTTGTTTTCTTTCCTCTCGACCACATTCCCCTCTCTCTCTCTCTCTCTCTCTCTCTCTCTCTCTCTCTCTCTCTCTACCTATTCAACCATAACCCAACCTACCATCCAACCATCCATTTATCCATCATTTTATCTGTCTTTCCATTCCTCCTCCATGTTACCTACCTCCCTAATCTGGCCCAGCGGATACGTATCGTCAAAATGACGTCGTGATGACTTCGGTGCGACGTCATTTCGTAGAACCGACGTCAATACGATGTCATGTGCCTGCTGGTGTCTATCTGTCTATCAAGGAGCTCCGGTAGCCTAGTAGCTTGAGCAGTGGCCCGCTGATCTAGCGGTCCCTAGTTCGAGCCCCGCTGTTGGCGGGAATCTTTTCAATCATAAACGGAGTTCCATGGACATAGCCTTTCATGACCATCCACCCATTGTCCTGATATGACTAAAATACTGTTAGAAAGGACGTAAAATCGCAATTGATCCATCCATCCATCCATCCATCTACATGTATTTATTTATATATCTACCTGTTGATCGATCGATCGCCTTGCCATCCATCCATCTGTGCAGAAGTGCAGGCTTATTATCGTCTTCGCTGTTCGCACGAGCTTTAAAACGTTTTCTCATAACATGTGCCAAGTATCAAGCTGTAGGCAAACCTATCTTATGAATTGGTTCACTCCCAGCGGGCAGATGACGTCAAAATTATATTGACGTCAAAAATTATGACGTCAAAATTATATGTCATATTGACGTCGATGCAACGTCACCACGTCGCATCGACGTCAGTACGACGTCATTTCAACGTCATGTGCCTGCTGAGCTGTCACGCTTTTTGTGACTTCCTGTTTTATTCTCGGCAAAACGTTGCCCTTTCAAACTGAGAGAAAATTCGAACCTCCAGAGGTAGCTTTTTCCCCTTATGGTTTGACCCTTAAGTAAAAATCGAGGCAAAAGATATAAATGGCAGACTTGCTTCGCCTGAAAGTGTATCCGTGCATGCAGGCAGTCAGGTCAGAGTCTTTGCTGTTCGCACATTATGCTCGGATCTTCAGGAATCTTACATGCACAAAGTGAAGTGTTCTTTTTGTTGTTGGTGGTGTTATTGGTTTTTTTTTACCATTAGGCCGATCTGGGTCTTCTGTATTTATTTAATCAGGCTATTCGTACTGTATGAAAATGGAGCCTCAGTATGTTAAGCGCCGGCCTGCTGATCTAGCGGTCTCGGGTTCTAGCCCCACCGGAGGCGATCATTTCAATCATAGACTGGCTCCATTGCTTTCATTATCACCCTCCCATCGTCCTGATATGACTGAAAAACTGTTAAAAAGGACGTTAATTCGCAAGTCATCCATCCATCCATACTGTCTGAACATGGTGTCCTATAAATAATGCATAAAGTTACAGACAGACAGATGGTCTGCCAGACAGAGACAGGCAGACGGCCTCTCAGGGTAGGATAGGGTAGGGTAGGTAGGGAAGTAGGTAGGTGAACGGAGAGACAGACATACAGACAGTCAGAGAGTAGGGAAGTTGGCAGGTAAGAATGGTAGGTAGGTAGGTGACTAGATGGCTGGCTGGCTGGATGGATCTTTTAGATGAACTGAGCGCTGATTCAAATTAGATGACTTAATTTTGTACTTATTACGTGGCTGAACAATAAAATACCAAAAACAACAGGTTTATCTGTATTGCGAGAAGGACGTGTTTACTTTCAATTTCGATCGTGTGTCTATAACGTGTACGATGAGCAGACACTGGATTCTAATGTCGGCAAAAGCGTAGCTACTTGTACGCCAATACGCAGGTGCGTATTTAAATTTTGTCAAACTGACTTCTGCTAGTGCGCCCTTGCTCGGTACAAAAACATGTACGTATTTTGCCCTTGTTAAGACATGCACATAAGTGCAGTCTGATCACGATACTCGCTGTTCCTTATATATTGAACAGAGCTGTATGCATTTAGGATTTTGGCTGGGTAATCTACATCGCTAATTTGAGATGTAAGTGTTGGAAGCCTTCTCTGAAGGAACCAAGCGGGCAAGTGTCGAATCAACGTCGATGCAATGTCGACATTACTACAACGTTTGAACCGTTGTATAAACTCTGCCAACAAGGTTAAGGTACATGTAAACTGTTAGGAAACTAAGACTCACGCAGAAACCAAACAACGTCGCATAAACGTCGAGACAGATTTAGCGACTTCATTCCAAAGCGAGTGCAGACTGTCTGGTATGCAGTGCTACAAAGGAAGTCGTCGAATCAATGTCCTTGCAACGTCGTCAACGCAACGTCCATTCACCATTTCAGTGTTTCGTCACTCTCAAGAATATATTAAGAAGTATACGTTAACAAAGGGTGCGTTTGGGGATCTGCCAATGCCAGCATAGGCATGCCAATGCCGTTCAGAGTTTCAACATTGGCACCATTGGCTCTACCGTTGGTACCAAAGGTACCAATATTGCCGACCATTGTTTGCCAGTACTGCAGACAACAAAGGGCGTGGGCATCATTACAATCGCCGGAAAATTGCGTCATTCAATATGGCGATTTAGTGAATCCATCTTAAACGCTCGAGTTGTGACAGGAGAATAATTGTTTCCGAAAGTGATAAAAGCAAATTAGAAAAACTAAAATTTTCTAATTACAGAAGAAAATGGCTCTGCAATAGTGCCAATGGCGCCATTGGCTCTACCAATAGTTGGCTGCCAAAGGTCACCTGTTCAGGGTTTTAAGGTTACCAATGGCACCATTGGCAAATCGCCAATGACACCACTGGCAGAACCCTGAATGTACCCAAAGTTCACCACTTAGCTTAACCAAGGATCAGGCAACTTTAAAACAGCGTCTTGCTGGCGTATCAACTTTGATAAGCTTCAAACGTTTTGTATAGCAAATTATTTGCAGCGTGCACAGAACCTATCAAATGCTATATTCCCACGGCGTTTTCAGCTGTTGGGAACTTTCCGTAATGCCGAATCAATTATGTGGATTAAATGCACATGCCTTGGCCAGACTGCACATGTATACATGTACACCGGGAAAGGCTGGGGTAGTACATTTGCTTTTGTTAGCCCATTAAATTGTGGGTAATCTAAGCCCGCCCCAGCTCCCCCCTCCCAAGTCTCCCCAATCCCCTTTTTCTTTCAAAGTCTGTTACATGTATTTGGATGACTCCAATTCTGTGTTTTAGGGGTTTCTGGTGCATGTTACCACTTTTATTGTATTTTGTATAAATAATCCGTTCATCCTGACCACGCATTATGCGGCGTCTGAACTGGGTCTATACACTGTTCGCATATGTCGCCAAAACGGGTTACCAGTCTAAAAAGAGTTAATTACTCTACATATTATGACAACTTGTAATCATCCAAAATTTTGAATGATATTTAATTTACTGGCAGGCCTTGATCGGATCATAGATGTTCGTCCGTAAAATCAGCGTGCCACTACGTCGACGTTTAACAGGATCTGCTGTACATATGCGACCAATGACGACTCAGACCTACCTGCACGTCTGTGGAGTCAGCCTGATACGACTTCGTTTTTGTTTCCAACAGATATCACTGACACATATACATACGTTGCATGTATACACATAAGCATGCTGCATGCCAATGCTGTTTCAGTTTCAGCATAATGGTCATACAATGTGCAAGAATCCCGTTTGTAGTTTAAGATTTCCTCCTCCATTCGAACACGGACTGCTGGCTTATCAGGACAGCTCTTATTTGTCTGAGCTACCGGGGCTCCCAACAGACTGGTACTGAAAACCTTCATATTCGTTCAGTAGTACAAAATAGCCGAGTCAAATTGTGTGCCATACACTGGTAAAGCAACCCTTAACGTCAGATAAGCGCGCACTTCCAATGACAAATGCAGACACCACGTGTAATTTTCCATCATGACGGAGACGTTTACACGGCTAGATCCCGCTTTGCGTATTTCTATCCTACATTATGGGCTGACGATTTAGTTTGAGTGGTGCTATCACAAGCTGTCTTCAACCGATCAAAATGGAAGAAAAAAAAATTCCCTGGCGGGGCATTGTCGTTGAACAAATAGCTAATTCAGTATCTATAAGTAACACCACGTTTATTTATATTTAAAGAGTTTTGCTACCCAGACGAGAAAGAACGACATGCATCGTCTTTTTGCCTAGAAGTCCTAATATAGCTAAAAAGTTGGCGGCGTCAAATCGACGTTGATGCAACGTCATGATGTAAATATGATGTTGGAACGACGTAGATACGGTTTTAATTCAATCCTGCAAATGGCGTCGTGTAAAATTTTACCTTACGGTGCGTGACTTTAAGAAAGACTCAGATCAGCTTGCGCACCGGCGCAGACTGATCTGTCTTCCCGGTTTAATGCATATGTAAAGACTAAATAGGATTAGTGTTTGCTCGTCGCTAATGTCCTAAACTCCCTGTTCGTGCGGCGCAATTCGGCACCACAATCGATGCGATGTATACGTTTGAAATGCCCCCTTACCTAGAACGTCCGATCTCAAATGTAGAATGTCAGCCTAGGTAAACTTTTAATGTCCAATAGTCAGTTCTATAAAATATTAATCCCCATCTTATCGACCACTAACTGACTATTATAACGCATTCTGCTATGACGATAGCAGAAGCAGCCACAGTAGCAACAACAACATCAATAATCGTCAATTAGTGGTCGATAAGATGGGGATTTAGTGGAGCAAACTTGATAGGCTATCTTTCAAGGGGGTGGTCTACGGAGTGTAACATTTGTTTTTATATATCAAAATGATCGTCTGGGTCTCTAGTTATCAAATTCAGCGTTTGCCACCTTGGCAAACCTTGCATAACTCTGTAGTGGCCAGTTATTTACGTTACCTCTTTAAATTTTGAATAGCAAAAATATTTATTGAAGTCAATAAGAAAAGTGTTTAAACTATATCAATGTATCAAATCTAAATATTATCTGAAAGAACAGTTAATATGCTATAAATTAGGCTGCTCAGAAAACAGTTCAGAACTTTGGTGTTGTTACTTTCGTTACAATATATCATGTACCCCTTGAAAATTTAAAGTTGGAACTTAAGTTGTTGCATTTTACAAAGGATATCTTACAAAAAGGCCCAAAATGATCATTTTTACTAACTATTCAATTGGCTCTTTCAGTGCGTTTCTAGCAAAACAAATATGAGACCTCTAGCTTTTATACTTTGTCAACCACGTCCTGTTGAACAGTTACACCTATTCCCTGTTTTTGGCTGAAAAGTCATTTTTCGTATAATTAGTACAAAAAATGGCTAATAACCAATTTAAACTTGACAAAATGGGGCCTTTTGCAAAAGATCATGTTAACCATGATATAACACAATAGCTTAAAAATTATTTTTGACCTTACAACACATTTTAGCCAGAGTAACGTACTTAACAGATAAAAATGTTTCCGTAAAGCGTCTGTCATTCACATCAGGAAAACACTGTTTTCAAATTCTGATTTTTAAACAACGCAGTTTTGATCAATATGTTTATGGTTTATCGTAAAATGAAATTTTTTGCATAGTAGTCGCCTACATAGACGGAAAACAGTGTTATTTACATGACATGCAATGCTCAGATTGCACCGATGCTCAAATGAAGCCTTCATGAGTTAATCTGAACATGATTTTTTTTTTCATTAATATCCAAATAACTTTAAAAGTTTAAACAAACCACAAAATTTCAAATAACTTGTAATAACGTACAGTTTTGTATTCAGAAAGGTAACGTTTGTAACATTTGAAAAAAAACTCCCCGTGATTAAATATTGCTTCTGCCAAATATGCGTAAGCTTTATTATTTTGAGTAAAAACATTTTTTAGAACGGCTGGTTTAAATCCACTCATGTAATTCATTATTGACAGCCCCAAGGTGGAGCATCAGTTCTGGTGTATCTATGTCATCATATGTGTTGTCCACCTACCTGTCGTCTTCGAAAACTCGATTCGTTTCATATGTATGTTTGCCATCATTCTGGTGTTTAACTGGCATATATGGAAAAAGACAATAGATGAAACTTTTGTATGCCTAAGTTTGTTTGTTTAAGGCTAGCTTTGTACACATGAACTTGTAAGGGGCTGCATTTTTACCTGGCTAGCTGCTAGTATCGTCTTTCTACTTGTCTTATATCTTTATGCAGCTATATCCAGTTAGGTATCGTGGTAGGGTTGTTGCGGAGATAACATTAATTCCTGCTCACTGCCCCTTTACTCTAATTTACCTTTCCTATAAAAGCAATGTATAAACCCAAAGTTGCCTTGTAGCATATATTTTCACAAAAGTAACGTACATTACAGGTTAAAATGTATGTGTATTTTTTCCAACTGCAGCTACAGTAAAGTACCGTTGGGCAACTGTTAAAAACTTCCTCGTACTTCATCATATTGAAAATTATGTTTGGAATCATCTGGGCTCAATTTGAGTCAGTTAAGCTGAAGCTGGTGCTAGGGACACCTTATTGCATTATATCAAACAGAAAATATCATTAAAAATCATAAATCTAATCTGACAAACCGTTTACATTTGAATGTTGTATACGTTACCTTTTTAAATACCTAACCAAGAAGTCAAAGTAAGTGAATTATCATTGACTCAATTAAAAAAGCATTTCGATAATGATTTTGAAGTAATAACAATATGTCATAATCGTCTTATCCGTGCCTCTAGGCAATATCATCCGATTTTGAAAGGAATCAGTTAAACTGAGTCTGCTATGTTCTTTCTCGTGTGTGTTCCTCGCTTCAACATGATCTTCTGGCAAGTCTTTGCAATAATACTGTATTAATATGAAAGGACACACCTCAGTATTTTACTGCAATTTGTTAGAAAGAAACAATATCTATTTCCGTAGATGTTTCCCATTCGCTTTGGAGAAAGCTATAACCTTTCCAAAAATAGTCTGCTCTTAAAGGAAACATTTTTTACAGCAGCAAATTCTTTTTAAAATTTTTCCCCATTAAGAAAGGAGGCCAAAGTAAAATTGGCAGAATAACTTACGTGAAATTGTATCCCTTCACCTTAAATTCTAAGACTGATAAAAACTTAATTAAATTCTGAAGGATGAGTCTCTAGAAGCAAGGGGCGAATCACAAAAAAATAATAGCAACCTCGGTTTAACTAAGGAATGTAATGTTGCGACACTGCCAATGCCACACAGCACCCGCTATTTCCTTTTTCAAACTGACTCAGAAAGAGCCCAGATGATTCCAAATGACCAGAACATGAAGTATAAGGAAGCATTTTACCTTACCCACATGCAACTTTACACTAGCAGCAGTGGGGTAAAATTACTTTTTCTTTTTAAACTGTTATATTCGTTACTTCGTTTTAAATATATTCTATACGGACAAAAGAAATTAAACTATGGTTTCATGTATCGCTTTTATAGGAAAAGGCCATTACAGGTAAAGAAGTGTAAAAGGGCAATGCTCAGAAACTGATTCAACTAGTGTAACAACCCTCCAACAATACCAAACTAAAATAATAGTATAACGCTTACAAAAAGTACTCAAACGATACTAGTGGGTACCAAAATATACGTGTGCCAATTCCATGCAGATGTCCACAAGTTAGCTTTCATCAAGCATACCCAGGCACACAAAATGTTTATTTTCACCTTCTTTCTTTCTGCTTTATATACATCAGAATGATGGCGAATAAACAGACAAAACAAATCAATTTTTCGAACACTACAGATAAGTGGCCAACACAAACTATAACATCGTTACACAATAACAGATGCAACGCCGTGGAAATTTCACTGATAAATTACATAGGGTGGGTTTAAACCAGTCCAAAGTGCCGCTTTAAAAATATTTTTTAACAAAACCAATGAGGTTTAGACATATTTTTTAGTAACAACACATAGTCTTAGTGATTGTTTTTTTTTTGTTTTTTTTTATTTGGCGGGAATGATAGACGCTTTATGCAAACATTTTAATCTATTAAGTACGTTACTCTGGCTAAAATGTGTTGAAAGGTCAAAACAATTTTTGAGCTTTTGTGTTATATTATGATTAACATGATCTTTTTGCAAAAGGCCCCAATTTGTCAAGTTTAAATTGGTTATTAGCCATTTTTTGTACGAACAATTATACGAAAAATGACTTTTCAGCCAAAAACAGGGAATAGGTGTAACTGTTCAACAGGACGTGGTTGACAAAGTATAAAAGCTAGAGGTCTCATATTTGTTTTGCTAGAAACGCACTGAAAGGGGCCAATTGAATAGTTAGTAAAAATGATCATTTTGGGCCTTTTTGTAAGATATCCTTTGTAAAATGCAACAACTTAAGTTCCAACTTTAAATTTTCAAGGGGTACATGATATATTGTAACGAAAGTAACAACACCAAAGCTCTGAACTGTTTTCTGAGCAGCCTTATTTATAGCATATTAATTGTTCTTACAGAAAATATTTAAATTTGATACATTTATATAGTTTAAACACATTTCTTATTGAAGTCAATTAATATTTTTGATATTCAAAATTTAATGGGGTAACGTAAATAACTGGCCACTACAGAGTTATGCAAGGTTTGCCAGGGTGGCAAACGCTGAATTTGATAACTAGAGACCCAGACAATCATTCTGATATATAAAAACAAATGTGACACTCCGTAGACCACTATCTTCCTTTTCTAGGCCACTTATGCAATCAAATTTGCTCCACTAATTAATATTTTATAGCTATCATCGAGGAGGGGTTAACGGGAGTCAGTATCTTTTAGAACGGGTTCATTTTTTCTAAAGAATAATGACCAGGGGTCATAATTCTGTGGTTTCCCTATACAAAAAACGACCCCGGTCATTATTCTTTAAAGAATAGTGATGACCCCCTACTATAAAATAATGACTCCGCGGTCATAACATTATATTATTATGACGCACTCCCTCCACCCCATCCCCCCCCCGCCCCCGCCCCCACACACATTCTTCCCACGCAAAGTTAAATCGCTCATCTCAAAGAAATGTGACCGCCTAGAATAAAGACCCCGTCACTTTCTTGTTTTAAAATTGACCGCGGCCATCAGTTTCAAAAGAAGAGTACCTTGAGAAGAATGATATTTACAAATGAATCGAAACGACATGTGTCTGGTCCTTTTCCGGGTTAAAGGTTTTGTCAAATTTCCTAGAGTAGCGCGAAAACAAAGTTTCTTTATGAAATTTGTAAAAAGCACTACTGCTGCTACGACAGCAGCGGCAGCTGCAGTAGTAACAACAAATCAACAAGTTTTACCAATAATAAAACTTGGAAGTAGTTAATAAGCAGATAGTGGTCGATATTTTGTAGTTATCATCGAGAGGGCTAACGGGAGTCTGTATCTTTAAGAAACGGAGTCACTTTTTCTATTAAATAATGATCGGGGGTCGTTATTCTATGGGGTACCCATAGAATAACGACTCCCTGGTCATTATTCTTTAAAAAATAATGACCCTCCTACCCCATTCATAATATTATAATTGCACGGTCATATCATTATAATATTATATATTGTCCAAGTGATGACCTTGAGATGACCTTGTCTTTTTTACGGCAGAATCAAATTTGCTTTTGGGAAAATGCTTGAACATAACAGTTCATTGAAATTAACCTTTAAAAGTCTTCTGCACTGGAACCAAAAGATTGATGGCCTTGAAACATTGTATATAACATTGGGCACTAATATTCTATCAGATTTATATTGGCTTGACCCTGACCTTTTAATAACAAGGTCATTTTAGGGCCCCGCCAGACGAAGTCTGCGGAGGCCCTATAGTAATCACCTTGTCCGTCCGTCTGTCCGTCCGTCCGTCCGTCATCATTTCGTGTCCGCTCAATAACTCTAAATCCATTAGAGATATTTTCACGAGACTTGGTACAAATGTAAAGCACTATCAGACGATGTGCAGAGAACAAGAACCATAACTCTGCCTACAATTTTTACTGAATTATGCCCCTTTGAAATTTTGAGTACCGAAATCGTGTCTGCTACATAACTCTGAAACCATTAAAGATATTTTAACGAGACTTGGTACAAATGAAAAGCATCAACAGACGATGTGCAAAGAACAAGAGCCATAACTCTGCCTACATTATTTACTGAATTATGCCCCTTTGTATTTTTGAGTACAGAAATCGTATCCGCCCCATAACTCTGAAACCATTAAAGATATTTTCACGAGACTTGGTACAAATGTAAAGCATCATCAGACAATGTGCAGAGAATAAGGGCTGAGGATATCGGCACGACCGTCGTGCCGATAAGAATCCTTATCGGCAAGACGGTCGTGCGGATAAGAATCTTTATCGGCAAGACGGTCGTGCGGATAAGAATCCTTATCCGCACGACGGCGATCAATTACTCCATTACAGTTGCAATGGATTTTCTTACAATGGTTTCATACAACACTGTGTCAGCAATTCAAATGGAGGATGTTAAATAACTTAAAAAATGGTATAAAAGCATCTTTTGACCATCTTTTAGTTGTTAAACCGTCTGAGAACCGGCACCCAAATTTACTGTTTACGGGGGCAATCTTATTTTGGGCATATTCCAGTTTGATGTGCTCAGGCTATACCGTTTATACATATGTATGTAAAAACGTATTCAGTCAGAGTGACAATATGAGTTAGCACTGACAAATTGGTTTAAATACCATTTTTTAATTTAAAGACATTTTAGTTTGCGTATGTACAAATCCTGAGAATTAAAAAAATAAATAAATAAACAACAACAACAACTAATAAGTGCAACCCAACAATTGTTATATGTGACAATATTTATCAGACAAGTAGAACAACTGACCTTGACCGATAAGTTATTAAAAGAAAGTTAGGCTTGAATTGTCAGACTAACTGTCTTTAACTTGTCGGTCAAGGTCAAAGATTTATTTCAGTTGTCGGGCAAGGGCAAAGATTTTTTTACTCATTTTTATATCAGTCAAATCCGGTACGTAAATTCACCGGATCGGGCATAATAACCGGATCGGACCGGATCGGACCCGAATTATGCCATTTGTAGCTGTTTTATCATACTTTCTTTGGCCGTTAATGTTTACATTTTGCATAAGATAGTATATCCAACATATATATATGTTATTATTAGTATTCCATATATATTACAGTAAGAGTTTCAAACTTAATGAACATACTGTTGCTATAGGTTTAGCATGTTTGACATTTCACAGAGGCAGGTACCTAAACATGCATATATATATTTGCAATACAATGTGATTTTAATGGCTTTGAAATAAAATTTTCAGATGAAATAATGTGATTATTTCCATGCTTGTTCAAAACATAGATTGGTGGTACAATTTAACGAGGCAGAGCAGAAATAAAACCTGCTGGATACACCACGTTAGCAAGTAATAAAGGTGATGAGGAAACCGTCAAACCCGCATATTAACGTAATGTATCTGTTGGATACACTATATTATTCAAGCTCAAACCATTAAAAGTCAAAGACAGTATGAAAAATAGCTATAAATGGTAAAATTGGAGTCCGATCCGGTGATTATGCCCCATCCGGTCCGATCCGGTGAGTACACGTTACCAAAATAAACTATTAATTGGCAAATGTTTTATGCGACAAATGATTTTTTTATCCAAAAAAAAAAAATGCCATGAGGAGTCTTGAACCTGGGTCGCATGTTTACAAGGCCGCGCACATTGCCACTACACTACTACCGCTGATGTTATGCCCGCGTTAATCTGAATTACTTAATGTCAAATGTTCAATATACAGCTGTTGTCATACCCACATCGGGCTGTGTTTTAACGGTAATGAAAATTTTTACATGTTAACCTGATCATCTGACCCGATAAAAAGTATTCAGCAACTGATGTTGAAATGTATAATTCGCATTTACGCAGTTATTAGCCGGCTCTATGTCCGACAGTCAAAAGGCTTCCATGATGAAATATAAGAAAATTGAACATTGAGTGTTAATGTCACTCAGATACTTAAGAACAATTATTTACAAACAGAAATGCAATAATATTATTATACGGTAATAATAATAACTCTCAGGACGATTGCAACTTTGTCTATAGAATATATGACCGCCGTCGTGCGGATAAGGATTCTTATCGGCACGACCGTCTTGCGGATAAGAATTCTTATCGGCAAGACCGTCGTGCCGATAAGGATTCTTATCCGCAAGACGGTCGTGCCGATAGTCACTCCCGAGAATAAGAACCATAACTCTGCCTACAATTTTTACTGAATTATGCCCCTTTGTAATTTTGAATACAGAAATCGCGTCCGCTCAATAACTCTGAAAT
Source organism: Ctena decussata (assembly GCA_963989385.1). Lineage (NCBI taxonomy): Eukaryota > Metazoa > Mollusca > Bivalvia > Lucinida > Lucinidae > Ctena > Ctena decussata. Next base: position 29,982,988 of record OZ022504.1, on the reverse strand, counting down.
CCTTAGAGATTTTTTCATGTGACTGGATACAAATGTAAAGCATTATCAGTCGATGTGCAGAGAACAAAAACCATAATTCTGCCTACATTATTTACTGAATTATGCCCATTTGTAATTTTGAGTCCAAAAATCGTGTCCGCTCTTTAACTCTGAAACTGTTAGAGATATTTTCACAAGACTTGGTACAAATGTAAAGCATCATCATGTAATGTGCAGAGAACAAGAATCCTAACTCTGCCTACATGTTTTACTGAATTATGCCCCTTTGTAATCTTAAATATAGAATTCATGTCCGCTCTATAGCTTAAAAACCATAAAAGTTATTTTCATAAAACTTGAACATAATATAAAGCATCATTAGACACTGAGCAGGGAACAAGAACTGTAACTTCATCTACATTTTTATAGAATTTTTCCCCTTTGTAGTTTACAGTCTAGAAAACGTGTTCGCTCTCTAACTTTAAAACTGTTAAAGATATTTTCACAACACCTGGTACAAATATAAACATCATCAGACAATGTGCAGAGAAAAAGAACCATAACTACACATTCCCTTCTGTATTTTAGGTACGGCAATCTTGTCCGCTGTTTAACTTTAAAGCCTTTGAAGATATTTTTATTAAACTTGGTACAAATATAAAGCATTATTAAATGATCTGAAGGTGTGCAGAATGCAAGAATGGTAACATCAGTTTCCTGCTTCACAGAGTTGTTGCCTATGTTTCAATCAATTATGATTTTGTATTTTGCCCATATCTTAATGACACTACCAGAGGCTTAATTTCAAACAACATATTGAATATGAAGGAACAACATGATAATAGAAAGCTGGTATTGTTATTTCTGGTTGGGCACATATGACTTAAATGTCGTCAACAGTTTCATAAAGGCGGGGCCCTATTACACGGCTGGTAATGTCGTAAGGGGCGATCAAAAGTTATGCATATTAAATCCTAACGAGAGTTTCCGGACATGAGCAACGGGAGCGAACTACTATGGCAACCGCTACGTAAGTACCAATATTTTATCTGTTTTTACTGCTTCGCAACACAATATAGGCAAAAGGAGAATGTGATTCCCAACAATAATCATTTCTGCACAAGAAACGAAAGAATCAGACGTCTGACAGTCAATAGCTGACGTGTAATCTAGGTTCTCCCATATATGGTGTAGCCGTGTAATCAAATTTCGTGGTTGTTTTCACAGGTATTCTTTACAACAAATGGTCTAAACTGCTTTATGGTTGTAAGTTATTGTATTCTTTCCCCACTATCTTTCAAGCAAAATCAACCAGCGTTAACTTTTTTGTGCCACATTGTTACGCGACGAGCTTTTGGTAACTATTACCCCTTACGACATCGGATGCCTCTATCGAGACGATTGCCCATTACGAGACGAATTATTGCAATACCATTGGGACAAAAATAAGGATATTTTTTTATAATTAACCATCTGAAATGAGACATTTGTTTTTGTGGGTGTTGCCCGTGTTACAAATCAGGTCAAACACTTGCAAATAAGACAGTTCAACGAGAAAAAAATCATAAAAGATGAGTTCCCAAAAACAGGAATATTCTCAATGTTGATGCACGATGTGACACCGATCGAATCCTAAAATGATCAGCACAGACCATGTCTCGAGCCCGAAAAGTGAACAAAATAACAATGAACATAAATCAATACCGGCAGTGAGATGATAAAGGTATACCACAGGGTTATTAACAAATGTGCTACCTGTGCTGTCGACCAATTCTATACCGTACAGGCAAAAATAACAAACAAAAAAATGATGTCAAACGAGGCTATAGACAGCCTTACAGTCTCAGTAGATATCTAAAAACTATTCTCATTATTACTATAGCTCAGTCAAAAGCTGTAATTCTCTGTCAAAATCCGTTTTGCTCAGGACCGGGAGGTCAGGGGTTCGACCCTCTCCCGAGTGTGTTGTTTCCTTGAACAAGAGACATTTTCTGCCCAAAAGTACTGGTAATACCCAGGAAGAGGTGGCTCCGTCCCAACATAACTGAAAGATTGTTTACCGGGACGTTAAACAATAATCAAAAAGTTTCGCCATCACAAATTCCAAAAAAAGTGGTTGGCTATTTACTGTGATTCTAATTTCCAAGCCATGGAAATACAGCTATCGATGTATATCACCTCATCAGCCACAGGGTGATTCTCGTACCAGTTTTGAACCGGTTGCGAGCAACAATGCTTTCTTTGTTTTAAATAGTCCCAAAATTATGTTATTTCGAGCTAATGCACTAGGCATTTGTAACCTGACCTGGAGCAGGGCGGGGGATAGAGCAGTGCAGAGGAAATACCAAAGGTTTCATATATTTAGTAAACATGGCAGTGCAATGACAATATGACATAATGCGGGGGGGGGGGGGCGTCATATAACAACTGAATGTCCCCACAGTGCTGGGCTTTTAGCAGGGATCAAAAACACTGTTACTCACTGGGACTGGGAGGGCCATGGTTACAAGTGACTAGGTAGTGCATGAATGCTTGTAAAATGGGATGATTTCAAGTGTCTTTGGAGTTTGAATGATGCTCGAGCGTTTTACCAAGACCCATCAACAGAGACTTTAAGAGTATTCCGTTTGTTATTGGATAATCAGAACATAAACCAAATTGACCCGTAAGGGGTAACCGACCCGTAAGGGAGAGTCGATCTCGTAAATCATAATTTTTTCCTATTTTTTTAAAATATCAACCTTTATAAACCGAATTTTAATGACTTTCTATTAAGACATAAAAAATATTCGTACTTAGTATTTTTGTCTCACTAAACATATAAATTTACGCCTAAAACACGCGTTTTCATGGTCAAAACAGATAAATCAACAACCCCCTCATCCAGGAGAACTGGATTTTTAGACACACTCTTTTGTTATAAACCTCTGTGACCTCTTTCGATTGCGCAAAAATGCTAATTGTTGGGAATAGCATTGTCCGATTTTGGAATATTTACCTGAGAGCATCATAATAAATGATAAATTCGCCTACGTGACATGTTTGTTGTTTGTTGTTCGCTCCCGTTGCTCATGTCCGGAAACTCTCGTAAGGATTTAATATGCATAACTTTTGATCGCCCCTTACGACATTACCAGCCGTGTATTAGTTACCATGTTTCTAGTTTATATTAGAAAATGTCATATTTTGGTATAACCAATCTACTTAATGAGAATTTGAAGAATTTTAGTCCAGAGATCAAGGCCATTCTTTGATCGAATTTCAACAGCTTCAGACATCTCTGTTAAACGAAACGACTGAGGTGATTGAAGCAAAATGTCACATGGAACCTCCATGAGTCAGGGAAACAACAGTTTGGTTGAAAGGTTCTGGTCACATTACCGAGTTGTCCGTTTTGCTCATGTGTTATAAACGTTTAAAATAATTCTTCTCCCAAACATTCAGTGATATTGAAAATACGATATCCAGCATTTTGGGATTCAAATAGTATCAGGTTTGTTCACTTTTTGTTTATTCCGGTGATCAAATCAGGTGCTTATGGCCCTCTTGTTTTTATTTTATAAAAATTGCTGTAAATTTTATGCAACCTATGAAGAAAATGATCATACACGCATTTCTGCTGCGTCTGATCTTGGTCTGCACGTTTGCCTTTGCCCCTTTTTAAGGACGTTAGGTTTAAATTGGTTAATGAAATCATATGAGCCATAGGTGCGTACAGTATAATAGGAATGACTTTATTTTTATTTATTTATCATTTTTTGTACCAGGTGGTTGTGGGGAAGGCGGTTGTGTGTGTGTGTGTGGGGGGGGGGGGGGGGGGGGCAGAGGGCGTTCTTTTCTTTTTCGCGAGTTGTCATTTAACTTCCTGTAGAGAGGTAGTAATATTTTGACCGGAGGGGTGGGTGAATCACTGTTTTAAAAGAATAATGACCGGGGTTCGTTATTCTATGGGGGGTTACAATTCTTCGCGAGGGGTCGATTTATTTCGTGTGTGGGGGTCATAATATTATGACCTGGGAGTCACAGAATTATGACCGGGGTGTCACTATTCTTTAAAGAATAATGACCGGGGGGTCGTTATTCTATGGGGGTCATTTTACTTCGTTACACCGGTCCCAACCAACTTAAATATAATTAACGTTATGTCGGACTACTGTATGATTGAATCTGATGTCCGACCTGCCGGAAGAGGAAAGCAGACTTATTTAGCATGATTGGGCTTACCACTAAGCACGCAGACTGAAGCATTATATTTCTGTTAAAACCAGTATGTTTACAACGTATGATCATTTTTAAGAACAGACCAGAGAAACATCAGCCATACCTACAGTTTTTTTTATTATTTTTAGGCGCCATTTTTTGGTCCATGTCATCATAAAATTCTGGTTTCGATAGGCTTTGCTTTAAAAGTGGTTTCATTCCGACAAGGATTCTAGAGACCAATTCATAGTGTAAGATATAAAATATGAACAACGTTTACAATACTGATAGCCCTGTTGGAGAACTTCAACAGTTAACATTTCATTACGTGCATTAAAGCCAGTCATGTGGCTAGACGCTCTGGCAAACCGAAAGAGCTCAACCTGGGTTCGAGGTTATAAAACTTGAGCATAATCAAACAAAAGCACACTGATTGGCTGCTTCCGAGCATGTCCTCAGAAGCAGCCAATCAGTTTGCTTTATTTTGAGTTTAAGAATGTACTCTTTCTAATTTTCTTTTTTTTTTTATTTCAATCTGCACTGTGGAATCATCTTGTCTAAGCCAGATGACCTCAAGATATGACCAACCCACCTTAGTTTCCGTATTTTGACCATGGAAATACCATTATATATATTCTCAAATATCGGCTTGCTCTTTCTGCGAACATCCTCATTAGTAAGGGATCCTTGAATGATATGTTCAATAACCTTATACTGCATCCCATCTCACCCCAAAGGCCTGTGTTCTTTGCTCTAACTCTTCTGTCAAGGTCCATGATTCACAGGCCTGCAGAAATATTAATACGACACAAGACGCTTCCGTTTTATATTTGATCAAAGAGATATGTAGTTATCTTTATAAACTGGCTTCAGCACAAACTAAGAGCTAAGCTTGTATAATCTGTAAGATTGTTTTCAAACCTCATCCGACAAAGTCTCCATGGTATTTGAAGCTTAATCCCGCAGACTGAAAATAGTTCCGCCGCCTATGCTAACCGTTTCATCATGTTGGTTCAAAACATCAGACATAATCCTTTCGAAAAAGTGGTGAAGAGGGTGGATGACAGAATTCATACTTGCCTTAATCCAACTAATTTTGTGAACTTTCTATCGTGCTGCCATTGACCGGGACTGAACTAACAGCCTTGTCAAGGAGGTGCTGAGGGGCGCGAATTAGATTTAAATTGTTCTTGTACTTCTGCATGGTGGCTGATAAAGCAGCATGCTATACCCTTTCAAAAAGTCTTTTTGAAATCTATGACGAAATGATACAGATTCTGCTTATGTTAAAAGTACTTTGTACCTAGGTGTACGGCGCTAAAGCTCAATTTTGTAAGGCTCTGTGAACACTGCCTTTTTTCAGCGATTATCTCTTTAGTTCGGGATTTACGCCTGCTCAAGATGACTTTCAGCTGATTGATGAGACTGATGCTTTTAAAGTCCAAACAGAGCTGCAGCTTGCTTTTTAGGGATTGTAATAATCAGCGACTCAGTCCATGGGTAGGCCATTTGCCTGTTCTCCGGTCTTGTTACAGATCTTCGATAAAATATTAGTCATTATCTCCCAGAACTGTTCTTGAACAGGTTCAGGTGGTGAAGTGTCAACTCCTACAGACTTTCCCTTTTTTCAGAGCTGCTATTACAATCTTGATTTTCTCATGAAGGACTGTTGTAGATCTTCTTCCGGGGACTGATTGCAGTCTAGAACTGCATTGTCAAAGAGCTGTCATTATTGTATATATCTGTGCAATATCCTGTCCATCTGTTGGGAATCTCTTTTTTTCTGTTAAACATTTTTTAATAGATAATGTGCTCTCTACAGTTTTCTTTTTCTTTTTTTCTTTTTTGGTTTAGATAAGTTTCAATCTCCTCGAATGGAATATCTATCTAGTCATTTGGCTTTCTAAAGCACCTTCTGAATCCTTTGCTGTATTCTTTCTGTCCGTCCGCTTAAGATCGTCTCTTCTTCAAACCACTCCTGTGATCACAGAGGACAATACATCCCTGGAGACCCAGGAGTATCTCACCGTCTGTGTCAGTCACTGCTATATTTTCTGAGTATCTTCATTTATATTTTTGTCTTACTGTCAACATTTTATCAGTTATTTGCTGTCGTTGAACATGTATATTGTTCTTAGGGTTGCTTTATGTTGCAGCTGCGTCTATAGGAGATTTATGTGAGAATGATGAAGACTGTAAACTGAAAAAATCGAACTGCATTTTCTCAAGACGTTCCAAATATCAAAGCAGATGCGTTTGTAATGACAAGTATAAATTTGTGGAAGAAAACCATACCTGTGTAAAAGGTAAGTTACATTGTTCAACTTCTTGTAATCAAATTTGTATCGTATATTTGAATTATCTAGAAAATGGAAAGATTCAGACGTTGACCGTATACACAGCTGTAATTTTATGGTACTTTGAATTTAATTGAATTAATGTTGCTCCATTCGGCAAAGCAATTTTAGTCAAGAAACCTGGTTCCACTTTTATGCTGTCCAAGCAATGTTCTTTATTTCGTATGATTCCAGATGTATTCATGCTAAAGGTTCATTTATAACAAGAAGGTAATGAGGTAATCTCTGACCCGAGTGTTTGTATTTTCTTTATTTACATCCAGTAATAATATCAGTCAATGAAAAGTTTGTAACGACATTAATTTCTGGATAGCCTAATACTAGAGCTGTATACTTTGTGCAGCTTAAACAAATCCGTTTCTTATTTTTTTAAATGAATTTTAATATTGAAAATACATGTATCAGCCAGATTCACACAGTACATTTTCCTTATATAGTGAATGTGATATCTGTACTTTAACGAATACATATGTAAGTTGAAGACAATATTGATGGTGACTGTAGAATAATTTGTCTGGTTCATCAAATTTACTGGTCATTCCTTTACCACAACATCTCTGTCTCGTCAATTAATGCAAAATTTATGTAGGTCAGACTGTACTAGATGAATGTAGTCAAAGTACCCAAATCATATTTCCGAACTCGAAGGTCATTTTAATATTGACAAGTCCGGAATATTCTAGATACACAGACATGGACCCCAAAATAGAGGTGTTATCAGGTGCTCACGAGTAGTAAACATCACCTGCCCATCACTAATGATTTCTATTCATTTACACAACACACTATATTCTTTAGCGCTGATCTGGATCGTGACTATGATAAGTTTAAAACCAGATGCACAGATTTAAATCAATCATGTAGACTTTACATGCTGTACATTATCCATAATGCAGATTATATTATATTTTTGTCCTTTGAGATCAGAGGATATATTCTGAGAAATCGGATATCTTTGATTGGTTTAGACACGTGTTATAGACCATCGCTTTTTATTCGTATGGACAATTTTGTTATTAATAAGTCTTTGAATCGACTGCCATATTGAAATTAAGAAATTACAGTATGTTTTCTTTGGTTTCCGTCTCCAGATCATGCCAGGGTCACTGTTGAGGCTTGAATAACCGAAATTTCGAAGTATGGCCCATGTTCCTTTTATCTAATGTGTTCTCTGCTCTTGAAAGAACTCTTTTGGATTTTAATTTTACAGACTGTACTGTGGCTGACTATATGTCTAGTCACAATGATCATCATTAAACATTTATTTAAGAAATGAAACCTACAGTATATATGAGCCGCGACACGACAAAACCAACAATGTGGTTGTGCGCCCAGTACAGACTCAGATCAGTCTGGGCATCCGCCCAGTCTGATCAGAGTCTTCGCTGTCCGCATGGAGGTAGCTTAGACCCTTAGCTACCCTTTAAGCGCAAAGCAAAGATTCTGATCAGACTGGGCGGATGCCCAGACTGAGCTGAGTCTGCACAGGGCGCACAACCACATTGTTGGTTTTCTCGCGTCGCGGCTCATATGCAGCTGCATTATACCATGCAGCGTAATCAGCTTGTACCAACAAGCAACGGAACCTAGTACTATGATTATACCATAGTGCACTTTTAAGTTCGGACGTACATAATTTAACGCAGTAGTATACAGTGGCCAACTAAGTACTAGGTTCAACAAAATGGTGTAACATTATGGCCATAGTACATGCAAGCGATAAAAATTCATGCTGTGGACTGCGTTTTACTGCCATAACATAATACAAGTCAGCAAGTATACAGGCATTTTACGGCCCTACTGCACATACGATTTCATAGAGACATTTTCTGTCATAATATACTCAGCCTAATTGAAAACGCAACACTTAATTTATCCAATATTCTATAGCTCATATCAGGTGCGGATTATTTTCAGTTTAATTTCTAAAATCAACAGGGATTCACGTCGCAGGCTTACATAAGCATGCAACATTCCAAGCGCCTTGGCAGACATATCCCTAATTGAGACTTTTGAAAATCGGGTAGCTATCGGTAATGCCCTCTCAAGCGTGATCCATTTCATCAACAGAACTTAAATTCTGGGACAGTACACGTTAATCCCTGCTGAGTTGAGAAGTTAAATTGTAAATGATCTGCATATGACATGAGCTATGAAATATTGGAAAAGTTAGCTGTTGCGTTTTTAATTCGGGTGAGTATATTTTAGGAAGTTCACTTGGTTCTTGAAATGATTTCAAGCTCACAACAATAGCCTAAAGGTTTCCCTGATTCGTGTTTCCAGTAGAATCAGTCATCGTAGTAAACATAACAAGTGGCATATTCAGGTTAATCCCTGCTGAGTTGAGAAGTTAAATTGTAAATGATCTGCATATAAAGACCTGAGCTATGAAATATTGGAAAAGTTAGCTGGTGCGTTTAGAATTAAGGTGAGTATATTTTAGGAAGTTTACTTGGGTCTTGAAAAGATTTTAAACTCACAACAATAGCCTAAAAATTTCACCGATTCGTGTTTCCAGTACATAACAAGTTGCATAATCTGGGGCAATTTTGCTGAAAATTTGCTGCCACTTTTTAGGGATTACTTTTTTATGCGAAGACGACCGTTCAGAAAATGAATTACTCAACAGTGATGAGTCTGCGTTCCAACTGAGAGGAAGCTACTCACCAATTAACAGTTGACACAGGGTTATCATAAAGTAAAGCGTGTATCGATAGTTAAAAAGTCTTACGTCAGACACCATGACCTCATTTATCCCTACAATGTGGCCGTTTCTAAACTAATTTCCGAGTTGATGGCCTCAGCCGAAGCTTAGTTAGGCTTTCAAATACCGGACTTCCATTTTTTATTGACTTTTCCTACTGATACATAGATATGACGGGTCATCTTAGGCAGGTGATGCTCACTATTCGCAGGCGCCTATGTGGGGTCCTTGTCTGTGTATCTAGAATATTCCGGTATTGTCAATGACTTACGAGTTCGAACTTATGATTTGGGTACTTTGACCACCTTCCCTTTGGAATTTATATCTTCACTGCAGCTGGTGGTATGCCGTGCGGCGGCCGTAAAAAGTCTCCCCGTACATCATCATAGTGCAGATTATAAATTGAGCCGCGACACGAAAAAACCAACAAAGTGGTTGTGCGCCCAGCGCAGACTCAGATCAGCCTGGGCATCCGCCCAGTCTGATGAGAGTCTTCGCTGTCCTTATGGAGGTAGTTTAGACCCTTAGCTACCCGTTAATCGCTCAGCGAAGAGTCTGATCAGATTGGACGGATTCCAGGCTGATCGGAGTCTGCGCTAAGCGCACAACCACATTGTTGGTTTTTTCGTGTCGCGCCTCATGTTTTTTTAGTCCTTCGGGAGCATTGAACTCATTCTGAGGCATTTTGGAAATAGTGTTCTGCTGACCCCAGTGCTAGGGGTAGTGGGCAGTATGAAGAGATTCAAATTGGCTTTTGTGTTCCTTGCTTGCAGAGAATCTTCCTTCAGAGTTTATACGATGGATGATCAAAATGTTCCCAGAAAAGTTCTGTATTCTCTTTACTTTTTACTTTCTTCAATGAAATTTCACACTATCCGACTTTAATGTATTTGTGATTAATATCATACAAAACAATTGACTTATGTCTAAGCAGTTTGATGCACGCGCCACCAACGTAACGACCGGTAACGTGATCTGGCCCACCTAACGTTATGTTGCATTTTTATCGTTTCTAATAACAATTTCTGAACGTTGTTTATCTATGAAATGTATGTAGTAACGTTAATTGATTCACCTAAACTTAGAAATATACATCTTATCTTTATGTTCATAACCATTTTGTATGTTGTTTTGATCTTTTTAACGAATTGATGTTTAATTCTAACGTGCCCTTTAAAAATCAAATGTGTGGGATGGGGTAATTTAAGGGCAGATAATTTGCATTACGTTATAAAATGGAATTGTTATGATCATGTTTCATGAACCTTATATAATGACAATTCGTTAGATATGTGATGTACCGTTTCAGTCGAACTATTCCAGCAATGCGACAACGCAGTCTGATATCTGCAGCAGTATTAGCTGACTATCAAAAGTCTTAAATCAAGCAGCAGCAAGGCTACTTCAGCAAGCTTTGTCAAAATTCAGCCATAGTCTTAAGATAAGTCCTTTTGTATAAGTAGCTTCATGTACCACACTCTTCTAAATGCTGCACATAGTAATAAATTAATATGATCTTAATTATGACAAAGATGGCCGATACATCGTTGCTGCTGGGTGAGATGAGCATTTGCTGGAAGTTCATTATGCTGCCGATTTCAGGTTGTGTTGTCGTATTGCTGGAAGGGTTCAACTGAAATGCATAAATCATATATCTAACGAATTGCCATTATCTCTTGTTAATGAAACCTTATCATAACACTTCTGTATTATAAGGTGAAGTAAGTTATCTGCCCTTGAATTACCCCTACCCCACATATTAATTGATTACAGGTCACGTTGGACTTGGCTATCATTTCGTAGAAAGAATCAAAACAACTTACAAAATTTGTAATGGACATCAACATTAGGTATATATTTTTAAGTTTATGTAAAGTAATGCATGTTAACATTAATAATTTGTGAGTAAGCAACGTTCAAATTTTGCTATTAGAAAAGATAAAATGAAATGTAACGTTAGCTGGGCCGGGTCACGTTACCGGTCGTTACGTTGGTGGCGCGTGCAATAACTGGTTAGACATAAGTCAATTGTTTTTTATGATATTAATCGCAATTACATTACGGTTGCCTGGAATAAAATTTTATTGAAGAAAGTAAAATAGTAAAGGGCGTACAACACTTTTCCGGGAACTTTTTGATCATCCCTCGTATTATTCTTTTTGACAGACTGGCGGCTTTTCAAACCTAGCCAGTGCTCTTGTTGCTCTTGGGTCTCTGCCACTGACGTTTTGCTATTTAAAGGCTAACAAAATCTTAAAATTAGTGTGTCTGCGGGCGACGTTGAGAAGTGTCTTTTTGCTGTTGTTGTTGTATAATAGATCCCAGATCAAGTAACTGATCATCTAATATTTTAGCAGTTAGCTTTGAGCATTGATTTTCACAATCGTTTACACGAATAATGATAGGCCTCATCCCCTTGCCTCAACTTATTCCTCATATTTCATTACCTAAATCACATATCATGCGTACTGTTTTTTTCCAGAATGCGAATCATATGGCACAACATTTACTCTCTATCCCCACAAGTATATTCAAGGTATCGAGAGAGGCGCGCTGTTAACAGAATCGTTTGAGGAATGTCGTGATCTTTGTTTGTCTCTCGACAACGACTGCAGATCATTTGTCATGAAGAGTGGAAAATGCGAAGTAAAATCTCTAAATGTGCAGCGAGCTATAGATGGACAAGTGCTAAAAGAGAAAAACGGCAGTGATCTATATAACAGAGATTGCAAATAGGTAAAAAAGTAACGATGATCATTAAAAAGGAATAAGAATTTCAGTTATTGGCGGCCAATGGTAGATAATGAAAATAACAGTCTCTTAATTCGTATGTTTCTATTATAATATGTTTATACTGTTAAAAGAAGATGGGTTTCTCTTCCAAAACTATCCAAAAACCTAGATCCTTCTTATAAGACGGGTCTAGGTTTTGGGATTATTTTAGGTGAGAAATATGGGCCAATGTTTTAAGGGAAATCCCCGGTCTGAAAGCAAAGAAATACAGTATAAACATGTACACACCGAAACAACATTACGTAAGCTTCCAGGCCCATAATACTGGCTAATATCGGCCAGATGTTACGCCGAAACAACTTAACGTAAGCTTCAAGGCCCATCATAATACTGGCTAATATCGGCCAGATGTTACGCTGAAACAAGTTTACGTAAGCTTCCAGGCACATTATACTGGTTAATATCGGCCAGATGTTACGCTGAAACAACATTACGTAAACTTCCAGGCCGATAATACTGGCTAATATCGGCCAGATGTTATGCTGAAACAACTTTACGTAAGCTTCCAGGTCCATAATACTGGCTAATATCGTACGCTGAAACAACTTTACGTAAGCTTCCAGGTCCATAATACTGGCTAATATCGGCCAGATGTTACGCTGAAACAACTTTTCGTAAGCTTCCAGGCCCATAATACTGGCAAATATCGGCCAGATGTTACGCCGAATGCATACACTTTCATGAGAAGCAACTCTGTCATTTTCCTTTTGCCTCCCATCTCAGTGGAAAACAATATTTAAAGATAATTGAGCCGCGACACGACAAAACCAACAATGAGGTTGTGCGCCCTGTGTAGACTCAGATCAGCATGGGCACCCGCCAAGTTTGATCAGACTCTTTGTTATGTACTCAAAATGTAGCTAAGGGACTAAGCTACCTCCATGCGGACAGCGAAGGCTCTGATCAGACTGGGCGGATGCCCAGGCTGATCTGAGTCTGCGCTGGGCGCACAACCACATTGTTAGTTATGTCGTGTCGAGGCTCATATGAGTTTTCTCCTGAACTTCGCTCTTTAAAGAGTAGGTTCCATTACAAGAGGTTTATTTGTGCAGGGAAGCAAACAGGAAGTCACAAAAGTTGTTCCCCTTTGTAAATATGGTGAAAATTTTCGCGGTGTACCTATGCGAACCTTTCGCCTGGTCTGTATAACTTGATGTTTATGAAACACAACAAAATCCAAGGCGAGGGTCTGGTCATGTAAAATCATTTTAAGACTCTTTAAAAGTATTTCTGACCTTGCCAAGGCGATGCTCCTGGAGTGGTTAAGTTTTCTTTTTTGGTTATACCAGCGTTGCGGTCACCTGATTAGTACCTGCTTTGTTCTCTCTTGATTTTATAACTGCATGCGAAACTAGTTAAAAATACATGCTTCGTATATTTCTTGAGACGTTTCGGTTTGTGTGTTTGTGAGCCATTACGGAACCATGGCGATGATTGTGGCCTCATTTTATCGAGCCAGTTTAAGTTATTTATTACTGACCGTTTCAAGGTGGCACTTCAGGTATGGCTTAATACATGAACTGTTTTGTCATTGTTTAGTAATTTATTACTGACCGTTACAAGGTGGCACTTCCGATGTGGCTTATTACATGTACTGTTTTGTCATTGTTTAGTAATTTATCACTGACCGTTACAAGGCGAACTTCTGGTGTGACTTATTACTTGTACTGTATTGTCATTGTTTAGTAATTTATTGCTGACCGTTCCAAGGTAGCACTTCTGATGTGGCTTATTACATTTACTGTTTTGTCATTGTTTAGTAATTTATCACTGACCGTTACAAGGTGGCGCTTCTGGTGTGGCTAATTACATGTACTGTTTTGACATTGTTTAGTAATTTATTACTGACCGTTACAAGGCCGCACTTCTGGTGTGGTTTATTACATGCACTGTTTTGTCATTGTTAAGTAGTTTATTACTGACCGTTCCAAGGTAGCACTTCTGGTGTGACTTATTAAATGTACTGTTTTGTCATTGTTTAATAATTTATTACTGACCATTACAAGGTGGCCTTTCTGGTGTGGCTTATTACATGTACTGTTTTGTCATTGTTAAGTACAAGGTGACACTTCTGGTGTGTTTGATAGTACTGTTTTGTCTATGTTCAGTAATTTTTTACTGACCGTTACAAGTTAGCACTTCTGGTGTGGCTTGTTACATGTACTGTCATGTACTGCGGCACTTCTGCTGCGACTTATTAAATGTACTGTTTTTTCATTGTTACGTAATTTATCACTGACCGTTACAAGGCTGCACTTCTGGTGTGCTTATTACTTGTACTGTATTGTCATTGTTTAGTAATTTATTGCTGACCGTTCCAAGGTAGCACTTCTGGTGTGACTTATTAAATGTACTGTTTTGTCATTGTTTAGTAATTTATTACTGACCGTTACAAGGTGGCGCTTCTGGTGTGGCTTATTACAAGCACTGTTTTGTCATTGTTAAGTACTTTATTATTGACCGTTCCAAGGTAGCACTTCTGGTGTGACTAATTACATGTACTGTTTCGTCATTGTTTAGTAATTTATTACTGACCGTTACAAGGCCGCACTTCTGGTGTGGTTTATTACATGCACTGCTTTGTCATTGTTAAGTAATTTATTACTGACCGTTCCAAGGTAGCACTTCTGGTGTGACTTATTAAATGTACTGTTTTGTCATTGTTTATTAATTTATTACTGACCGTTACAAGGTAGCACTTCTGGTGTGGCTTATTACAATAACTGTTTTGTCATTGTTTAGTAATTTATTACTGACCGTTAGAAGGCGGTACTTCTGGTGTGGTTTATTACATGTACTGTTTTGTCATTGTTTAGTAATTTATTACTGACCGTTACAAGGTTACACTTCTGGTTTGGTTTACTACTATTTTTGTTATCGTTTTTCACTCGAGCAAAATTTCTTTGTCAAAGAAACTATAACAAAGGAACTTTGCGAAATATTTTGCTTTCACACGGGGCAAATTTTGTGCCAAAGACATCTGTGACAAAGATTCATGTTTATTAAACTTGAACAAAGAAATATTTGCTTCAGTGTTCAAACAAACAACGAGTTAAAGCTACTTACCCTACAGAACGGCCAGCCTTGCCACAATTTCTTTGTTAGATATACTGCGTTCAAATTCAAAATGATTTGATATGGACTTTTTGAGCAAAGTTTGCTGTTTTCATCTCCATAGCCACTCTGTTTGTTACATATTCTATGGCAAATTTCTGTTTATATTGACAAATTTTAATTGTCCAGTAAGTTTACAATTCAAATTTTGCTAATAAGATATAGTGAACGTTTACATTCACATGAGCAAGTTTTTTCCTGTACCAAACTCTCATCGACAAAAAACTTTGCCCGTGTGAACGAACCTTTAGTCTTTGACTTTTTCGTACACCATATAGAATAGCTTCGCGGCCATCTGCCAGGAAAGAGCTTATCTTGTTTTAATTTTTGTGCCGTTTTTATTTTTAACGTTTCCTTTTTATCAACTGGTGTTCATGGCACTATAATTCCAACTCACCTTCTTAATACTAATTTAGCACAATTTGATTGGTCAGCGCCAACAGAAAACGGCGTTTATACTTCGATAAACTCCATGAACCCGAAATCTGGAACTACTTGGAACTATTTTCTTGGCGGCGACTTCTAAGATATGCACTATAGCTGACGATTTTGAGAAAACGATGACCAAGTTGGAATTATAAGAAATGAACTTTTTTTTTTTTTTTTTTGGATTTTATGGATGTGTAAACGCCTGCGAATCACTCACAAACTTAACATAAAGCCCTTCGGGCTTTATTCAGTTTGTGAGTGATTCGCCGGCGTTTACACATCGATAAAATCCACAAAAATAAAATTTATTCCTATATTGTGCTAAAGGACATGGGTTGGTTCCTGATCATTGCTTTTTCATCTACTGTGGCTCATTTGTTAGAACGGTACATAATCATTCAGGGCCCAGTTGTTCAAAACTAACGACGTCGTTAGTTAACGTGACGTTTAAATTTCAAACGTTAACAACTTAAATATGCCAATATTTTTTGTTGAAAAAATGCGAGAAGCTTTTGCAACGCAAAAGCTTCTAACATATTTTCAACAAAAAAATAGTGTATTTGGCTATAAAGTCGTAAAACACTTAACGAGTTGACCTCTTAACGAGCTTGTTAGCGTAACGATGCTTTGAACAACTGGGCCCAAACGTCGTTATTTACAGTTGTTTATTGTTTAGTCAAACCGTTTTAGTTCAATAAAATTAATTTCAAATAAACATCAAAGTGGCTGATATATGGCTCTTATCTAGCTTAACAAACTTATTTTTGTTTTCTAAACATGTGTTAAATACAAAGTCTTATTACCTTGTTCAGTGGAAGAATGGTGCACAGATGGTGTTAAAACAAACTCGCTGACATCCCGACTCAGGCGTGTCAAATGGTAATGGCGCGCGATATATTTAAATTTGAAATGCATTGTGGGATAATTGATTCATAACGTTGAGTAATCAAGTAATATTCAATATCGAATCAATCTTTACCATTCAATGTTGAAAGGTCAATGTTTAATCAACACACCGGGTAGGCGGCAATCCTGAACACTCGCGGCAATCACGAACGCAGGTCAAAAATTTACGCGACTGTTTAGGATGAGTCGACAAAACTTCTTTTTTTCAGCAGGAAGAATCAGTTAACGAATAAAGGTACAGTACTGGTTTCATGGATTACTCGTTTTCCACGCTACACGGTGTAAGAATTTAATTAATCCACGAACGGTCCACCGTGTGTGTATCGTGGTAAAACGCGTGGAAGCGTGTGCATCTGTGGGAATTCACAGATAACCGTGTCGATCAACGCTCCACCGTGGATGTAATAATTCGTGGATTTCCTCTAAACACGGTGTGCAAGCGTGACAATCAACGTTCCACCGTGATTTCAAAAATTCGTAGACTTCCTCTCAACTCGGTGTGTTTGAAATCGTGGTAATCAACGGTACATCGTGCATATTATAATAAATTTATTTCCTGTCAACACGGTAATGGTTAATTAAGCTATGCAGCTGTGAAACATTTAAACATTTATTAGTCGAACAGTTTTGTTAACAATTATATGCACTGACACAATAAAAACAATTGATATTTTAGCGATACTGATAGATTTATAGCGTTCAGATCTCTTGAAACTCGGATGGATGGATGGATGGATGAACGGACGAACGGACGGACGGATAGGTGGATGGATGTAATTTTCACATTCCTCTCAATATGATTTCAGTCATATAGAGACGATGGTTGATGATAATGAAATGTTGTAAGCTAAAGTATTCTGCTGCCCACAAAATTCGAAGCACGGACCGCTAGCACAGTAAGAACGCACTCAACCTACTGCCCTAAAAAGCGAATTAGAATTTATGCTACTACTTAAAGTTAAAGTTTATCTTTTTGAGATCCAATAGGCTAGTATTCAAAGGTCGAAACTACGGTAACTACGGCATATATACTTTGCAAATTATTTGTCCCAGAAAAAGGTGTAACACATAGTCTATGCCAAACAAGCTAATTCGTTAAATTTATATCGCTCGAACAGTGGTTTGTTGAGTAATAAATCTTGGTTTGGAGGTCAATTGGTCAATAAATCATATTACGAGTGCGGAAGCACGAGTGATATATCAACTTACAACTGACACACAAACAGTGATTTATTATTCAGCAAATGACTGTTAAAGCGAAACTATTTCGATTCTAACACACATAATCAAAGAAAAATATTTTTTTCCTCAAATTCTCTCAACTATCATTCTAGTGTGCGAATATTCCCGCCAACAATGTAGGCTAGCGTCTATATATTTCTTTTCCATGCTTTTCTTCCGCACCGTCAGACGTTAAGGTATAGCTGTTTGACGTCATTTTTGACGACGACGTAGGTGATGAGCTCATGCTCGACGAAATAAAGATCTGTTGCAGAATAATTCACTGCAGTTTAGTTCTCAATTGCCTCTATAGGCGCGCTGTTTGAATAAAACTTTACCATAAAAAAATTGGCAATGAAAATGTCAAATTATTTTTCATTTACACGACCATATTTTCATTTACTCATGTGGACATGTGGACGTAGCTTTAGTCAGTAAATCTATGACGACAGCATACTCGTCAATATTCAAGAAGCAGATACACTGATATATTTCAAAAGAGTTCCCGCTTTATTAATACGCTCACTTGAAATTCAAGGCTTACTTTTGTTTGTGTGATTATTGCGGGAGTACTCGTGCCTTCAAGCCCATAGGATGGCGAAACATTTAAAATATAGATAAGGATTGATGATGAGCTGTAAATTTTAATGCATTAAATAATTTTGTAGTCTCTTATATTTCATTGAGAGGCGCCGTGGTCGAGTGGTTAGAGGCACTCGGTTACGGTGCAGAAAGTCGCCGGAGGTCGTGAGATCGCGCCCGGGTTTCGCCATCCAACGACTGGCAAACTCTCTCTGTCAACCCAGCAGTAAATGGGTACCTGCTTCGAATCAGGGAAGGATAAGGCAGCTAAAGGAGAGGGATGGGCTCCGCCTTTGATATGCCGTGCCTCTAACCCCCACTGCCCCTATCGCTACTCCTACCTTTCCTTTTTTATTTTATTAAGAATGTTTCCACCAATCTTAGTTTTCAAGCTCTAAGCATGTGTGTATGAAAAGGATATGTCTACTAACTTATCCTTAAAATGACGGCCATCGATTAAATTTAAAATTTTAATTGCATACGAATGTTCTATCAGTGCCACAAAATCACGAAATACGGTATGATAGCACGGGGTATCGCTGCAAGCCTCTCACTACGTTTTGTCATTGTAATACGAGCCTGATTACCAGCCTTGAACAATTACAAGTATTAGCTCTCGCAAAAAGCTTGCCTCAACGTTAAAAACAAATTTCACTGAGGACCCTAACAATATGGTAAGCATTTCACACATTTTCTGGATCGACATGACGTTTGGACTAGTATGAGCGCTAAGGCGGGACTTCCCCTATCAGCTGGGAGGTGTGGTCACCAAATAAGATTTGACCTCACTCTGGGTACACAAATTTAAATCAACATTGAATTGAATCAACGTTGATGCAACGTTGTGTGCCGGCTGGGCTTTGTTTAAAAATGTTTCGGCACTTAGTGACTCTACAAGAATGTGTCCATGTCGATAGTGCTTTGGTACTTGTGTAGATATTCAGTTGTTAAGGAGATCATCCTTGACGAAGGATGATGTGCGGGAGGCGTTTTACGGTCGCCACTCGGCACAACACCACAAATTTAAAGAGTAACTACACTTCAGGAACTGACTGAATCAGATCCCAAACCCTATCCCCAACATGAAAGGGAAAGATTGCCAAAGACATCCCAACAAAATAAATTACAAGTGATAAGCCGAGTCAGCAGCTCTTTCCCGAACAAGTCGATTTTGTTCATATTTCATTGCTCAACAGGGAACCGGAAACAAGTTGTTATGAAGAGACTTGTCATTTCAAACAAGAGGGCCATGGTGGCCCTGAATCGCTCACCTGAGCATTAATCAATTCACTGGCTCTGGTGAAGATTTATAAGAGTTTTTACCATACATGGAAATGGCGGCCACCTTGGTCATGTGACCAAGATCATTTGAAGAACTTTCAATCCTTTGACCCATGTGCAGGCTCCATATGAAATTTGATCTGCCCAGTGGTTTCAGAGATGTTTGAAAATGTTTATGGATGGATGAAAGAGGCAGCTAACACCAATACTGTAAGGCTCAGGTGAGCTGAAAATGGCAGAGTTGCTTCTCCGAAAAGTTCCCGTTCATGTTGAGTTCATTTGATGGATTTGAACTAGACTTAACTAGGCAAACACAGATGATAGAATGGTAGCATCATTATCTCACTGTGGTGAAACTAATGTATTCCAAGGAGTTTGAGACTGGCATCATTGCAATGTTAGTTCTGATTCTTGCAACATAACTTAATTTAGATTTGACCTAGTGACCTAGCTTTTGACCCGACATGACCCAGTTTCAAACCGGATATTGTAAGAATAAACATTCTGACAAAGTTTCATTGAGATTGGATCAAAACTGTGCCCTCTGGAGCGTATACAAGGTCGTTCTTATATTTGACCTAGTGACCTAGTTTTTGATCCGACACAAACCAGTTTCAAACTTTACCTAGATTTCATAAAGGTAAACATTCTGACAGAGTTTCATGAAGATTGGATCAAAACTGTGCCCTCTAGGATGTACACAAAGTTTTTCTCAGATTTGACCTAGTGACCTAGTTTCTGATCTGACGTGACTCAGTTTCATAAGGGGCATATATATATATATGGACAATAAACATTTTGACATAGTTTCATGAAGTTTGGATCAAAACTATTCCTTCTAGTGCGTACACGAGGTTTTTCTAAGATTTGACCTAGTGACCTAGTTTTTGACCTGACATGACCTACTTTCAAACTTGGCCTAGAGTTTATGGAGATTAACATTCTGACAAAGTTTTATAAAGATTGGATCAAAACTGTGTCCTCTAGAGCGTACACAATGTTTTTCTATGATTTGACCTGGTGACCTAGTTGTTGACCCAACATGACCCAGTTTTGTACTTATCCTAGATATTATAAAGATAAACATTCTGACAAAGTTTCATAAATTTTGGATGAAAACTGTGCCTTCTAGAGTGTACACAAAGTTTTTCTAAGATTTGACCTAGTGACCTAGTTTTTTACCCAACATGACCCAGTTTCAAATTTGGTTTAGAGTTTATGGAGATATATATTCTGACACTGTTTCATATAGATATGATCAAAACTGAGTCCTCCAGAGCGTACACAAGGTTTTTCTATGATTTGACCTAGTGACCTAGTTTTTGACCCGACGTAACCCAGTTTCAAACTTGTCCTAGATATTATAAGGATAAACATTCTGACAAAGTTTCATGAACTTTGAATGAAAAGTGTGCCTTCTAGAGCGTACGCAAGGTTTTTCTAAGATTTGACCTACTGACCTAGTTTTTGACCCGACGTGACCCAGTTTCAAACTTGTTCTAGATATTATAAAGATAAACATTCTGACAAAGTTTCATGAATTTTGGATGAAGACTGTGTCTTCTAGAGTGTACACAAGGTTTTTCTAAGATTTGACCTAGTGACCTAGTTTTTCACCCGACATGACCCAGTTTCAAACTTGGCCTAGATTTTATGGAGATAAACATCCTGACAAAGTTTCAGAAAGATTGGATCAAAACTGTGCCCGCTAGAGTGTACACAAGCAAAAGTTGACGGACGTCCGTCCGGACGTCCGGACATCCGGACGGACGACGGACATCAGGGTATCCCAAAAGCTCACCCTGAGCACTTCGTGCTCAGGCGAGATAATAAAAAAAAAAATACTTTCTCCTTCTGCCCGCCAGTTATATGGCGCAAGAGAAGCACACCAACTGACATATTGCCATTAAAGATGGTCTCCCTCGTTTATTTCATGTTTTCAGGAACAAATATTTTAACAAAATTTCGCTAGACAATATGTAATAGTCTCATAATTAACCGTACAAGTTTTGAGAAAAAGCATGTTTTATCGATAAATGTGGAATAAAAAATGATCTTCAAATTAAAATGCAAATTACCTATTTCCTCACGGCCGCTAAGTGTATCGATTTTGACCACGTGTGTCATGTGATCGTGTACAGGTACTTTTTTATTCGTGCACGTGCTTATGACGTATGAATAAATTATTTCTGTACAATAATGCAATTTCGAGCGCGGTCCGCGAACGTTTAAAATGAATCTTATTTTTTGTTTAAAGTCACTTTTAGCAAATATAATTATCTAAAACCTATTTCAAATATATAGTTAGACCATGTCGGAGGTATTGCATGAAAAATTTAATTAAATCATTTTTGTTATTATTATCAAGGGAATCAATCTTTAAGTCTTGAAGGCTGCAGAGCTTTCATAATGATATGTGCTTCGACAATTTACATGTATCACTGCCAGGACTATGGAGACTTTAAGGTGAATAGGTACACTTCTATGGGAAGCAACTCCGCCATTTTCACTTCCCCCTCTTTGCTATATGCTGTCAACTTTCGAAGGAAAGAATTTTCTCCCCAAGAGAAACTTTTCCTTTAAGGTGAGAAAAGGCAGCATAATTCTTTTGGGCAGAAATAAAGAAATTGATCAGACATGAGCAGCCTGTGCGTATCAAACCCACAGTCCCTTGCTTGAAGGCACTAGATCAGCGCTCCTCTATCCTTATAGCGACTGGTAATATATAAGTTACAGCTCTGTGTTAGACTTTCATGGTTTGGACAAGCCTGTGTTATCATTAACATATACTGGCGACTGATTATCTTTAATTAGCGTGTTGTGCTTGATCTACTTTAAAGGATCTTTCGGCTATGCGCCGGCTGAAAAAAGCTCAAACCAGCCTGCGCAAACATTCAAATGTTCCCCTTCTATATTTTAGATTCTGCATCAACGTTCATAGCAGGGAAACTCAGATCATATTTGATTATGCGTAAACGCAAGCTGATTTGAGTATACCCTGTGCTTACATAGGGTGGGGGTGGTGCGGTCGGGCGATAGTGCTATGTAACTTTCAGTGACGAGGCGTCCTACTAATTTGGATTAGAGTAGGGCAAGGGCCTACTGTGTTTGCAGTAGATACGGGTGGGGTTGTTTAGATATTTCCTCTCTCGCCTATCGTTCTCTTTTCTTCCTCCCTCTTTCTCTGCGAGACGGCTTGATATACAATGAAGTCATATCTCAAAGAGCTGCTAAACCCAAAACAATTGTTCAATATAACGTTCCTTTCTTTCGCAATGCCATTTAAGTGTGAACAGAAAAAATTAACACATGTATAGAAAATCTTAAAAGAGGCAAGCCCCTGAGATAAATTAGTAAAGAACTTTGATCCCCGAGATCTTAATAACTGATGAAGTTTGAAAGGCCTGAGGCTTAGGGAAATAAAGACACGTGATACCCTAGCTGGAGTGGTTCTTCATATATTTTGTTCACAAGGTTGATTCTGACAAAAGCGACTTAGTACAGATATTTTATTAAAGTCTCACTTCGCGACTTAGTCCAGGCTGTTGTTTTTCACAATAGCAGGCCCCTGTGCCATTGTTTAATACAAAGTGCCCTGGAGCAGCCTGATGCGTTCACTAACAAGGCTTGGAAGGTGTGCAATGTGGACCATCTGGAACATTTTTGGTAAAAGGCATGGCAACTGTTACAGGCCAGTACAGGAGCGTGGGGGCAATACCAATATCTGTACATGTGCTGGCGGCCGAGCCAATCAGTTACTGTACAAACAAAAGTGGCCGCCGGCCTAGACAATCGGCAGCAGTATCAACTCGGTCGACGGCCATTAACAAAAGTATCATTTACCAATCCTTGTATTGCTGCCGACCGTTTCTCAGTCGAGACCATCAATACCAGATAGCACAGGTAAACCAACTAATAATCAGTGCGGAATTGAAAGCAAGGTTTGAACATAATGCATCTATTTCTCACGTTACACATGTACATGTAAGAGCTTAAAGAGGTCTGTCAGCGTAATATTATAGGAATTATTTACAGCAGTTTAGACTGAGCTAAAATAGCTTCTAGCACATTGAAAGCCTTTTTTGCGCTTTATGACTCATGGGAACTTTGTGAACTTTCTGATAAACCTCACCGTGAAATTTATTTGATGCGAAAAGCAAATCAATATTTTTCGGTACAAAAATCCATTTAAAAATGAATCTTTTATTGTGTTTTAAGTTTTTGCCTGTGGACCAGGAATCATTTGTATGGGTAAACCTCATTTCCGTCAATTTTACAAAGGGAGACAACTTTTGAAACTTCCTTTCTGTTTTCCTGGACGATAAAAGCATTCAAACAAGGTGTTTACTCTTAAATGAAAGAATTTGCTCATAAGGGAGCTAATTCTTTCCTATAAGAATTAACTTCTAGTGATGTTTTGTAAACCTTTGAATGAGAATGTAGGCCCTTTTTATACTGATATTACAAGCAGTACATTAGTATAATATGGGTCTGTAGTTTTTGCGGAGACAGATTGGCCGAATATTTTGGAGGAATGCGGCTGGAAATTTGATTTAAACATTACATATTTCCAAGATCGACATGCATGAACATATTAAACAAAATGTTACAATTTATAGGATTAGAACGAAAGTAGCATCTATTCCTCTTCTATATCATTACATACACATTTAATATAAATGTACTTATACGTAATCATTCAAGGCTTTTGGAACCTACTTCTCTTACTGAAATCATATTTTGTGAGCGTATGTCGTTACAGCCGTAGATAAAACAGGATTTAAAAGTATTATTATATAAAATTACTAAAAGTGAAACTTTTTTGTTGTTGTTGTCGAATAGTGAACACAGTAACGTTCTAAGTGCAAGAGAGAGAGAGAGAGAGAGAGAGAGAGAGAGAGAGAGAGATTTAGGTAAGTCTGATAGATTATAGAGAGATTAGAGAGAGAGAGAGCGAGAGATTAGAGAGAGAGAGAGAGAGAGAGAGAGAGATTTAGGCTAGTCTGATTCTAACATGGAGACCATGCGGATGCGGGAAGTTTTACGGTTAATGGATTTCATTTGGGAAATTGGACAATTTCAAAGTAGATTCCTTACTTTATACGGTTACCAGATTATACAGGTACCCACCACCCCCTGTCTAGACGCAGGGACTGAATGTAATACTGCGTAGACCTTGATAGGACAACTGTTTCGAGAACAAGTCTGGTCTGGCCCTGCATACTTTGCTTAGGCATTTATACTCTTGGAGTTGTGAGATCACATGAGTTTAAAAGCATTTGACAGATTTAGCATATACGTTGGAATCTATTATTAGTTGTCTTACTAGATATGCTTCGCACAAGCGCCAATGACTTGAAAATGATAATACCGTGCTTGAAATTTGACGTTTTTTTTCTGAAATAATATTTGCGGATACATGTATCGATGATATTTTGTATAAACCCTGTCATTTAAAACCATGATCAAATACTATATGACGACTGTAACACGCCCAGTTCCTCAAAAGAGAAGCCCAGGTAGCTCGGTGGGATAAGCACAGGCCCGTTTATGAAAAGTTCTTTGGTTGAGGATCGCGGGAGGCTGAAATCGTTCCAGTCACACAAAACTTTTCACTAATCACCCTCCCATCGTCCTGATATGGCTGAAATACTGTTGAAATGGACGTAAATTGCAAGTTAGTCATCCATCCATCCTCCAAAACAATAGACTCGACATGTTTCTAAAATAATTACACTAAAGTTTTCAATCGGTTATTAGCAACAAACTCTGTTAATTATATACATGTATATTGCAAGAAATAATGTTCCTGCAATCAATAAAACATAGTATATGAGCTGCGACACGAGAAAACCAACAATGTGGTTGTGCGCCCAGCGCAGACTCAGATCAGCATAGGCATCCGCCTAGTCTGATCAGAGTCTTCGCTGTCCGCATGAAGGTAGCCTAGACCCTTAGCTGTCCTTTAAGCGCTTAGCGAAGAGTCTGATCTGACTGGGTGGATGCCCAGCTTGATCTGAGTCTGTGCAGAGCGCTAAACCACTTTGTTGGTTTTCTCGTGTCGCGGCTTATATATAATACTCAACGTCGACCGCAAAGACGCTGTAGCGTAAAAGCCATTGTTCTGAGGCGGCTTAGTTCAGGAACTGAATGGTTCTAAATACGGAATCAGGTGGTGGGATAAAGACAGTATTCTGCTATTCTTTTATTGAATTTATCTGCCACAAAAAAAAAAAGAATTCGGTAATGACATTGTCCTATAAATTTGACCAACATACATTAAATGCTTCTTCAAGGTCAAGTGATTCTAATGATTGGCTATGGTACAGAGGTTGCAGGTTCGAGACCGATACGAAACAACGATTGGAAATGTTTCTGTCAGTCCGGAAGCAAATGGATATATTTGTACCTGTTTAGAAAATACAAACAAATAGACATAGGCTTCGTCTTTGAAATGTGTTGGCCGCTTAAAACTCTAACTTTACACCCTCAAGGGAATCGGACACTTTACTTTTACTTTTATTTTATTTTATTTATGAATCTCTTTCTCTCAATCTCTCTCTCTTGATGTTTTAATAGCTTTTACCAATTACAATTAAGCTATTCGTGAGCTTAGTGAGGGAAGTTATGTGAAATTGTGTCTAGTATTTGAACACACTGGTATCATACAATGCTAATTTCGCTAATTTCTGCTATTAAATGGGTCATGTTGCGACATGCACACATCTATAGGCCATTTGCTGTCTATAAAACAGGTCATTTTGTAGATTTTCTCTTTTATTACTGGTGATAAAATTGATATTTTTCCTCCACTAGTATTGTCAAACTAATACATAACTGGAAACTGACTTTCAGAATTTTATCCAATCAAGTTTTTGCTTTTGTCTATTTAATCCTTTACAAAAATTTACAAAATTTTCAGCTTAAGTACAGGGGAGTACAATAATTTAATGTAATAGCTATATGCACTGCCCATATATGCATCACAAACAAGAAATGTTTCTATAGATAAATTAATCCTATTCATAAATAAGTGAACTTCAATTTTACTCGGATGAAAAGATTAACAGGTTTATAGGTGCCATTGAGTAACTTGTACAATTAACTAACAATTGACATAGGTAATTATTGACCAGTCTAAGGCTGTTACATAAATAAACTTACTCCCTTGTAAAATACAGTCAAAATATCTTCTAAAAATGGGTAGTTTTCAAAAGAAACTTTTTAGTTTCAAAATATAACTTTGAGGAAAATTATAGATTAGTTATGTATAAGCTAGACATTAAAGATGCGCTTTACTTCACAGTGATAGCTGTGGTAGTTTTAGAGATATTTAGCAAAACGACCTGTTTTATAGACAGCAAACGGCCTATACCAAAAAGTCAGGTAAGTAACCTTACTCCCCCCTTCGGGGCTAATAGCCACTATATAATTTGCGTGAACGTGTAAATGGGACATCAAATGATATCAATCGCGCACAGACACAAGCTCCAGCTGTGACAGGCTGGTTCTTATATGATAATCAAATTGTTTTATGATACTAAGAAACTGACTGCGATTTCAATGCCTGTTCTTTTTAACATGCCTTTTTATATCTCATTTTCCGTCTTACGAAAACAAAATAGATAAACAAATAAAAAACGAGCATGTTTATTAAAAAAAAAAAAAATACACATTATCAATATATTGTAATCATATTATCTACAACACGCGTTCTAATATTTGAATTGGTATCATCTGGAATAATTGCCTTTGCTGCATGTGCTGCTGAATTTTAATAATTCAGTGCTTTCAATAGACTGAACTGTGACAAGTTATTTTGTCAGAGTACGGTCATAAAACAAATAGGACGTGGCACGAGAAAACCAACAATTTGACAGTGGGAAGCGCGCCCAGTCAAGACTAAGATCAGCCTGGGCATCCGCCCAGACTGATCAGAGTCTTTGTTATGCGCTTAAAGGGTAGCTAAGGGTCTGCCGACAGCGAAGACTCTGATCAAACTGAGCGGATGTCCAGGCTGAAATGAGTCTTCACTAGGCGCACATGTCACTTTACTGATTTAGTCGTGTTGCGGCTCAATTAACGATTATTTAGATTTCAGTTTTGAGCAAGCATATACTACATGTATGTTGGTTTTGTTTGTTGCTTTTCGTCCACGGTAAACAGCTATGGCCATGTCGAGACGGTCAGTTAACCTAGCCACA
Organism: Ctena decussata; assembly: GCA_963989385.1. NCBI lineage: Eukaryota > Metazoa > Mollusca > Bivalvia > Lucinida > Lucinidae > Ctena > Ctena decussata. The sequence goes on along the minus strand of OZ022504.1, from coordinate 29,955,218 downwards.
CTATTTCTGGGCAGGCTTAGATCTCCTAGGCGGTTAACCAGTACTGAGTGCACATACTTTCGCCAGTAACTGACAACTGCCCTTCTTGAATCAGTGGAAGGAGAAACGAAAGTATGTGGCCGGACCGGGTATTGAACCCAGGACCTCTGGCTCTTGAGTCAGAGGCGCTGAGGACTGCGCTACGCGGTCCGCGATACCACATGTAATATATACTAAAACGCAAAAAGTTGTTGTTGTGTTATTGCTTTACGTCCAAGGTTAACAGCTATGGTCATGTCGGGACGGTCAGTAAAACTAACCTCACTATTCCTGGGCAGGCTTAGATCTACTCTGAGGTTAACCAGTACTAAGTGCACATACTTTTGCCAGTAGCTGACAAATTCCTCTCTTGAATCTGCGGTAGGAGAAACGAAAGTAAGTGGCTGGACCGCGTATCGAACCCGGAACCTCCAGCTCTTGAGGCAGACGCGCTGTCCACTGCGCTGCGTGGCCAGGCAAAAAAGAATCGTCAACAAAGTTTAAATAATAAAATTTTAAAAGTAGTGAGCTCCTATGAGTTTTATTCTTGTTAGTTTTATAAGCGCCATGAGTTTAGACAAAACAAATGGCTGAAATACTCGATATTCTGGACATGAAACTTTCACTAATGCGAATTACTGTATAGCTGTATTAAAGCCAAAAAGCATAAAACGGGCGAACATCAGGCATAATTGGCACCTTGCGTACTTGCTTTTTTCATTAGCGCGTGTGTTTCATGTCTCAGCCATACAAAAGGATTTACTTGAATGATACAGGCCGCCTTAGGCGAAAATATGCTAATTATCCTGGTGATACATGTATGATCTACCGGTGGTCTCAATATTTGAGTCTCGACATGAAAAAACTAACCAAGTGGCATGTGCGCCACGCAAAACTCAGATCAGCCTAGGCATCCTCCGAGACTGGTGAGCTTCTGCCTGTCGGGATTGTTAAGTGCACTGTGAAGACTCTGATCAGACTGGGCGGATGTCCAGGCTGATTGGAGTCTTCGCTTGGCACGCATGCGACATTGTTGTTTTGTCTTGTCTCGGTTCATTTACAGTGAACACAGTTATTATCTGTTACGGAATATCTTAATACTTTCTTGATAAATTGGAAGAGAATGTTTTCTTATCCCTTAATTTTTACATGTTTGTTATTAAAATGGAAACTACCAACTGCGCGCGCTTAGGTGATGTTGTTATGTAATATACCGTTGCAAATAGAAAGAAGTGTCGAAGTCTTGAAATTAATTTTACCAAGTACGGAAACATATTTCTTAAGAAAAAAAAACACTTGAGAATGACGTTAACAGGAGTTGGAGCTGATTGCATAGTTATACCCCCCGCAAACTGTGTTTGTGGGGGTATACTGTTTTGACGTTGTCCTTCCGTCCGTCTTTCCGTCCGTCCTTCCGTCCGTCCGCCCGTCCGCAACGCTTTAAATTTGCTCCAATTTGTTTCAAATTTTGTCCATAGATGCAGCATAAGAAAATAGTGGATACGTATTTTTCAGTTTTTCCTGGAAGGTTTTTATTGCGGAGTTATGCCCCTTTGTATTTTTCGTGAAAAAAGTTTGTTATCGCAACTGCTCCTAGATGGTTTGACGGATTTTCTTGAAATTAAGTATGTGAACAGATATTGGCATGAAGATGTGCATTAGGGTGTTGATTTTAAATTCTGCCCCTTTTTGCTTGAGTTATTCCCCTTTTTGATATTTTTTGCCCTATTTTATAGGGTTTTTGCATTAAATTTGCTCCAATTAGTTTCAAATTTTGTCCATGGATGCAGCATAAGAAAATAGTGGATATGTATTTTTCATTTTTTTCCTGGAAGGTTTTTATTGCGGAGTTATGCCCCTTTGTATTTTTCGTGAAATAAGTTTGTTATCGCAACTCCTCCTAGATGGTTTGACAGATTTTCTTGAAATTAAGTATGTGAACAGATATTGGTATGAAGATGTGCATTAGGGTTTTGATTTTAAATTCTGACCCTTTTTGCCAGAGTTATTCCCCTTTTTGATATTTTTGCCCTATTTTATAGGGTTTTTGCATTAAATTTGCTCCAATTAGTTTCAGATTTTGTCCATGGATGCAGCATAAGAAAATAGTGGATACGTATTTTTCAGTTTTTCCTGGAAGGTTTTTATTGCGGAGTTATGCCCCTTTGTATTTTTCATGAAATAAGTTTGTTATCGCAACTCCTCCTAGATGGTTTGACAGATTTTCTTGAAATTAAGTATGTGAACAGATATTGGTATGAAGATGTGCATTAGGGTTTTGATTTTAAATTCTTCCCCTTTTTGCTAGAGTAATGCCCCTTTTTGATATTTTTGCCCTATTTAATAGGATTTTGCCTTTTTTGCTTCCATTTTATTCAAATTGGGTTACTAGATGCAGCATATGAAAAGAGCTGGTACATATTGTTCAGTTTTTCCTAGAAAGTTTTCCTGCAGAGTTATGTCCCTTTGTAGATTTCGTAAGAAAAGTTGTTATTGCAACTACTCCAAGACCATTTGACGGATTTTCTTGAAATTAAGTATGCGAACACATATTGGTATGAAGATGAGCATTAACCCTTTGTGCATGAGTTATGCTCCTTTTTTATATGTTTTGCCTTATTTTGATTTTTTTCGGCCATTTTCACTTCCATTTTATTCAAATTTGGTGCACAGATACAGTAGAAGGAAAGAGTTGGCACATATTGCTCTGTTTTTCTCAAAAGGGTTTTCCAGCTTTGTTGTACCCCTTTGTTGTCTTGGAAAACAGAATTTGTTGTCGCTACTTCTCCTAAACTGTTTGACTGATATTAAATATGTGAACACATATTGGTATATAGATGTGCACTTGCAGTTGTCATAACATGTATGCTGTGTAAATGTACAACTTAAATGACAAAGCTGCATGCCTAACTGTTAAATGCGGGGGGTATTTAGTGAGCCATGCTTACTGCCACCTCTAGTTTTGCAAGATATTTTTTCTGATAAAGGGAAAATATTATGTATTTAATTATAATAACTTTAACATATCATTCTAGACGAAAAAAAGCCAAAACAAATAAATTTATACATTGTAATTGCAGTAAAGTTACGAAGAGAAACCCCTTTGGCTGTTTGAGATAGATACCAGGAGTTTTCGTGTCCACTAAGCCGGAAAGGGTCCGATATAAGAAAGTCGAGTGAAAGATAATTCGGAAGCTCAGTTTTGGGTTTACACCGTAGAACATATATGCGCCATACAATGTATCCACAAACAACCAAGACCGAAACCAGTCTGCGAATCAGTGAATTTTAATAAGAGCTTCCATGTAAATTCCTGAGGGTCCGTGCCTGGTCTTTCTAGACTGCACAGATCCGCAAGCTAGTCGCACCCTCTGCGGTTCGCATATGTCATAAACACTTCTTTTGCGTGTTGCGGCTCTATTCATAGTTTCGTGAGTTCCCTTAAGCTCCGCCTACCCTCATTTGCAATAAGTCGAACCAATTTTTGTCAAATGTAGAATATATGTTTCTTATAACATATAAAAGTTCATCCGCAAATTTCAGAAATATACCTTTTATAGTTATTTAGGTAAGAATTTACTATATATTTTAATATTTTCAGTTTGTATGTGGACTTGTCCCCCAAACGGCTGAATTTGATCTTATCTTTCACAGCATGCTCAGTCAGTGGCACTTCTGACTGGCCAGTGAGTAATTGTGAAGTAGGTGCCAATTTGCTTTGAGTGGCATTTCGGAACCATGAATTATGCATTTTACTATCTTTCGTTTATATTTACGTGAAATAAATTGTCCATTACAATACTCTGTCATGTACTTGTGCGTATGAATTAGAAAGCATCTATATGAAAGAGAACTTTGAAGATAACGCAAGTCTGACATATTACTTATGGGGTGCAGTTTTACTATTTCTTCCCTTATTATAGATATCCATAATTTCATTTATGAATAAACATACGTCGAATTAGTGATATCCATAATTCAGCACATTTATTGATATTACTAAGTGAATTCGAATAACGAATTTACATAATTCGAATAAGTGATATCCCGTTTCGAATTATGGATATCCGAAATTCGAATGTATCATTCGAAATATAGATACCCATAATTTCAATAAGTGATACCATTAAATAGGGTAGTATTATTGATATCCATAATTTAAGTTACGGATATCCGTAAATCTCTGGTAAATAAAATTATTATTTGCAAAGACGAATTATTAATGTCTATAAATAGGCCGAATCACTGATATCCAAAATTCGCTTACGAATATCACTAATTTGAAGAATGGATATGTTTAATTGACATATTCAGTTCGAACTGTGGTGGATATCACTTATTCGATTGCTTGATATCCATAATTCAATATACATAAATGGGCAGAATTATGGAAACCAAAAATTCGAAAGCGTGATACTTAAATCGCATAAAGTGATATCCATTTTTCGAGTTTCCTATTCATAATTCGAAAAAGTGATAGCCATAATTCGAATTATGGATATCCATAAACAATTTCGGGAATCCGTAGATACTAATGAATTTCACTAATTCGAATTATATAGCTCTTTTGAATAATTATGGATATCTTTAAATAGGAAATAAATAGTAAAACAGCATCCCATATCTGTTGGCCCTAACAACAATTTGGAGATTCAGAACACGGAATTACCAAATGTTTTCACGTCAGGACAGATAATGTGATGCTAACGCCTTTTCAAGCAAAGAGCCGACAATGAATGAGATTAAGCGCAAGTGGGAGGATTTTTTTATTCTAACAAAATAAAAGATTACTGTCTCCCGCCTTTTCGAAGAAAAGCAAGGGGACATAGTATTTGGCTTTCCGTGGTTCCGCCCACCTTGACAGTAGACGTTTTATGTGTAGTATTTTTTATAACTTATTCTGAAACTTTGCGAGCTTCTTTTTCATGGCGTGTAAATACGCACATTGCTTAGTCAGGGTTTATGATCGAATATTTTGTATTCTTTCTCTTTGCAAATTTAGTCACTTTTTCTGCATCCGAAGACCCTTTCAGTAGATAACCTTTTGCGCAACCCCTCTTACAGTTTTCATAACTGCACTAAGGGACCTACTGAGTTTGCCTTCATGCGCGCATCTCCTCCTGCAGGTTTCCATGAATTATTCTACAGATTGCATACTTCTTGTTCATGGTCTGTATTAATTATGCGTATAGCTTACTGTATGTGCTTGGGTCGGTAAATTTTACCACTTTTCCCCCTTTGCGAATTCAATCAGTTTTTTTTTGCATCAGAAGACCTGTTGAGTGTGTGCCTTGTGTGCGCAACTGTTTCTACAGTTTTTTTTTATGAATCATTCTCTGAATCTTTGCGGATTTCATAAACTTTGACTTAGGGGTTGTGGACGGACGTTTGACATGAACGGCGGCGAGGAGTCACTATCAAACGATCACTGCACATCCACACGACGTCCTTATACAGCCGATTTTTAATGACAGATTCTATCTGTCATTTCTAGCTGTCGTAGGCCAAATATTGGAACTGGCTTTCACCGCCAAGTATACATGTGCATCCGAAATGAAATATAGTACGGCTAGAATTTGTGTATATCACTACGCCAGTTATTGATGGCACTGAATGCCGTGTATACTACCCTGTGTCCAATATACGCCAAAGACACAATTCAACAGAGGAAAAACTGTAATAACTTCATTTTATAGCCTTCTAGAGTTTATATTTCATGAAACTTGATCGGGATCTCCACTGTCTTTCAGACTTCAAGGTCTACACTGATGTATTGCCAAAGCAATGTACAAATGCACACTCTGCTTGGATCTGGGTCTACACCGGCTGTTCCAGCATTTTTTTTTCGTTACGGTAACTGAACTTGTGCGCAGTAGGCTAAAACACCCTGTTTAATCTGGATTATCGACGGCTGTTCCTGCATTTTGGGTCATTACGGTAACTGAACTTGTGCGCAGTATACTAAAAACAACCTGCTCAGATCTGGGTCTACACCGGCTGTTCCGGCATTTCGGGTCATTACGGTAACTGAACTTGTGCGCAGTATACTAAAACACCCTGCTCAGATCTGGGTCTACACCGGCTGTTCCAGCATTTCGGGTCATTACGGTAATTGAACTTGTGCGCAGTAGGCTAATTTACGCTTATCGTAAAATTGGAGAAGTCTCGAGGAATACGTGTACACCAAGATCAGACGTCACAGAAAACAGCGTCTAGTCAGGGCATACACTATTAAAATTACAGGAAATTCTGAAGAAAAAAGAAAAATTAAATTAAACACCCCTCATAATGGAAATCGAAACTAGAAGAATCTATTATGAAGTTATTCATTAATCTTAACTATTCTCACCGAAAACCCGAATTTACAAAGTTCTACTTAGAATCAGAATGGCACCATTATCTGACCTTTGACCGAATACGTTACTTAATCGGCATTTGATAGAGCCAAACATCGCATAATGGCAAGACCGTATATATCATCTTACAAGGTTGTCTCTTCCTTAGAGGAATCACCTTTCTAATCTAAATGATGGGCTACCCAAAATCAAGGTTTCTGAATGCAGAGGATATAGGTATGGAGCAGAAACTGGTGAGGTATTGTCTTCATGATGCATAGTCTGCAGATAAGAATAAGGGAGACTCTGATAAGACAGTCGTTAATGTTGGCCGATGGGTTACTTTTCTAGATTTAGCTTTCCATCTTTCTGATAGAATCTGTCATTTCAGGGCTTCAGAGCCCTTTGATATATATTAGGAAGCGGCGTTTAGACAAACATACATGAGCGCTCCAACTCCGCAATAAGCCCTCCTCTACCCACTCTTCCACGTAGCAGCATTTTTCCCGTGTTTCAAGTCAACATTTGATTATTTGTCGAAACAAAAGCATTTTCTTCAAAACTGTTGCATACGCAAATGCATATATGCTCATGTTATGTAAGGCGAAGCTAATTCATTTCTGGTTCGAGCAACAAATGGTGGATATGAACAAATGAATTATATGCTAGAAACGAAAACAATGTATATATAGAGAGAGAAGCTGGCAATACGCATCTCCTCGTGGGCCGTGCATGTACAGAAGCTATTGATTATACACACCGTGTAGCGTGTTGATTTGATCCAGGAAAGAAACACGTAACACGGTGTATTTAATTAGGACCGACTTAATTAGATACACCGTGTTCCGTGTTTTGCCTTGATTCACGATCCGATCGTGGAAGCAAATACGGCTCGTGGACGGTTATGTAATTGCCCACCGTGTACAGTGATAATCCGTGTATCCACGCAAGTTGTAGCCCACCGTGTAACGAGGAAATAGAGTAATCCATGAAACCAGTACTGTAACTATACTGAGGGAAATAAGTTTAGCAATTTTTTACAAATCAGCGTATAATTCAGTCTTATTTAAAAAGTGTGAAATTGTATTGTTTCCGCTGTTTAAGGCATCATTTTGGGTACCAGAGACCCTACAATTAAGGTCGAAAGTTTATTTATAGAGCAAAATCGCGTCGCATTTGTACCAAAGGGTTTAACCAAAAAAATGCCATAAATCTTTTATGCAACTTATCTTTTTTCAGGTGCTATTTCATCTTTAAATCTTACACCAGAGCTAATTTGCGGCAGTGTAGACACTTGTGAACACGGACACAGTGTTGTGTGCTAAAAGATTGTTACAATGATAAACGTAAATGTGCTTATGACGCCGTCAAAATTGGCATTCACAAAGCAATTGAGACTGAGCAAAAGTCACCTTTAACGAATTGTTCCAAAATCTTGAACCAAACTGCTCTAGTTGACCAGAGCTCTTTCAGGCAAGCTGTTCCTGTAAACTGGCGCTATTCCCGCAGATTTAACCACACCCGGTTCGACATTTAGGTCATTCTGACGTCAGTTTTTAAAACCATCAAAAATCCTTTTGACATCAGGAATATTGAACTTAAAGTTTCTCTTCTCGTAGTGCGCATAAGGGTCATTGCATATCCGCAGATTTTGTCAATTTCCGTCATAACGTAAACTTGACGCCTCCATTCAAATATTGACAGGTTCTGGTCGTTGCATTAAAACAAATGGATTACCAGGGGTAATCGCTTTGCTTGATAGTGTGCCCACAGCTGACAGTAATAAAGCGCAAAAAGATTCGAGTCAAAACGTCAACTGATAATGTTTAAAATGGTGGTTGAATTTTTCGGCAAGCTAACGTCAAACTAACGTGCCCCATTGCCGGCGTCTTATGCGATTATTTGCAAACCTATTTACGGTTTTCTTGTTCAATGACCCAGTTAAAACCTTTCAAAAGCATTTTGACAAGTTTCTTTGTTTAATTGTTTGTAAGCCCGCGTAAATTGTGAATTCATTTTAAGTGACGTCAATCGTGCGTTAAGTCACTTTTTTCGTCCAAGTTTGATGTAATCGCAGTCTCCTTACTTAAACTAACTATATGCGATCAACAACCTGGGAATACTATCCCAAAAGAAAATTTCACAACCCTTTGGAAAAATTGCTAAACTTTTTTCTCAGTATATGTCACGACTTTTAGATATGTTCAAAGATATGCCTCACAAATTTTAGTTTTTGAATTCTTATTAAGTTGCCTGTAGTTTAGGCGTAAACGCAAAATCTGTGACTTTTCAACCCCCAAAACAACAAAATAGGCCAAAATGTTCAAGTTTGCTACACATTTTGACAATTTCCATGATATACAGATAAAACATAATGTTTTCTAGACAGACTGTGCGTATTCATTTGACTCTGTCTTGTACACAAACGAAGTTACATCGATTTGAAAACAATAGGGTAGAGAACGGCGAAAATCGAAAACGGTGTTCATGGCAATCGCCTAACGTCAAACAAATGTTTGAAAGGCAATCGATGAACATTTATAGCTTCTGCCGATTTTTAATTCAGATTTAGCCAAGAACCTGTAGAATGTTCTTTTTTATTAATCTGTTTAGTACTACAAATGGCGCCATGCATTAAACGTGCAACACATGTACACTTGGGATAAATTTTACTATTGTGGAGCACGTTCTTTCCAAAACTGATTAACTTCTGGAATGAAACAAACTTGTTCAACCATCGATATTTTGACTCATTTCGCTAACACTCTTGTTATATGATAAATGTCCCTTGTAAGAACGTTCTCTTGAAACATAAACTGTGGTGCTCATTATAATTGCCCCATTGAGACAATTGAACGAGAACCAACCATATATGCTTTAAGCAAAAATTATGGAAACCAATGTTCAGTCTTACAACCCTCTACTTTCTATGTACGTTATAGGAAGGAAAACGAGGGATAGTCAATAATGTAATGTACTGTTTGTTTTAACGTAAGAGAGGCGTATTAGGCACCAGTAGAGACGCTGTGATTCAGCCACCGGTTGTCGTTTCTGAATATGTCCAAATGAAATACGTTGCTGTTTCCTGTCCATTGTACTGCGGTAGAAATTTGTACATCTGCAAGAGCATGCACATATGCTGTCTTTTCCGTATTTCTCACTCTCTGCTGTGTGCTGTTCATTGCTACTTTCTACTGCGTCCTGTCTACTGTTTACCTTCTTCTTCCTACAACCACATAATTTTTGTGCATGTGATAGCATTAGTACGCAAATACATCCATAGCTTTTGCCCATGTTTTTGCATATGCACAAATTCGATCTTGCAGTAGACCTAAAATAGACAGGATGCAGTGACAGTTAACAGGACACGGTAGACAGTAAGACAGTAAAAATGGCATAAAAAATGTATGGACTACCTGTGGTGTATGTTGACGAGCGTGTGTGCATGCAGGCATGTTTGAGTGCTGATATTGGATACCATAGGGTTCGCCATTATATTCTGAAGAATATCTTGCATTACATTTGAATTTCATGTACAATATTGCCAAGTATGGTACCGGCTATTATGTGGTTTTCCATTTGGCGAATCCTGTGCATGGTAAACGTTACCATTGCAATCAAAATGGTAAAACTATCACCAATGTTACATAAAAGGAGCACAATAAAACCATATTTTCTTCTTTTTAGCAAAGGTGTTAATATGAATTTTCCATAAAATTTAAATAAAAGACGTTTCTTCCTTCCTTATCAAAAAAAAATAAAAATAAAAAAAAATAAAAAAATATACAATATTCCAAATTTACGTTATCATAGCATTCAACAGGTCAACTTATTTACCAATTTTATATAAAAACAAGCATATTATATCTCTTCAGCAAATGTGTCTCTGATGGCCAAATCATATAAAAATTAAGTAACTTTTTTGGGGTTTAAACAATATTTTATTAATCAATTCACATTATATGATTTACAATCTCAAGTATCAGGATCTGACAGTAAACTATAAGCTTATAGTAGTCATCTCCTTTTTCATTCATACCTATAATAAAAAGTTATGCACTGTACTAAATTTTCGTAACCATGGCAACCCAAATATCAAACTGTATTTAATCTTATATAAACAGCATTTTCAAACACATTAATTCCTTTTTAAAGAAGTTATCTGATGTGCAGTTCTAAAAACAATTGAAATAATACGCAGTTCTTTTAACCCATACAAACAATTTAACGTTAAAGAATGTTCAAAATTTTCATTATCAAAGCAACTAAAACAGCAAACTGTCACCAAAGTTACACAAAAAGCACATTTTTTCTGTTCGTCAATGATATATATATATAAGCTAAACCTTAAAAGTTTAGAAAACACACTTACTTCCCCCCCCCCCCCCCATACTAAAAATAAGAAGTCATGGAATGTTGTAAATTTACGTTACCATGGCAACCCAAATGGCAACATGTCACCAATCTTACATAAAACAGCACATTTCAGCATATCATTTCTCTTCAGCAAAGGTGTATGTGAAGTTCCCATAAAGTTTAAATAACAAACATTTCTTTCACCCATATCAAACTATCAGCTATCATACATAAAACAGCATAATAAAAGCGTATCATTTCTCTTCAGCTGATAGTTTGACATTTGAGTTGCCATGGTAACGTCAATTTGTTACATAGTATTACTTTTTGTTTTAGCATTAGTAGATCAGATATGGGTTATCTAGAATTTGACTCAATTGTTAGTATGCGCTTTTGCTGAAGATGGCTAATTTGATATGAAAATGAAAGTTTTAGGTAAATTCACTGAGGATTTGATGATTCTGTTGCCATGGTAACAACAATTTGAAACATTGTAAAACTTTTTCAGTATGTTAAAATCAAACGAAAATCAAATTTGTGTTATTTAAATTCTGTGGGAATAGCTCAAGTTTTTTGTTATCTAGAATTTGTCTGAATTGTTAGAATGCACCTCTGCTGAAGGTAGATAACTTGTGTTGAAAAATGGTGTTTTTAGGTTAATTCACTGATGGTTTGACGTTTCTGTTGCCATGGTAACGTAAATTAGGAACATTGTAAAACGTTTTATTTCCAATATGAGAAAAGCACATATGAGTTATTTTGATTTTGTAGGAATACTGATATACACCTCTGCTAAAGAGAAATAATATACTACTAAAATGCTATTTTATGTACGGTTGCTTACAGTTTGGCATTTTGGTTGCGATGGCAACGTACATTTGACACAAAGTATTACTTCTTGTTTTGAGCATTGGTAGACCAGATATGGGTTATCTATAATTTGTATGGATTGTTAGTATGCACCTTTGCTGAAGGTAGATACTTTGCTTTGAAAATGATGTTTTTAGATAAATTCACTGACGGTTCGGTGTTTCTATTACCATGGCAACGTCGATTTGGAACATTGTAAAACTATTTATTTCTTATATTAGTAAAACAGATCTTGAATAGCTTGACCTTGTATGAATTGTTTCTGCACACCATCAACAAATCTGACATCATCAAATGCCAAAGAGCAAACGTTCAACCCAATGCCATGCTGTGCATTCAAATTCCATGTAAGGATTTTATCGAATGACGAATCTAAAGCTAGCCAATACCTTGCTGAGTAATAGCATGCATGTGATTTGAATACTGGTGTGCATGAGGTTTATCGACTGGCAAACCCCATATTAGTCAATAACATACTGAGCAAAATACCATGCAGGGGGATTCGTCGAATGGTGAACTCCATGTATCCAATACCATGCTGGGCAATTCTATGTATGAATTTCGAATACATAAATAATGAACCCCATGCTAGTCGACATCATGCTGTGCAATTTCATGAATGGGATTTGAATACCATTCATGGCGTCCATTGAATGGCAAATCCAATGCTACACAATACCATGGTGAGCAACATAATGCATAAGATTCAGATACCATGTATGAAATTTGTCGAATGGCGAACCTTAGGGTACATGTATCCGATACCAAGCTGGACAATACCATGCATGGGATTCGAATACCTGCCAAGGTATTCGTTGATAAATGGCAAATCTTATGCTAGCAAACTGATTCATGGAATTCGTATATTGATCTACGTTGAGCCTGACAACAGCAATAATAATAATCACAACAGCAACCATATATAGTTGGCTCTGTGTTATATTGGGGAACAGTGGGTATTTAGAGCAATAATACATGTACTGCGCTTCGTTGTGTTTTTCGAGAGTCTGATTTAGAAAATGACCTGAAACAACGACAACAATAATTACAATATTCTAAACAACAAATCAATAACAAGAACAACGATTTCAGCGACAAAAACAAGCAAAAGGCTTTTACCCCTATAGAATATATTTGAACGTTTCCAGGCATAACTCTTCTTCAAGACATACATGGATTTCAGTGCCATCTCGTGTCTGTTAACAGAAACACTCAATCTTGAAGGCGCATGTCATTAAATAAAAAATAATGCAGCATAGCTTTATCTAGAAACAGTTTGTTATACAGCTTGTTCGTCATCGATTGCCATGCCCTTCGTTAGTCGATTGCAACCGATTTTAGAAAACAGCGTTTTCGATTGCCAGAAGTTTTTACCCTTGCATTTTCATCCCCCTCCAAGTACGGTGAAAATTAAACGTAGAACCTAGAACTTTTACAGGTGTTTAGGAAAGACAATCAAGTTTATCAGAAGACTGTGTTTTATTTAATTTGACCTTGAATAATTTGGAATATAAGCCAGAAATCTGAATTTGCCAGTCTAAAATTTCATGGTCAAAATGTAAGTAGGCAGTGCGATATTTAGTAAAGACGTTGTGAAGAAAATTCTTCTTCAGGGAAATTTTCAGACATGCTGCTTCAGGCCAGTAATAAATGTTTTACCCAAAACCGTTCGATTAAATGAAATAAAACATGTTAAACTGAGTTACCCTAACTCGTCGAGTAAATATTTGATCCGCGTTCTGGATTGCCGCGAGTGTTCAGGATTGCCGCCTACCCGGTGTGATCAATGTTGAATCAATCTTGAAAGTTCAATATTAAACTGTCAATGTTGAATCAATACTGAATAAACCTTAAAGCAGTTTTCAGGCTGATTTTCAATGTTGAAACAATATTGAGTGCCTGATGGGACTGCCTTTTTCTGACATAGTTTTTGTGAATAAAATCGACTCTAAAGGACAGTCTGCTTAAAATGTTTTGAGAAACTGTGACTCGCCTGTCATAACTTTTAAGGGCAGGAAAAGTACATGTATTATGTAAAAAGGTTTAAAATTCGTGAATTACTGTACATGTACATTGATTTGATGCAACGGCTTAAGTCGGTTGTAGAAAGCTAAATACAACTATTCATGACGGGGTTACAGAACTCCAACATAACTATATATGTGTTTTCATATGTCGTCGCATCTGAGAGTGTAATAAAGCCATGCATAAAAAACGATAATCCACTTGTGGATTAAATATGCAAATTACGCCGTAACGTTATGCGTTGACGTCCATAAAACGTCGCGTTTTCTATATGGGGAAATCGAGACGTTTTAGTGCAATAGTTGATAATAAAATGCGATTTTAGTGTCATATGATAAATAGAATCTTGCATTCGTGCTTCTGTATTATTGACTTTATTAAACTCGTTCGTGAAAACCATAAGATTCTCGGCAGAGCCTCGCATCTTATCTTTTTCCCCGACTCGTTTGATAAATTCAATAATACACGAGTACTCATGTAAGATTCTCTATATATGCGGATAGGCACAAACTTAAAATAAGATAACATCAGCAGTGTGTATCATCAAATAACACCAGTCTGTACCCTGTCAGCAGCATTCACCCACACACTGATCTACTTGTCATTTAATAAATTTACAAGTTTAATATGAAATGTCATCACTTGGCTATCAACTTTTTGCATGGCAAAAATCTGAAAAACTTTCCATGAAACAACATAATTTCTATTTGAGAGAATTGCATTACTTCTTCAAGTTTAATTACAGTCTAAAAACAACATCTCTTTGTACTTTTGTTTTTGGTGAAACTTATTTTCAGATATTTTAACTAGAATAAATTTTTCAAATGTTCAATTTGCTCTTTTTTGTCTATGAAATTCAAATACATTTGAGAGTACATTTGTGCAGGAGACCGTGATATCATCATCATATTAAATAGTAATCTCCCAGTTCCTAGAAGCCTCACTCTTTTCTTGCACACCGGATAAGGATATCCGCGTGCTTCCCCTGTATCTACAAATCTTTTCTTGCACACCGGATAAGGATATCCGCGTGCTTCCCCTGTACCTACAAATCTTATCTCACCCCTGTTATCTCACCCAGGACCGGATAAAAATCACGAGCATTCAATGCATTGGTTGTAATGGAGGTCACGTATCTGCGTCGTCAAGTGACGTTAGCGTTTTAGATGATTACGTCACGAAAATGGCAAAATGACGTCAGTTTATGCATGTCAGACGTTGACGTAAAGAACCGAATGGCGGCCCTTGAAAGCGGCGCCTTCTTTCAAAATCAAACAGAAACCTCTGAGGCACTAAAATTACACATTTAAACAAGTTCTAAAGATAATACAAAACGTGGTGTGCAAGAAAAAGTATCTATCATGGGTGTAAGGTGCGGATAGAAAAATCCGTCACTCGGGATCACTGTTCGGCATCACTCGGCAAGCCTCGTGATGCCGAACAGTGACCCTCGTGACGGATTTTTCTATCCACACCTCATACCCATGAAAGATACTTATAATCTCACCCATATTATCTCACCCAGGACCGGATAAAATTCACGAGCACCCAATGAACTGGTTGTATTGGAGGTCACGTATCAGCGTCGTCAAGTGACGTTGGCTTTTCAGAGGATAACGTCACGAAGACGGCAAAATGACGTCAGTTTATGCCTGCCGTACGTTGACGTAAAGAACCGAATGGCCGTCGTTGAAAGCGGCGCATTCTTTCAAAATCAAATAGAAAATCTCCCAAGCGCTGAAATGACGCATTTTATCAAGTAATAAAGTTAAAAGAAAACGTGGTGTGCAAGAAAAAGTATCTTCCACGGGTGTGAGGTGTGGATAGAAAAATCTGTCACTCGGGATCACTGTTCGGCATCACTCGGCAAGCCTCGTGATCCCGAACAGTGACCCTCGTGACGGATTTTTCTATCCACACCTCCCACCCATGAAAGATACCTATAATCTTCATCGACTGGCAAGATGGACAATTCATTGCTCATAGCGTTTGTTGGTTGGACTGCAGAATACAGACTAGTAAGCAGATGCTTCTTGGCTGGACAAAGACACCTTTTGTGAGATATTTCTGTTATCCCATCTGACTTTATTAAAGTTTCAAATAAAATTAGTTTCTTGCATTTTTTACTTTCCGTTGCAAACTTTGAAACAGAAAACATAGACAGCAACTCTCGATATCTCAAATTCGAAGTTCTGTTCGGTTCTGGAAGAGGGTGCAAGCAAAGTTTCTCGAAGAAGCAAAACGCTTGAAAAAAAAAAAAAAATGACGCATAGCCTCTAAAATGTCAAACTGCTGGCGACGTTACATAACAACATTAGTGACTTCCTTAACATTTCCTGACGTAAGAGCCAAAGTGATATGCGGTTAAATTTCATCCTAGTTGCATGCATGTCTATTTTCTTCAATTAAATTGAACTGTATGCAAAAAATATGACATCTTGGTAATAGAAAAAATATAAGAGAAGTTTCTTTCAGGAGCTGAAATCCTATCGTGGATATGTAAAAGAGAGAGAGTTCTGCTCCTTTAAACAAGACATTGGTGCCTTTGGGAATCAGCCACCAGTCATACATCATATTTGGGGTTGGTTCCTGGTCCGATAAAGGCAAAATTAGGGTTAGGTTTATTTATAGAGCGAATGTTCAACAATATGTGACAGTGCCTGGCATTTGTAGCCTTGTGGCGGTGAAACGTAAAATGAAAGTGACGTCATAGAATTTGCACGTAAAGTTAATTGGATTTCCGCGCACTGACTAATAAATTTCAAAGCGTCGCCTGAAAAGAGTGATTCAACATTTGTATGGGCGTCCTTAATTTTCTTCATCTACACTCTTTTAAGAGATGTTTGAAAAGTTATGTCACGAACAGAGTTATAAAAGTTTATCCAGCTAGTATGTAAATTGTATCCAACATGTAAAACGAAAACAAACAATCGGATTGATGTGTTTTTCATTTGCTTTTGCAGTAAACCTTAGCGCTTTTGCTTTGTGCTTCTCGAAATCTCTCCTGGAAGCACTAATAAATATGGAAATGTTAAAAACAAAATTTCCTATCCATAAGGCTCAAAATGCCAGACACTGTCACATATGACAAAGAGCAATCCTATCCTATAGTTTTGTACGACCCTAGACAAGAATTCTAAACCCAAACTCAAACTTCGAAGTACATACACACGGTCACCGTAACTCAGTATAAGACGGACGGTTCCCTTCTAAAACAATCCCAAAAATCTAGATGCGTCTCATAAAATGATTTTAGATTTTCCGGATCGTTTTAGAAGGGAAAACTCTATCTCACAGTTGAATTTCTAAAGACTGATTTCGATATTTTCGGTCATTTTACAGATGAGCCGCGACATGAGAAAACCAACGAAGTGGTTGTGCGTCCAGCGCAGACTCAGGTCAGCCTGGGCATCCGCCCAGTCTGATCAGAGTCTTCGCTTTCCGCATTAAGTTAGCTCAGTCCCAAAGCTTCCCTTTAAGGCTTTAGGGAAGACTCTGCTCAGACTAGGCTGATGCATAGGCTGATCTGAGTCTGCACTCTGTTTTAGTAGGTTTTCTCGTGTCGCAGCTCATATAGGAAAATCTCGTTTTATAGCCTACTAAATATGGTTCTTGCTATAATGGGAAGCTGATTTACGCAACTGCAGCTTTCAGAATAATTTGAGCAGAGACACGACGAAACCAACAATGTGGTTGTGCGCCCAGTCAAGATTCGGATCAGCCTGGGCATCCGCTTAGTTTCATCAGACTCTTTGATAAGTGCTCAAAGGGTAGCTAAGGGTCTAAGCTACATTCGTGCGGACAGCGAAGTCTCTGATCAGACTCTGCGGATGCTCAGGCTGATCTGAGTCTGAGCTAGGCGCACAACCACTTTGTTGGTTTTGTCGCGTCGCGGCTCAATTTTGTTTTGCGAATTTTGCCACAGATACACACTGAACCAGTTATCTGAACATAGGATCAAATTTCCATCATTAAATATTGACGCTGAACATGCAAAACAGCCAAAGCGTATTATTTCTGTTGCTGATAAATGTGTCCCTAGTATTTGCGATTTACTTGGTTCAACAATTTGCAATATAAGAAAGTACAACCAAGCTAATTTCAGCTATAATCGCGTCATAATCTTGAACATATGTATACATTGGCAGCTCGTCACAGAGATTATAAATTAACACATTTGACGGAGTTTTCTTGATAGCCATCTGTCGCTTGCTCATGAATAGAACATATTAAATGTTTTTTTCTTGTTTTTATTTCAGCAACACGCGGCATTGGCAACTATCATAAAACCTACCTAACTCTGCACGAAAATAGTATTTGCATTAGTCCGCAAGATTTTAATACAAACTCGGTCCAGCAGTAGGCACTTACTGCGTCAGATGACACAAAAACAATTTATTACAACTTCAATCTTTATTATGCAAAACAAATATCTTATATCAGATATATTTTGTAGGGTATACGATATCCGATATACATGTATGATATAAGATATGTGATATATTAATTCAGATATTTTATATCTCATATTTCAGTTTTTCTTAACTTCTATATAAAATAACTTAGATTTTATTAGATATCTCATTAAATTCCCCATGCCCATATTAGGTATCTTATTTACTTTATATGACATCGTATGTGTTAAATAAGATATATTAACCATTATATGAATTAATAAAGATATCTGATATACTTAATAGCGTGTCTGCGGCCACAGTTTCTCGTCGAATACCTCAGTAACTGTGGCTCAGAGAGGGTTGCTCGTTGCCTGCCGAGACCTGTCCATCATCCTTTTTATTCTTTCAAACTTTTGGGGTTTAGCAACACTGAAGAAGTAAAATACAGGAACGCACGTCTGTCGCACTTTTGGTATAATTACATTTATATTGAAACCACTGGGCCGTAAACGAGAGGCATACCAGTTGCCATTGTTAATCTCGGGAAGCATCAAGACCGTAAAATATTTTAATAAAATTCATGTCACTATAAAGGCAATATAATTTTCTTATAAAATGACAGGAAAAGAAATTGACTTCGTATTAAGAAAGTATCTTAAGTAAATATTTTTGTTTCTCCATTGTTTTCAATGCAAATTGTCTTACCGCTAAATCAGTACACACCTTTTTATGGAAACCCGTAATCTAAATCGGTGTACATAGCCCGATATACGCTGCTGGTGAATAAATTGTCTCCGAAGATATCATCAACCCAGTTAGTCAGTGTTTCAGAGTTGATTCTGGTTCTTTAGCATCGGGGTCGCTACTTAAATGCTGATTTTAGGTAACTTTTTGTGACTTATATCAGGTAAAAATTTCTAAAGAATTAAGACAAACTTGTCACAGCGACATGAATTTTAGTGGAGTTTGGCATCCATTCTTTCGGATTATTTTGGCTTGGTAGGTACTTGCTGCATCGGTCATCTCCTTCCTGATATCCTTGTCGGTGCCGTTTCTCGGGACACAAGAGTAAATGGGGCTCATTGGGGGACGCCTATTTTGTGCCAGGCGTCTCTTACCTGTTGTCTGCAGCTACTGTTTCTCGTGGAAAGCGTCAGTAAGCGTGGCTAGGAGAGGGCTACTCATTGCCTGCCAAGACCTGCCTATCTCCGGTTTCTTTCAAACTTTTGGGATTGAGAGACAATTGAAAAGTTAAATACAGAAACGCACGTCTGTTGCAATAAATTCGGTGGCTAGCTGTTAAAGCCGCCATGACTTGACAAATGGCTTAAATCATAAACTAGGCGCTTTGAGTTTGGTAGAGGCGCGATAATCCGACGACTGTACACATTAATGTGTGCTAAGCGTCGACTGAAACTTTTTGTAAAAGCTAATATTTGTATAATTGTCTACGCCCATGGACCTATACATTCTTGTCGTAGGGTTTGACATGGAAGTACAGCCATTGGTTATTCAGAGTTACCCACAATGCAGCTAAACCTTTATGCAACAAGTATAAGCTTTCATTAAAAAAACTTGCATCACCGTTAGTAACAAGTTTCACTGAGAATCATATCAATATGTTTAGTAGTTCACTCATTTTCTGGATCGTCCTGACGTTTGGACTTGTATTAGCGCTTAGACAGGACGTCTTTAATCAACTGGCAGAGGTTTTTTCGCCAAACAGCATTGATCTGTGTTTAGAAATGTTTCGGCACTTAATAATACTACACTAGGTTGCACGGGTTTGGTCTTTGATCCGGTCCATCGACACGATATCACTAAGTGCTGAGAGTGGGTAAGGTAGGTAACCCGCACCCGTGTTGAATACCCGTGGTGGAATTTTATGAATCGCTGGAAAAAAATCTAAAAGAGTTCCTTCAAGAACAGAGCACACAGTCCAAAGAAGGAACATGGGTCATACTTCGAAGTTTCGGCTGTTCGAATCTCATCAGTGACACTGAAATGATCTGGTGACAAAAGCCAGGGAAAATGTACTGTAATTTCTTAATTTCGATAAGGCAGTCGATTGAAAGACTGATACGTATCCAAAAGGGGTCCAAATGTATAAAAAGCTATGGTCTAGAATATGAGTCTAAACCAATCAAAAAATTATGAATTCCAAAAATATATTATCTGATCTCAAAGAAAAAAATATAATTTATTCTTCTTCTTTCGAATGTGGTCTCTGTTCCTGAAGGAACTCTTTTAGATTTCTGTTTGACTTCACTGCAGCTGATGGCGGCCGTAAAACGTCTCCCCATCCATCATCCATAGTGCAGATAGCCAGGGAAACTTATGTATCTGGAAAATAATCGCCGTAAAATCATTGAGATTCTTAGATATGAGACTTCAAAGATCAAATCAACCAGAAAATACGTAAATTGAATGTAACTGAATACAAAAGTCGGTCTCAACCTGGTAATATGAGTAACCCGCACCAGTAAAAGAATACTCGCGTTTTTACTTGAAATCACTATATATGTCTTAAATGATTGTCCAAGACACTGATGTCATTTAGGATTCATTCGCAAATAATGCATGTTCTGGTAACGTGCATAGCTTTTTGTGCCCTCGTGACAATAGTCAGGGGGTGGGGGAATAGATTTTCAGCCCGTCTGTCCATCTGTCGCACCTGATTATTGATGTCATTTTGGAGTTTGGAAGGCATTTTATTTCTTAACATGTACAGTATGAACCCACAAAACGAATACATTACCTCTCTAAATCAGTGATTTAAGCTTGTTATTGGTAAAAGACCACCACATTTGAACTCATATTATTTAACAAACTATTAAATAAATTGAATTCTGCAGTATTTTCATGGCCGACTGGTGAAAAGTGAATCACTTTTCAGTGCAACATTGCAGAGATAGGCTCAAGTCACTACCATGCCGATCGACGGGATCTAAGGTAGTGATTATCACTTCTTGCTTTGATAGTTCAAGCAGTGGGGATGAGTCGAAAAGTGCTGAGGAGTTGTCTGAGGGTGTGCTTACTGCAAAAGAAGAAGAAAAAGCTGTCAGTCTGTTCATCACATAAACACAGTCAGTTACTATACTTTACAGCGAGACTTCCACATTTTGTATTGCTTTGTTGATTTTTACTATTGTATTACTTTGCTTGTTAGTTTATTAATAGGTTTTGTTTTTTTTAGTTTATTGATAAAAGGTTCATTTAAATTTATTGTTGGTCTTATATTTTTTACCCAAATACCATTTGCCTACAAAATAAGCACTTAATAAAAGCACCACAGGCACTGCATGATACCCCGCCACTGCCGGGCATCGTAATTTATTTTTTGAGATATATAAAAGCTAAATAGCCACAGCCCTGGGATAGACAGAGATATGATGTCTATGCTGTAAATAGCTATTAATATAAACCACTCATACATGAGCAGTATTGTGAGATTTCTTACAATGTGGGACATACAGTGTAGATTTATATCAGGCTGTAAAGCATTTGTTTGAGCGGAAAGACTCCGTTTCTTATTCAATGGTGTTAAAAATATCTGTGATTCCGTATAGAAAGGAACTACAGGTCAAAAACCATTTCCTTTTTCAGATCTATAAAAGGTGGATAACTCATGAACTAGAAAGGTCAGAGTGACGGTCATAGGTCACAATATGGAACTTTGAAGTTAAATATATGTGTGAAGTTTCATTCAGATATTCCATATTATAGGAAAGGAACTAAAGGTCAAATACATTTTCAGACCTATCAAGGGCGGATTACTTACGAACTGGAAAGGTAAAAGTGACAGTCCTTAGTCACAATATGTAACCTTAAATATGAAACATACTGTGAAGTTACATTCAGATATTCCACATAGAAAAGGAATAACAAGTAACAAACCATTTTTCAGATCAATCAAAGGCGGATAACTATTGAACTGTAAAGGTAAAAGTGACGGTTCTGAGTCACAATATGTAACCTTTGATGTTAAACATGTGTGTGAAGTTTCATTCAGAGAACCTAAACAGTAAAGAAATGACTGGCTAGAAACCATTTTTCCGATACGAACAAGGGCAGTAAGTCTGCTCATGCTCAAGCACATGCTCGGAAGCAGCCAATAAGTGTGCTTTGTTTTGAGTTTGAGAATGAACTAAAGTTTCATAGCCTCTGGGCCTGGAGTGTCCCGGTGTCCATTGATCTCAACTGTAACAATTGCTTAAAAAGCACTCGTGATACCAAAATTTTAAAACACTTTAAAGAAAAAAGAGCTGAAAAGATGGCAGGCTTTTATCAAAAGCTTAAACTTGAAGAGCCGCTAATCTAGTTTCAGTTTCTGCCATGTTAGAAATGGATTGTTCCCCCTGTTGATGATGCAAAATGTCAAATTCTTCGAGGTACCCGACGAGATTTGTTTATAATCTGAATCTGCATCCGAGTCCGAACCAAATTTACCAGCATCTACATGTATATCACCTGTATCTTTGAAGCTAATGTCTTGAACTTCACTGAATTTCTTATAACCAATACTGGGAATGTTTCTTAGAGGTCTGCCTGAGAAAATTGTCCTGGTAACTAAGTTTTTGGGCCTAGCCCCACTATTATTCTCTGCGGCCATAATTACAGGAAAATCAATAAATTACTTGATTCAAATACTTGCTGGACCAGTATTCTTGTGTATAAAGTGTGCCTGTTGCCAAGACTGCTGGGCAAGTCAACAATAAATTAAATGTTATAAGAAAGTTTTGGTCATAATGACAGCTCTGATAAATACAACATGCAAATGTTCCTGAATTACACTAGAGACTGAATGCAGCAGCAGCTTATACCACATTCTAAAAAAAAGTTTCAAATTTCACAGCAAACCTTTATCTTCTAAATTTTCTGTCAACACTATATCAACAAAGAAAACCCAAACTGTGCGGCCAGCGGGAAAATTTCCTTATATACCCATTTCCCCCAAAGAATTTTAACCAATCAGAAATTTACTATGACATTATTGGCCCACTTCGAATCGAACTATAGTAGCTACTATATTGACTAAAGTTCCAACCGAATTGCGATGGTAGCTACTAAAATGACGTCATGAACTTACCAAAGATCTACCGAGGTCTGAACCGCCGTTACTGTAGTAGCAAGATGGCGGCCGTTGAAGACTCGTGATTTGTGGGTGTACAGCAAGTATTTGTTTTATTAAGTTGTTTATATTTGTTCATACAATTATTTTAGGGCATATATTATCATTTAATCTATAAATTATCGGTTTTAAAGACTACATGCACGGAAAAGGCAATCAAATGCATAGTAATTATTTCCGTTTCCATGACAATCTACTTATTTAGCGACTTTTGGCGTTCGATTAGTAATGCGAGTGCGCATGCCCATAAAACCTACTATGGTATGCACTCTAATTCGATTCGAAGTGGGCTCTTATCGTAAGTGAGTGAGTGAACTCGGGTTTAACGTCCCACCAACAACGAGGTCATATGGAGATGGAACCTCGGTTTAAAGTCTCATCCGAAAGACCGGAGAAGCGGGGGATCGATCTTGCGACCCCTGGATTGGTAGTCCGGAGTGTTATCCACTACACTACAGCCGCTCCTCTTTATCTTAAGAATAGGACTGTGAAACGGAACGAAGACAATTTTGCATTTATCAAAATAATTAAACATTGTAATTAACATTAGTCAATTTTGAGGTTAGTCTTTAACATGGGGTAGCAAGTTTATTTAATCTGCTCCTCCCAGAAGTTTTCAAGCAATCAATGAGAAACTTCGCACAGATATGACTAGCATATTTAAGATGTGCATGTGACTTTTTACCGATTATTATTATTATTTTTTTTTTTTTTTTTTGGATAAATATACGGCTTTTTTGACTTAGACATTCCTGAGATTAGTCTTTAATATATAGGGTACCTCCCAGCTTCCAAAAGAGTCGATGATATGCTTGAATTCATTTGAGCGAAACCGAAAGTAGGAAAACGCGATATTCGTGTATAGACTGGCTCCAGACTCCAGTAATGACCATGGGCCAGTTAAAAAAGATCCACCAGATTTTTGTTCTATTCTAATAAGAGCCATCATTAAATTCAGCTATCAGTAGATGTAAAATTAGTAAAATTGTTAAATTGTTTGTAAAAGTTTGCATTTTTGTCACATTATCATTTAATAGACTGATGCCAGTCTACATTTGTGTAGTACTCGCGTGTCAGCCAATCAGATTGCTCGGTTCGGTTTTAAGACGCCATGGAGTCGATGTGTTTTCATAAGTTTCGCAAAATGAATTTGAAGCGTATGAGCGAGTCAAGATGAGGCAAGTTGCCTATTTTAATTAGAAATAACATTGTTTTATTGAAGCATGCTTGTTTTGTCACCTGCTTATGCGGGAAGTGGTGTTTAGTGATGCGAGTTGGCTGTCTGAGAATGTGTCACATTTTTTCCGAGTAACCACAAATTCTGCAAGCTTGCCACGGGAAAACGAAAAGACCTAGAAATATGATTTTTGCTTGTCTCGAAAGCATAACTATCCTGCTATTTACTGAAACAAGAATAGCTCTGCGCTGTCTCTAAATTACAATGATATTGGATGTAAATGAGATGAGGGTCAGTTGTTTGGATCTGAAGAGAGTTACCTTGTATATGGTATATTACATAATGATATTTTGCATCCCCCCCCCCCTCCCCCACGCACACATAGGGTCACAGGTACCGAACCACTACCTGTAATTGTTAGATGTAGTAGATGTAGATCAAAATTGCAGCAACATAAGTTTGTTACTGTCGAGGGCTTCTTTCCAATCTTCTATAAGTTATAGAGTCGTCTGGCAACCATCCCATTGGACACACGGTTGAATCAACCTTGAATCTACCTTGAATCGACATCATGGCGTTGAATCAATGTTGATTCAACCTTGTGTGCCTCCTGGGATGTCCTTTTCTAAAAGCGCAAAGATATTTATCAAAAATGTCTTCAAAATAGTTGGAAAGCTGCTCTGACAGAACCTTTCCATTTTGGAGGGAACAGGAAGTCTACTGACAGGTCTGTGATTTGATTTTTCCACTGGGTCTTACTTTTTAAAAATTGGAGCAACTTGGCCTAATTTAAGTTTATTGGGGAAAACGCCTGATTTTTATACCGTAAATAAAGAATCTACATCTACTAATTAAGTGCATGGCCAATATTGGCATAATCGCACTGTGGACATTGTAAACCGTAAATAGTTCATACAAACCCCCAGATATAAAACCACAAAAATCTAGAAAAAAATATTTTGTTTATGTCTCAAAGGTCGCCACTAAAAGCCTTTCCAGTTGTAGGTTTTGAGCACGGCGCGGGTGCGGTGGTGGGTTTTGCAATTGTTGATTGTTTTTTTTGGGATTGTTTTGCAATAAGTTGCCATTCTCTTGTCCCTTTGCATCAATCCTTTTCGATACCGTATTGAAGGTCAGGAGTTGACCAGCATTCGTATCTCGTTTATAGCTGTTCCTTGCTTTTCGTTCTGTGGACTTGAATTAGACGGTATCACCACCAATCAAACAACCATGAGAATTATAACAGACTTAGAATTAATTTAACTCCCATTAGGCTGCATTCCGCGTCTTCTGTACGGATTCCTAATTCCGTAAATGATTTCAAAACTTTCCAACCTTCGATAAGAATTTAGGCCTTTAAATTTATATTCGGCCTTTTGAGTCAACCTCAATTGATAATCAAATTTCAACGTTCTTCGCAACAACTCGCAAGTTAGATTATCTCCATTTAAGTCACCAATACTTCACAAGTATTCCAATCCATTCAAAAGACCTGGAATGTATCCTAATATCTCTAAGTGCAATGCCGAGAGGTGTAATTGCGGTAAACATTTATGTACTCAATCTACCATTACATCATCTGTCAGTGGTAGAACATTTTTTGAGTCGTCAATAATTCTGAGTGAGTGAGTGAGTGAACTCGGGTTTAACGTCCCACCAACAACGCAATAATTCTGAACTGGACTGTAAATCGACTGATCTGATATACGTTTTAACCTGAAAAACACAAAATTGCAACCTGCAATATGTTGAACTAACTAGTCGTGCCCTTAAAAAACGATTTGGTGATAATTATCGTAGAATTAAAAAGCCTAAAAATGGATACTTTTTTATCAACATTTTAACGTACAGGCCATTCTCCTGCTGACGTATCTATACAGCCAGTAGAGAAAATAATTTATGACACTAATTCGTCCTCGCGTTTCAAAAATATAAAGAGACTTGTAGGTTGTACATTCTGCAGGTAATCTGACTTTTGACGAAAGCTGAACTTGTCTTCCATGGCAGATTGAGGAAGCGTTTTCACAGGGATTGCCGCTGCAAAAAGCATATCAAGACGGGTTCGTGTACGCTGCCACTAGCAAAGTAAATTCAAATTTTCTTATCTTCAAGCCGTATTACTTTAAGTCTTCTAAAATGTCTAACCTGCCAGAATCATCTATCCAGATCGCACGTGGGTGAGTCGTGGGTTCTAGATAGAAGATTCTGGCAGGTTAGAAGACACGAAGTAATGCTGGCTTGAAGGTAGGAAAATCTGCATTTACTTTACTCTTTGTCCACAACCTTTAGCAAAACGGGCTCACAGCCTTTTGATACTTTTCTTTTTATGCCCCCAACTTCGAAGAAGTTGAGGGGGGGGGGGGCACATTGCTTTCGCTTTGTCCGTTCGTCTGTTCATCTGTTTGTCTGTTCATCCGTTCGTCAGTGACATGTGATGCAGCTATATTGCTTAAGAACTTCTAGGCCTAGGATTTTGAAATTTCATATATGGATAGATCATGAAAAATAAGCAGACGCATATTTTTTTTTTTGCTCCGTCAGACTTGTGCTTTTAGAGTTACCTCCCCTTTATCAAATTTAAAATGAAATCTTGTTACCACGATATCTCAAGAAGTATTTGAGTTAAGATGATGATATTTAGTGTACAGCTTCCGGGTAAGATATACAAGAACTGATTATTTTTTGGGCAAATTCCGTCAAAAAATGATAGAGTTATACCCCTTGTTTGAATTTGGCATTTTTCCATATTCTGAACCGCTTAATCTAGGAAACTAATTTTTGGTATACAAGTAGTTCTTGATATGTTAAATATTTTGGTGAATGTTAGCTAACTTTATGTTCTTAAATTATGGAGTTATTCCCCCTGATAGTCATTACGTATGCAGCTCCTGGGAGCAAGAACCACTGGAGCCAGGGTTTTGAAATTTTATATTTGAATAGGTCATGAAAATTGAGTGAACCCATATTTTTTTACTCCGTAAGACGTACTTTTGTGTTACCTCCCCGTCATCGATAGTACAATTAAATCTTGGTTACCAAGATATCTCAAGAAGTATTTGAGCTATGATGATGTTATTTAGTATACAGCTTTGGGCTAAGATGTACAAGAACTTATTCACTTTTGGGCAAATTCCGTATAAAATGATTGAGTTATGCCCCTAATTTGAATTTGGCATTTTTTCAACTTCTAAACCACATGACCTAGGAAATTGATTTTTTAGTATATTAGTAGTCCTTGATGTATTAAATAGTTTGGTAATGGTTAGATAAATCTGTGTTCATCAATTATGGAGTTATTCCCCCCGATAGTAATTACTTACGCAGCTACTGGGATCAAGAACAACTGGGCCTAGGGTTTTGAAATTTCATATATGAATAGATCATGAAAATTGAGAGGGTCCATATTTTTTTTCATCCATCAGGCTTGTACTTTTTGAGTTACCTCTCCATTATCAAAATTAAAATGAAATTTTGTTCCCAGCATATCTCAAGAAGTATTTAAGCTAGGATGATGGTATTTAGTGTAGACGCTTGGGCTAAGATGTTCAAGAACTGATGTACTTTGGGGAAAAATTGGTCCCAAACTGATTGAGTTGTGCTGCTTGTTTGAGTTCGGCAATTATTTAACTACTGAGCTGCTTAACCTTCGAGGCTGATTTTTGGTAAATTAGTATAGTCCATAAAGTGCTAAGTATTTTGGTAAATATAAGGAAGGTATTTCCCATTTTTACACTTTCAGACTTAAACATTTGGCTAAAACAAAACTTTTAACAATATATCTAGAGAACTATTTCAGCTAGGATTTTGATATTTGATATACATCTTGGAATCAGTTTGTAGATAATCTGATTAACTTCTGAGGAATTTCCATATATATTTATAGAGCTGTGCTGCTTTTCAGGCTTAATCATTGTAAAATTTGACACCTTTAGTGGCAAGCATAGAGTTGGGGGCATAGTGTTTTACAAACACAATTTCTAATTTCTTTTAATTTCAATGTCATGAATTTGTTTCTTCCGCCTCTTTTGTTAACTCGCCTGAACGAAAGTTCAGGAAAAGCTAGTGTTGTCACCCTGGCGTCGGCGTCCGTATCGGCGTCAGTGTCGGCGTCCGGATTGAATGCTTTGGTTAAAGTTTTTTTAAAAACCCATATCTCCTCAACCCATGGATGGACTTTTTTGATACATGCATTGTAGTTAGATAATGTTCTAAAATTTTAGAGAATACCAACCCCACCCTGCTCAGGGACCTGATGTCAAGGCCATGGACTCAGAAATTTTGCATTTTTTTACCTAATTGGATGTTTTGGTTTAAGGTTTTTAAAGACCAATATCTCTTTAACTCATGAATGGATTCTGTTGTTACCTGCACTGTAGTTAGATATTGGTAAAAAATTTACAGAGTATCATCCCCACCCCAATCAGTGACCTTGCTGTCAAGGACATGGACATAGAAATTTGGTGTGTTTTGTCCACTTTTGGTGTGTTTTGTCCACTTTGGATGTTTTGGTTAAAGTTTTCTGAAGACCCATATCTCCTTAATTCACCAATGGATTCTTTTGATACTTGCACTGTTGTTAGATATTGGTACAAAGTTGTACACAGGACCAACGCCCACCCCACTCAGTGACATGGAGGTCAAGGTAATGGACTTAGAAGTTAGGGGCTTTGTTAAAATATTCTGATGGCATACGGTTCCATAATGCTTGAGACAGATATAGTTTATACTTAAAGTGATGTTAGATACTGGCTTGAGGTTTTACATAATGATTCCCCGCCCCACTAGGTGACCTAGAAGTCAAGGTCATTGATATAGAATTTTATCTTAAAGCATTTATTTCTAAAAATGTTGACAAAACATGGAGATGCTTGCATGAAGTTTTATGTAGTGCAAGTCACACCCTCATAGTGACCTTCAAGACAAGGTCACAGTATAACTATGCCTTTGAGGTGGGCAAACCAGTTCAGGTGAGCTATGCTGTCAGGCGACAGCTCTTGTCTACCATACTTCCAATCTTTTTTCCTTTGTGTATGCTCTTTTTTCGTCAAGATTTCTCCCCATATGGTGATCGATGCATTATGAACAGTAACTTGTTTCTCTCTTTGTAGTGTTTTTAAAACGAGTAAATCGTCTCCTTCGTTATTGATTTCATCGAAATCTGTGTCTGTTGGGTGAGCTTCTATACTGCACGCTTTCACTTATAATGTTATGCTGTTTAGTGACAGCTGGATTCCATAACAGAAGAACGGCCTGACAGCCGATCTGTGAATCCTATGGCGTGTGGATTTGTTCTTAGATCTTGTGGCCTCTTAGTTGGAGCAGGGTGTTTGTCACTGCCTCCTTCAAGGCCACATTACTTCGTGTCTTCTAACCTGCCAGCATCATCTATCCACATGTGATCTACGCGCCAGTCTGTCTCTCCGAGCGTGGTTTTTTTTTTCCGGTGCCATGGTAAGCCGTTCATGCTGGCCTAGTACGCGGTTTGCTGATGCGCAACCACTACATTCCATTCCATGAATTTCCATGATATTGGGTAATCTTCCTCTTCCAGAACTCGGATGACATACAAGAACACTACTAGGATCGAATTCGGGAACTCCCTGGAAAATTAAAACAGTCATCCCAAAAAGAAATGATATCCGTTCATTTGGAAAATACAGCCTTTTCTTCCTCTGCAACGACAAAGAGAAAGAAAAAAAGAGACCGGTACCAAAGTAACCGTTAGCGCTAGAAACATAAAGGCCCAGCTCGGACCCAGTACCTTCTGGAACGGTTGCTCAGAACCAGAAGGTGCAGGAGACACCCTGAGCTAATGTGAGACATTGCGTTTGGAAAACCAGGCGTGGGATGTTCTTGCTAATACTGTGCCAAACTCTCTCTCTCTCTCTGTCTCTCTCTCTCTCTCACACACACACACACACACACACACACACACACACACACACACACAGAGTTAAATGTATTTCTTTTAAAACTTTAGTTTTTAGTGGTCATACCTGTATATAGCCTTAAGGCATTTTTATCTCTTCTGAGAGTGAACTTTTGAGATACCGTCATACATCCGAGCATGGTTCTCAAAATCACTGGCGGCTGGCGATTTCGCTGACTACTTTGCTGAATGGCGCCAGCTACTTTCCCGACCAAAAAAAGATCCACTGAGTAGAAAAATAAAAACTGGAAAAAGACAGTGTAAAACCTAGTATTTGAGTTGTATGAAAATGGCTTAAGACTTCTTCTGGTGCATTCTAGATTTTCAACATTTTCAGGGGGAGGCCCGCTTTCCCCACCCCTCCCCCTTGAGAGAGGTTTTACTTCACTACAGCTGGTGTTGAATGTGTTCTCTGCTCTTGGAGGAACATTTTAAGGTTTTAATTTTTAGCTAACCTGGCCCGAAGGGCCATTGTGAGCTATTGCCATACTAATGCGTGCGGCGTGCGGCGTGCGTCGTCGCGTGCGTCGTCCGTCAACACCTAAAAACAAAATTTCAAACATCTTCTTCTGTAAAACTACTGGACCCATTGTTCTCAAATTGCACATGGCTCCAGCGTCTTAAAATTGTAAAATTGGGTTAGGTTGAAAATCCCAAGATGGCCGCCGTTACTAAAAATAGCAAAAACAACAAAATCAACTTTTTCTCCAGAACCACTAGATATATTTGTCTGAATTTTGGCATGGAACATCAGTGAAACTTTGGTATTCGAATTGTAAAAATGAAAAAAAAATATATAGCGGAGTTTTGTCTCAGTGACCTACTTTCTGTTTACGAGTGTAATTTTGCTCAAATGCCATTGTCAAAAAATAACTAATTTAAACAACTTCAGATAACTTCTTCTCTACAACCACTGAACCCATGACTCTGAAATTTCACATGGAGCATGACCAGACTGCAGGATTTCAAAATTGTAAAATTTGGTCAGGTCAAGAATCCAAGATGGCCACCACTACAAAAAATACAAAAAAAACAACAATTATCTTCTTCTCCGAAACCATTTGGTATATTTGGTTGAAAGTTTGCGTGGAACATTAGTGGGACCTTGGAATTAAAAATTGTAAAAATGAAAACATCTGTAGCGGAATTAGGTCATAGTGACCTACTTAGCGTTTACGAGACCAATTTTGCTCAATGTCAGTATTTCAAGAAAACGCAATCGATTCTGGTCACATTTGGTCAGAAATGGTCCTTGAATGGAATTATTTCAATTTTGTGCCGATTGACTATCCAAGATGGCCACCATGGGGGCTGTTAATAAAAAATAGCACAACATAAGAATTACAAGAACCCTTGAATGGAATTGGACCAATTTTGTGTCAGAATGTTCCTTGCATGAAGTTGTTTCGATTAACTGCATTTTGGCATTCCAAGATGGCCGCCATCTGCCGTTACTAAAAATAGCACAAACATAAAACGACAGTTACTCAAGAACCCTTGAATGGAATTGGACCAATTATGTGTCAGAATGTTCCTTGCATGAAGCCGTTTCGATATATTGCATTTTAGCATTCCAAGATGGCCGCCATCTGCCGTTACTAAAAATATCACAAAACATGAAAATGACAATATCTCAGTAACCGCTGAATGGATTTTGACAAAATTTGTGTCAAAATGATTCTTGCATTGAGATGTTTAATAATAAGTACTTATAGACCAGTCAACATGGCCTCTGTTACTAAAAATAGAAGAAATGTAAAAATTAGAAAATCTCAATGGAATTGGATTAACTTTCTGTGTCAGAATAGTACTTTTATTAAGCTTTCGATTTTTTTTGCATTTTGGCATTCCAAGATGGCCGCCATCTGCCGTTACTAAAAATAGCACAAAACATGAAAATGACAATATTTCATTAACCGCTGAATTGATTTAGACGAAATTTGTGGCAGGATGATGCTTGCTTTGAGGTGTTTCAAAAATTAACAAATATAGAGCCTTCAAGTTGGCCTCTGTTACTTAAAATAGCAAAATGTGAAAATTAGAAAATTACAATGGAACTGGACCAATATTGTGTCAAATGGTCCTTGCAAGAAAGGTTTTCGATTTTTTGCATTTTGGCATTTCAACATGGCCGCCATCTGCTGTTACTAAAAATAGCACATAACATGAAACTGACAATATCTCAGTAACCCCTGAACGATTTTGATGAAATTTGTGGAAAATGATTCTTGCGTTTAGGTGTTTCAAAAGTAAATATATAAAGACCAGATAAGTTGGCCTCTGTTAGTAAAAGTAGTAAAATGTGAAAATGAGAAAATCTCAGTGGATTTGGACCAATTTTGTATCAGAATGGTCCCGTTGCACAAAAGCCAGGTTAGCGATATCATGCCCATTTGGGCCTCTTGTACTTCACTGCAGCTGGTGTTAAATGTGTTCTCTGCTCTTGAAGGAATATTTTAAGGTTTTAATTTTACTTCACTGCAGCTGGTGTTGTGCCCTGTGGCCGCAGTGAAATGTCTTTTTTCGTACATCATCGATCAGTCCATAGTGCAGATTATTTTATTTTCAGCGCGCCTTTGCGAAGCAAAGAAGGGCTTACATGTATGCTATACCCCTAGGGTCTTGTCCGAGTATGCGTCAGCCTATGCGTTTGAGTTCGCGTCACCGTCCGTTAGCAAATTAGCCTTTGTTAATGATTTGCATTTAGATCTTTTTCTCAGAATGTTTAAGGGCTAGAGTAATGAAACTTAGTGCACACTTACGTCTACACAAGACTACCTGAATGGCAGCATCATTTCTGACTTTGCTCTACTTGTCATGGTTCGCTGATTTTGACAAAATTGAGGTTTAACCTATGTTAACCATTTTCGTTTAGGTATTTTTCTCAGACCGATAAGGGCTAGAGTAATGAAACTTAGTGCACACTTACGTCTACACAAGACTACCTGTATGGCAGCATCATTTCTGACCTCGACCTACTTGTCATGGTTCGCTGATTATGACAAAATTGAGGTTTAACCTATGTTAACCAACTGCATTTAGGTCTTTTTCTCAGATTATATTAGGTCTAGAGTAATGAAGCTATAATTATCTTTAACAGAAAAATGACCTTTTAGTCAGTTTATCCATTATGACAGTCAGTTTAGCAAACACTATTTTTGATTTTGACAATTCAGTGTACACTGCCCTGTGACAGGCACTGCACGATGGCATCATTCATGTCTTACAGATGCAATTTTCTTGCTTTACCTGTTGCTTTATTTTTTAATTTTAGCTGAGGATGGTACAGTTTAGAAGCCCTTAAATGTGTAATGTCAGGAGAAATCAGCAGAAGAAATCTTAGATCGACAATAACAACAATGGCAGAAGGTGGTGCTCCACCAATTAAAAGAAGAAAAACCTTTCCACAGATCTCACCAACCAAATATCAGCCGGTGCTCGATGCAACAAAGCAGTTAGAAGATAAATCTTGTTTGGTTTTGCTGAAAATAGAAGTCAGTAATGCATTTAGGAGTGCTAACTTTTCAAACACATGCCGTTTGGAATTTGTGAGAAGTTGTGATGCCAATGACGAACAACCATCTGATCAGAAATATGAATTGTACTACTTCAGTGATATATTTGTTCGCGGAGTAGAGATCATAAGGAACTTTGTACAGGACAAGAAGGTACCAGAGGGAGAAGTTGGTCGTATTTGCACTGGAAAGACTGATCAATGTGATAAACAGGCAGGAAGGTTTGTAGAACTTAATTATTTCTTGGAAATGTCTTGGGGTCCGGTGCCGACCTTACCAAACAAGCAAGGCCAAAAGCAAAATATGGGATAAATGTGCACTTAAAAGGAAAATAAGAGAACAGAAAAAGAGAAAAAAGAGGGAAAGATCTGTAGCAAGAAATTGATAAAAATATAATAAACTTCGTAACAAGTGAACTGAAAACAGCCCATTTCTAGCATGTTTTATATGCCTTTTGAAATCGTGTGAATGGTATGTGAAACACAAACTTGTGAAACACAAATGTGTTTCGCCACGATGACTAGGTCGTTTGGGAACTGGGACTCTTTTTCGTTTGTTAACAGCTAACAGCCTCGTATAAACATAGTCAGCCAGGGGTTAAATATACAAGGTTGAAACTATCAAAGGATACCAGTATCCCAATATAAACGTAACCATACCAAATTTAGTGCGATACACGCGTGTTTCTGTATTTAGCTTCTTCAGGGTCGCTAAGCCACAAAAGTTTGATAGAAAAAATGTGATGCTTCTATAGATTCAGTTGTTACAGGTTCTTTTGAGGACACCCACTCAAAAATCAAGGCTTATTTTGTTTGGGACATTGTGACAATGAGGGTTTTCAATGGCAGCATGTTGTAAAGCTTAACAAGAGGGTGTGTCACACACAAAATTTGTGCACCTTTGGCCAAGGTGAAGATCACAATAATTGCTCAAGCAAATCGTGTCTCAGCCATAACTCGAAAACTACTGAAAATAAATTATATCAGACTATACAGAATGGATGTGCATAGCAAAGGGTGTATACCATGGAAAATCTGCACTCCTTTGCCCATGGTCAAGGTCACAGTCAGGCTTAAAATCTCGATTTGTAACAAATCCTGTCACAGGGATAACTAAAAAACTACTAGAGTCAATTTTATCAAACCTCACAGAACGATAATGCATAACAAGAGGGTATGTCGCACACAAAGTTTGTGCACCCTTGTCCAAGGTCAAGGTCACATTTGTAGTTTAAAGCTCGAAGTCCCTTACAAATTGTGTCTCAGCCATAACATGAAAACCTCTGAAGCAGATTATGTCAAACTTACAGAATGGTAAAGCATAACAAGAGGGTAAGTCGCGTGCAAATTCATACTTTCTTGTGCAAGGTCACAGTCGGGCTTCAAAGGTCAGTCTGTAAAAAATTGTGTCCCAGCGATAACTCAAAAATTACTTAAGCAAATTTTATCAAACTTCACAGAATGATGATGCATAACAAGAGGGTGTGTTACACATAAAATCTTTTTTATGTCTCAGTCCGGGTTCAAAATGCTGTCACTAACCTTGTGGGTGGGATAACTCAAAATTTACTGAAGCAGGTTTTATCAAATTTTACTAACTTGTAAAGCATAGCAAGGTGTGCTGTATGTTGTTATGGGCCCTTTGGGGGCATTTATTACATACTGACAATTCTTGTTTCGATTTTTATTTCAGAAATTGCTACGAAACTGAAAAACTTTCTACAAGCTGACAAAAAATACCAGACTGAAACACCTTGGAGTATTGAGCTTGTCCATCATCTTTTGAAAGAGTTAGCGGTGGACCAGTCGTATGTCATTGACGATTGTTCCAAGAACAAAGTGGAGAAATGCTTTTGTGGTGAACAGATAACTGGACGATATGGAGATTGCAGCATAGGTATATATTGGAGGCTTGTTAGCTCACCTGATCCACATGTCACGGTCCACTGACTTCGAACTTAGGCTAATTTTGCAAGATTAAGATTTTTGTAAGAGGTAGATTTTAAGGTTCCTATTATTGTAGCAGTTTGAAATTTTGCATGAGCATTATTATCCATAAGTACATCAGGAATATACAAGAATCAGGTCATAAAGATCCATATGTCACAGTCCACTGACTTCGGACTTTGGCTAATTTCGCAAGGTTAAGACTTTTGTAAGAGGTTGATTTTAGGGTTCTTATTATTGTAGCAGCCTGAAATTTTGTATGAGCATAATATTCATAAGTACAGCAGGAATAGACAAGATTCAGGCCGTGATGATACATATATTAGGATCCGCTGACTTTGTTTCTAACCAGTTACTGTAATAAACAACATTTACTATATTTGCCATTTAGTGACTCTGTGTAAAGGGCTGCAGTTTGTGTTACATTTCAAATGTTGGGCAACGTTTGGCATATGGCCTTTTATATTATACTAGTCTGCCTCTATGAACCTATTTATCTTACAAGTGCCAGTACCTGAATCAAGGCACCGTCTTACTCATTTAAGGCACTAGGCAGGGGCATCTGTGTACTATGGACACATTTCTATTTCAGTTGACTATTTATTTTCAGCTACTTTTTTTCTAAGCAAGTAAATCTAATAAATGAGAGTTTGAATTATATATGTGTCAATTCAGTTTTATTGGTCAGGTTTAGAACCATGTGTCCACTAAAAATAGAACGCATGTGAAACACTGCATGCTTACATCTGCTGCCCTCCAAAAACAACATGCCATCTGAATTACTAGAGACAATCTTGTTCTGGAGTTACATATACACAGGGAAACACAGTATAATCTTTCCACACTACCCTCAACCCCTCCCCACACTGCCCCCACTCTTTGAAGGAGGGAACTCACTCGTCTTGTCGCTTTGTAGCTCAAAGTGCCCTTTTAGGGCATAGTCACCCTGCCTTATTCAGAATCTAGCTGGAGTACTGGACTATTTTCAAAACAACATTGTCATTGCTCTGGCCCCATCATCTGTAGACCTGCCGGGCCGCGTAGCGCAATCGGTAGGGCACCTGACTCATAAGTCAGAGGTCCTGGGTTCGAAACCCGGTCTGGCCACATACTTTCGTTTCTCCTTCCGCTGATTCAAGAAGGGCAGTTGTCAGTTACTGGCGAAAGTATGTGCACTTAGTACTGGTTTAACCGCTTAGGAGGTCTAAGCCTGCCCAGGAATAGTGTGGTTAGGTAAACTGACCGTCTGTTGCAACCACAAATGAAATAACTCCCACAAATGAAGTAATTCTTTCATTTGTGGTTGAGGTAGCATGCAATCGTAACCACAAATGAAATAATGTTTCCAAACATATATGAAATTGTATGGAAGGGCTTCATTCTTACAAAAAGAGCTTAACTGACACTAGTCGACAATCTTTTGAAACACTTAGAAATTTGCAGACAAAAGTTATTTCATTTGTGGTTGAGGAAGCATGCAATCGTAACCACAAATGAAGTAATGTATCCAAACATATACGAAATTGTATGGAAGGACGTTATTCTTATAAGAGTAAACTTCTATGACACAAGTCGACAAACTTTTGAAACACTCAGAAATTTGCAGACCGAAGTTATTTCATTTGTGGTTGAGGTAGCATGCAATCGTAACCACAAATGAAATAATGTTTCCAAACATATATGAAATTGTATGGAAGGGCTTCATTCTTACAAAAAGAGCTTAACTGACACTAGTCGACAAAATTTTGAAACACTTAGAAATTTGCATACCGAAGTTATTTCATTTGTGGTTGAGGAAGCATGCAATCCTAACCACAAATGAAGTAATGTATCAAAACATATACGAAATTGTATGGAATGGTGTTATTCTTACAAAAGTAAACTTCTATGACACAAGTCGACAAACTTTTGAAACACTCAGAAATTTGCAGACCGAAGTTATTTCATTTGTGGTTGAGGTAGCATACAATCGTAACCACAAATGAAATAATGTCTCCAAACATAATCGAAATTGTATGGAATGGCGTTATTCTTACAAAAGTAAACTTCTATGACACAAGTCGACAATCTTTAGAAACACTCAGAAATTTGCAGACCGAAGTTATTTCATTTGTGGTTGAGGTAGCATGCAATCGTAACCACAAATGAAATAATGTTTCCAAACATATATGAAATTGTATGGAAGGGCTTCATTCTTACAAAAAGAGCTTAACTGACACTAGTCGACAATCTTTTGAAACACTTAGAAATTTGCAGACAAAAGTTATTTCATTTGTGGTTGAGGAAGCATGCAATCGTAACCACAAATGAAGTAATGTGTATCAAAACATATACGAAATTGTATGGAAGGACGTTATTCTTATAAGAGTAAACTTCTATGACACAAGTCGACAAACTTTTGAAACACTCAGAAATTTGCAGACCGAAGTTATTTCATTTGTGGTTTAGGTAGCATGCAATCGTAACCACAAATGAAATAATGTTTCCAAACATATATGAAATTGTATGGAAGGGCTTCATTCTTACAAAAAGAGCTTAACTGACACTAGTCGACAAAATTTTGAAACACTTAGAAATTTGCAGACAAAAGTTATTTCATTTGTGGTTGAGGAAGCATGCAATCCTAACCACAAATGAAGTAATGTATCAAAACATATACGAAATTGTATGGAAGGGTGTTATTCTTACAAAAGTAAACTTCTATGACACAAGTCGACAAACTTTTGAAACACTCAGAAATTTGCAGACCGAAGTTATTTCATTTGTGGTTGAGGTAGCATACAATCGTAACGACAAATGAAATAATGTCTCGAAACATAATCGAAATTGTATGGAATGGCGTTATTCTTACAAAAGTAAACTTCTATGACACAAGTCGACAATCTTTAGAAACACTCAGAAATTTGCAGACCGAAGTTATTTCATTTGTGGTTGAGGTAGCATGCAATCGTAACCACAAATGAAATAATGTTTCCAAACATGTATGAAATTGTATGGAAGAGCTTCATTCTTACAAAAAGAGCTTAACATACACTAGTCGACAATCTTTTGAAACACTTAGAAATTTGCAGACAAAAGTTATTTCATTTGTGGTTGAGGAAGCATGCAATCCTAACCACAAATGAAGTAATGTATCAAAACATATACGAAATTGTATGGAAGGGTGTTATTCTTACAAAAGTAAACTTCTATGACACAAGTCGACAAACTTTTGAAACACTCAGAAATTTGCAGACCGAAGTTATTTCATTTGTGGTTGAGGTAGCATGCAATCGTAACCACAAATGAAATAATGTCTCCAAACATAATCGAAATTGTATGGAATGGCGTTATTCTTACAAAAGTAAACTTCTATGACACAAGTCGACAAACTTTTGAAACTCTCAGAAATTTGCATACCGAAGTTATTTTATTTGTGGTTGAGGTAGCATGCAATCGTAACCACAAATGAAATAATGTTTCCAAACATATATGAAATTGTATGGAAGGGCTTCATTCTTACAAAAAAAGCTTAACTGACACTAGTCGACAATCTTTTGAAACACTTAGAAATTTGCAGACAAAAGTTATTTCATTTGTGGTTGAGGAAGCATGCAATCGTAACCACAAATGAAGTAATGTATCAAAACATATACGAAATTGTATGGAAGGGTGTTATTCTTACAAAAGTAAACTTCTATGACACAAGTCGACAAACTTTTGAAACACTCAGAAATTTGCAGACCGAAGTTATTTCATTTGTGGTTGAGGTAGCATGCAATCGTAACCACAAATGAAATAATGTCTCCAAACATAATCGAAATTGTATGGAATGGCGTTATTCTTACAAATGTAAACTTCTATGACACAAGTCGACAATCTTTAGAAACACTTAGAAATTTGCAGACCAAAGTTATTTTATTTGTGGTTGAGGAAGCATGCAATCGTAACCACAAATGAAATAATGTCTCCAAACATATACGAAATTGTATGGAAGGGCGTTATTCTTACAAATGTAAACTTCTATGACAGAAGTCGACAACCTTTTGAAACACTTTGAAATTTGCAGAGCAAAGTTATTTCTAATTATCTTTAGAAATAATTAGAAATTCGCAGACCAAAGTTACTTCATTTGAGGTTGAGGTAGCATGCAATCGTAACCACAAATGAAATAATGTTTCCAAACATATATGAAATTTTATGTAAGGGCTCCATTCTTACCAAAAAAAGTTTCTCTGACACTAGTCGACAATCTTTCGAAACACTCAGAAATTTGCAGACGAAAATTATTTCATTTGTGGTTGAGGAAGCATGCAATCGTACCCACAAATGAAATAATGTCTCCAAACATAAACGAATTATTATGGAAAGGCTTTATTCTTACAAAAGTAAACTTCTATGACACAAGTCGACAATCTCTTGAAACACTTACAAATTCGCAGGCCAAAGTTATTTCATTTGTGGTTGAGGAAGCATGCAATCTCAACCACAAATGAAGTAATGTCTCAAAACATATACGAAATTGTATGGAAGGGCGTTATTCTTACAAAAGTAAACTTCTATGACACAAGTCGACAAACTTTTGAAACACTTAGAAATTTGCAGACAAAAGTTATTTCATTTGTAGTTGAGGTAGCATGCAATCGTACCCACAAATGAAATAATGTTTCCAAACATGTATGAAATTGTATGGAAGGGCTTCATTCTTACAAAAAGAGCTTAACTTACACTAGTCGACAATCTTTTGAAACACTTAGAAATTTGCAGACAAAAGTTATTTCATTTGTGGTTGAGGAAGCATGCAATCCTAACCACAAATGAAGTAATGTATCAAAACATATACGAAATTGTATGGAAGGGTGTTATTCTTACAAAAGTAAACTTCTATGACACAAGTCGACAAACTTTTGAAACACTCAGAAATTTGCAGACCGAAGTTATTTCATTTGTGGTTGAGGTAGCATGCAATCGTAACCACAAATGAAATAATGTCTCCAAACATAATCGAAATTGTATGGAATGGCGTTATTCTTACAAAAGTAAACTTCTATGACACAAGTCGACAAACTTTTGAAACACTCAGAAATTTGCATACCGAAGTTATTTCATTTGTGGTTGAGGTAGCATGCAATCGTAACCACAAATGAAATAATGTCTGCAAACATATACGAAATTGTATGAAAGGACGTTATTCTTACAAAAGTAAACTTCTCTGACACTAGAAGGGTGTTATTCTTACAAGAGTAAACTTCTATGACACTAGTCGACAAACTTTTGAAACACTCAGAAATTTGCAGACCGAAGTTATTTCATTTGTGGTTGAGGAAGCATGCAATCCTAACCACAAATGAAGTAATGTATCAAAACATATACGAAATTGTATGGAAGAGCGTTATTCTTACAAATGTAAACTTCTAAGACAGAAGTCGACAATCTTTTGAAACACTTTGAAATTTGCAGACCAAAGTTATTTCTAACTATCTTTAGAAATAATTAGAAATTCGCAGACCAAAGTTACTTC
Source organism: Ctena decussata (assembly GCA_963989385.1). Taxonomy (NCBI): domain Eukaryota; kingdom Metazoa; phylum Mollusca; class Bivalvia; order Lucinida; family Lucinidae; genus Ctena; species Ctena decussata. Next base: position 29,914,019 of record OZ022504.1, on the reverse strand, counting down.
ATTTGAGGTTGAGGTAGCATGCAATCGTAACCACAAATGAAATAATGTTTCCAAACATATATGAAATTTTATGTAAGGGCTCCATTCTTACCAAAAAAAGTTTCTCTGACACTAGTCGACAATCTTTCGAAACACTCAGAAATTTGCAGACGAAAATTATTTCATTTGTAGTTGAGGAAGCATGCAATCGTACCCACAAATGAAATAATGTCTCCAAACATAAACGAATGTTTATGGAAAGGCTTTATTCTTACAAAAGTAAACTTCTATGACACAAGTCGACAATCTCTTGAAACACTTACAAATTCGCAGGCCAAAGTTATTTCATTTGTGGTTGAGGAAGCATGCAATCTCAACCACAAATGAAGTAATGTCTCAAAACATATACGAAATTGTATGGAAGGGCGTTATTCTTACAAAAGTAAACTTCTATGACACAAGTCGACAAACTTTTGAAACACTTAGAAATTTGCAGACAAAAGTTATTTCATTTGTGGTTGAGGTAGCATGCAATCGTACCCACAAACGAAATAATGTTTCCAAACATATATGAAATTGTATGGAAGGGCTTTATTCTTACAAAAGTAAACTACCTTGACACAACTCGACAATCTTTTGAAACACTTATAAATTTGGAGCCCAAAGTTATTTCATTTGTGGTTGAGGAAGTATGCAATCATAACCACAAATGAAATAATGTCTGCAAACATATACGAAATTGTATGGATGGGCTTTATTCTTACAAAAGTAAACTACCTTGACACAAGTCGACAACCTTTTGAAACACTTAGAAATTCGCAGACCAAAGTTACTTCATTTGTGGTTGAGGTAGCATGCAATCGTAACCACAAATGAAATAATGTTTCCAAACATATATGAAATTGTATGGAAGGGCTCCATTCTTACAAAAAGAGCTTATATGACAGTAGTCGACAATCCTTTGAAACACTTAGAAATTCGCAGACCAAAGTTACTTCATTTGTGGTCGAGGGAGCAAGCAATCGTATCCACAAGTGAACTAATGTCTCCAAACATATATAAAACTGTCTGTAAAGGCATTATTCTAACAAAAATAAACTTCACTGACATAAGTCGACATTTGTGGTTGAGGTAGCATCCAATCGTAATCACAAGTGAACTCATGTCTCCAAACATATATGAGAGTGTCTGTAAGGGCATATGATTCTTAAGGAAATAAACTTTACCATCATAAGTCGACAATCCTTTGAATCATTTAGGAACTTTGCAGACAAAGTTATTATATTTATGGTTTACATAGCATGCAATCGGAACCACAAATGAAAGAATGTTTCCCAAGTCGTGAGAAACAACCTTGAAGTGCATCATTCTTTTAAATCTAAACTACCAACATACTGATAAAAAGATTAATAGTGATTGGGATATAGTCCAACATAAGTTATTTCATTTGTGGTTGAGATAGCATGCAGTCATAACCACAAATGAAAAAATGTCCCCCAAATCGTTGGAGACCACCTTGAAATGCTTGAAAGAGATTATAGCTTTTCTGATATAGTCCAACAAAAGTTATTTCATTTCTGGTTGAGGTAGCATGCAATCGTAACCACAAATGAAATAATGTTCCCAAAATCGTGAAAAAAGGCTTGAAACGCGTTTTTCTTTTAAACCTTAACTTCCCTGATACAGATAAAAACGTTTATAGCCCTCCAGATAAAGTCCAACAAAAGTTATTTAATTTGTGGTTGGCATTGCATGCAGTCGTAATAACAAATGTAATAATGTTCCCAAATCGTAGGAGACCGCCTTGAAGCGCTTCATTCTTTTGAAAATACACTTCCCTGACACTGATAAAAAAACTTTCATAGCGTTTCGGATCTATTCTAACAAAAGTTATTTCATTTGTGGTTGAGGTAGCATGCAATCATAACCACAAATGAAATAATGCTCCACAAATCATAAGAGACCGCCTTGAAGTGCTTCATTCTTTTAAAACTAATCTTCCCTGATACTGATAAACAAACTTCATAGCGTTCCGATATAGTCCAGCAAAAATTGTTTCAATTGTGGATGAGGTAGCATGCAATCAATAATGTTCCCCAAATCGTAAGAAACCACCTTGAAATGCTTTATTCTTTTGAAATTATACTTCCCTGATACTGATGAAAACATTTATACCGTTTTGGATATAGTCCAGCCAAGGTTATTTCATTTGTGGTTGAGATAGCATGCAATCGTAACCACAAATGAAATAATGTTCTCCAAATCGTAAGAAACCGTCTAGAAGTGCTTTAATTTATTCTTTTCAAACTGTACTTCCTTGATAATGATGAATTTTTTTTTATGGCATTTCAGATAAAGTCCATAGAACCATAGAAATACATAGAAAAATATTCAAAACTCTTCTTCTTCAGAACCACTCGGCTCAGATGCTTGAAATTTAGTATGTAGCTTTGCCTAGTGATCCTTTACCAAGATTATTCAAATGATGGCACCAGGGTCCAAAATGGCCTGACGCCAGGGGGGGGGGGGGGGGTCAAGGGTTTGAACCATAGCAATACATAGAAAAATATTCAAAATTCTTCTTCTTCAGAACCATTTAGAAATGGTTGCAAACTATCAGGTTTGTTCAAATGGTGACCCTAGTTTGACCTTCAACCTTTTTGCTCAGGTAAGAGATTCAGGGCCTCTTGGCCCTCTTGTCTATGGGTGCGTTTTCTGTGTGTGAAAACTTCAATTGCACCAATGTGTGAAATTCTCATATATTATGAAATGTTAGTCTGTCTCCCACCTTTCTATCAAATTTTAAGTCGATCGGTTGCGATATAAGAAAGTTACTAAATATCCAATTTCGTAGTTGAACAGACTCTATTAAACTACGATGTGGGATATTTAGTAACTTTCTTATATCGCAAGCGATCGACTTGAAATTTGATAGAGAGGTGGGAGACAGACTAATATTTCATGATATACGAGAATTTCACAAAATTTTCGTCGAGTGCCTGTGGTTTGCACGGAACACATACCTTATTCTTCCTCATATTTCCGTCGATATTATTCAGCCATCGATGTTCAGTGCTTGTCTTCAGTGAAATCAAATGCAGCGCGATAGTGCAGGGGCGTACGCCACCAATGAAAACAAAGACAAACTCAGTGTTTTTGTTTGTAGGTAGTGAATTTTGTCCTTAATTTACCATGATAATTGTGTTCTTGATGGTTTACACGTATCGTTAGGTGTATAAATAAAATCTTTGCGTTAATATCAATGTCTAAAGGACACCACCCATTATTTTCAATGTTCCTGACTCTATTTGTGTCTCCGAAATAATGTAATTTTATGCCAACGGACAGATGTTGTCCTCAAGGTAACGGACTATATTTGCGAGCAGCGGACCATACTTGTGACTTTTTTTTTTTCAGCCAAAAAGGCCATAAAAGATCAAATTTGTGGTTAAGGAGAAATTATCTATGAAAGGAAAGATATATTTTAAACGAAAGCTATAGATATCTCTCAAACGAAAGATATGAGTGATTCAACTTTATTGTTAGGGATATAATTATGCAAACCACATATCCACATAACCAACAGAAAAGACTTGGTTGATTATGATGAGCTTTCATACAACTATGGGATTTGCAATCATTTAATGAGGAGTGGACTACTTACTGCACAGTTGTATAACTCTGAAAGCAAGGTGTTACTAATAAAGTTTTTTTTGTTGTTGTTGTTTTTTTGATAGCTCTATATCCGTTGTTTTAAAGATTACCTTTCCTTTTCCTACACATCGGACCAGAAAATTTAAGAACTTTGTACAGATGACAACTCTTACCATGGTAAGTCTGACCCAGGTGCTACAGTGTGGAAAATTCTAAGTGCTAAGCTGAAGATAGAACCTCTTGCTCAAGGTTTAAATACGTGCGGCCTCTCTTAGAGAACGCAGTCGCGACCCTTCGATCTCAAGTCAAGACAGACTACAAATGCAACACTGTTTATGTAGAGCTTTCCTGGAGATTGTAGAGCAGAGTCCATGGAAGCCACATCTTTTTTTTTTCTTTTTTTTTTAGCTCACCTGAGCCAGCGGCTCTGGGGACAGCTTATAAGATGGTAGAAGAACTCCAATGGCCAGACCTACAGGAAAGACGACAGCAGGCTTCTCTGTCTCTATTCTAGAAAATTCACAAAAATCTTGCTATTGTAGATAAGAATAGGTACCTATCGGAGGTTGGCGAAGGGAGCAGGAGAACTAGGTTCCACCCATACCAGTACCTCCGTCCAAATGCTTACACGGACGGTTTTAAGAATTCCTTTTTCCCCAGGACAATTGCAACTTTGAATGGCCTTACAACCGAAGCTGTCTCTTCGGAGACAGTTGATGGGTGTAAGGCCAAAATTCAATATCCTAGAGTAGAGCAGGGGTTAGGCATGGAATGTCTGCCCCTGAGGACTTCTTGTAAATAGTTTTAATCTGCTGGTGGCTTTGTCACAAATTCATTTATTTATTTATTGTGATAATTTATGCGCCACACCAGAAACCTGTCATCATGGTCAAAGTTGACCGAGAACAGTAACGATAGAAAGAAAGAAAGGCTACGTCGTCCGTCGTCGTCCGTCAACAACTTCAAACAACTTCTCCTCTGAAACCACTGGGCCGCTTGTAACCAAAGTTCATGTAGAGTCTCTAGGGGGCGGCGAAACGAAAAGTTAGTCAAACAGTCCTGGTCACATGACCAACATGGCCGCCACGCCCATATATGGTAAAAACCTTTAAAAATCATCCCATAGGCGGATGGCCCTGAAACTTGGTATGTAGCATTGGGTACGCGAGTACTACCAATTATTCAAACTATGACCGTGGGTTGACCTTGACTTTTTTACGGTAAGGTCAAATTTGCTTTCTGCAGGTTTTATATGGGAAAATGTTAGAATATAAGATTTCTTGGAAACTGTAGAAGATTTTGACCTGAAAATTGGTATGTACAGTCATTTTAATGAGTACATGAAAACTTTTGCATACAAGAGGTCAATGTCATTCTTTGACCCTTGACCCTGGTTTCTCATATTTTGACAATTTCATAATCTCCTCGAAAGCCACTGGGCCAACTGTAACCAAATTTCATAAATTGCCATTTTACTGAGTTAGACTGAAACTGTAAGAGTTATGGCTGACCATCACAGATATGCGTGATGGAAAACCGTAAGTCCCCATACTGTATATGTTGTTCATAATACATGTATCCGCTCTTCTAGATGTCCACTTCCGTTTGTATCTATAACTGCAACTGCAAAAATATGTTCACGCGTGTATTGAAACGTTGATTCATTTTTTTTCGGCTTTGAAATGACCAAAACCATCTGAAAAGTTAAAAAAAATGCAAGAAGAGGAATCAGTCAATTATGAATGATATCTAAATAGAAATCTGCCTCGTGATAATACCATTTTCGGACCACTAGACAAATGTAGGCCCGTGCTTCTGGTCAAATTTATCTGACGCACAGATAGTTTCCGATGGTAATGGCAGATATAGTCCTGTGTCAAGCACTGTTAACCGCCGATAGAGTCTGGTGCCAAGCGCAGATAGCATGCGGAGCCATTGTAAGAGGTGAAAATAGCCGGTTTTCTTCAAAAAGGAGATATTCTTTCAACTCAGAGCCTTTCAAAATTTAAAATTCATTCATTAGGGTCAGACTTATCCAACCGATCTGTTTTTGTTTCATTGCGTTCGCAACTGATCTGCGTTCAAAGTGGACACGCTCTTCAAAATTGTCAAAGCTTGACCCTCATGACAGCTTGTAGACTCGAAAGTAAATACGAATTAGGCATAACAGCTATTGATACTGGAATGTCTGATGTTCCGTGCACCATATGCCCGATACACAATTGCATTGTTTACAATTATATTAGAGTTTAAAATCACCCACCCTTAGCTCATTTTCCATTTTGGGACGGATAGATTCCTAAACCTACGCAAATAGACTCCGAAATACACAGATAGAGTCCAGATTTCACAGATAGCGTCCAATATGGTTATGCACCGTGAAATAAGATAAACCAAGGCTTACGGAGAGGGTGATACACGCAAATAATTCAGTACATGTATTTTTCTCAGCATCTCCGCAATTGTAAAATGGATGGTTAAATAATTTTGGGTTAACGACCATTTCGACAGTATTCCAGTCATGTCAGACCTATCAGGAGATAATTATGAGGATGAAATTAATCCAGAAAAAAATCACGACCTCAGCTGGAATCGAACATGCGACCTTTGGATCATAAGTCACACCTCTCGACCGACAGTAAAAGAAACCATACGGACACGCATATATGCCAGCGTAAGTGCGGCGGACTTTAGGAAGCTGGCTTGAATTATTTCTTTACTTGTGTTAAAATTAGAAAACCGACTGTGGGATGTTCGGAGCTTGGTAAACATATATCTATTATATGATCCATAAATGATGAGAAAAAAATCTGAGGATAATCTGGTTTTTTATCATATTTTCAAAAGAAATCGAAGATGAATGAAAAGATGAGAGTAGATGTGGACATTGAAAGAACAGGGCAATACTGCCCGTAATATAATCTGGGTAGCTGACCCACGTGACTTTTGGATGCCGTTTACGGACTTTTTTATATGTTAACAAGAACGAGCGAGGTCTGTATTTTCCGAATATTTTTCGTATTACAAAATGGACTGACATGGGGTAAAGTGCAGAGTACTGGAATTAATTTCCGCTGTTTGATGCTGCTAGCACTGAATGCACACCTCGCTTGGTGAAGTATAGACGCTCGCCCAAGGCCCAGAATATCGAAAAGAAACGTTTTGGTCGAGCATTTGTAGCAAGCAGGCACAATCAATAAGCAGAAGTTAAGCCCATTACTTCGTACTGTACCCCACATCAATCCATTTTGTATTGAGAAAATTATCAGGAAAAATACAAACCTCGCTCGTACTTGTTAACATACAAAAGATCCGTGAACGGTATCAAAAGGTCCGTGAACGGTATCATAAAGTCATGTGGGTGAGCTACCATGTAGTAAGGGCGTATCGTTACCTAGTTATTAGAGAACGATGGTCGGCGTCAGTCATTTTGGGCGACGGAAAGTTTGCACTTTCATTTAGGCATCTGTAGAAGAGAACGAACCTTCCCTGTCAAGTTTCGACAGGGCAGACTAGAAATTATTTATTTAGTACAGCTAAAAAGATTCGATTTTTCTTTGGATACACACACGAGTTCAAGATACTGTTTTCTTAAAACCCGGTAAACTAAAATGTAAAAAAAAATCCGTTTAATTTACGGTAGAATAACTGACAACTAGCTGTCAGTCCGTTCCAGTTACATTTACGGGCGCCCGTAATTATTTGCAACAGTCATCACGCAGAGTATGATAGAATTGGACAGGTACATGTACTGTTTTGGTTGTATAGTCCTTCAACACTTTAAAGGTATTTTCGAGTGCGGCCAGTTGACATTCTAACCGCCCACCATATCATGATTTCCACCAATGCTCTACAGGCAGACGCCTGTAAAATAACGATGAAGGAACTGACAGCCAGATGCCAGCTATTTTACTGTAAAATATACGTTTTTTTAGAGTTTAGCTACCAAAAGCCGTACGAACTATCTATTCTATTCTATTCTATCCCATAACCTTACTAGGTCGTTGGGGCACAACAGATGAGTTCAAAACAATCCCTTTCCACCTTGTCCTGTCTTCAGCTGCTCTAGCTGAGCTGGCAAAATCCATTCCTATCCACTCCTTGATATTGTCTTCCCATCCTTCTTCTGTCTTCCTCTTCTTCTTTTTCCTTTCACTGTGTCCTGAAGAATCGTCTTTGCTAAACCAGAAGACCTTGAGGCGCGGCAAAACCACCTTAGTTACTTGACCAGCATGAGGAGTTCATCATATTCTCCAATGGCTCCTCATCCTCTGCTGTCAAAGTCCACGATTCACAGGCATACAGAAATATGGAAATGACAAGGGAGCGAATAAGTTTCACCTTCGATTCAAGAGATATGTTGTTATCCCTCCACATTGGGTTCTAAATCTTAACCTCCCTATAATATCTATGCTTTCTATAGATAGAAGATACGGAATGTTTGACAGTTTAGTTACCAAAAGCCGTACGGACACAAGTTCTAAATCTTAACCTACCTATTATTACCAGAATTAACCACAACAAGTCTGGTAAATCTGCAAATCATTGGTCGGACTACATCGGAAACGCTATAAAAAGTATCAGTATCTGGGAAGCTTAGTTTCAAAAGAATAAAGCACTTTAAGGTGGTTTCTTATGATTTGGGGAACATTATTTCATTTGCGGTTACGATTGCATGCTATCTCAACCACAAATGAAATAATTTTTGTTGGACTTTATCCAAAACGCTATAAATGTTTTAACAGTATCAGGGAAGTATAGTTTGAAAAGAATATAGGACTTCAAGACGGTTTCTTACGATTTGGGGAACATTATTTCATTCGTGGTTACGATTGCATACTATCTCAACCACAAATGAAATAATTTCTGTTGGACTTTATCCAAAACGCTATAAAAGTTTTTTTTATCGGTATCAGGGAAGTACAGTTTGAAAAGAATAAAGCACTTCAAGGCGGCGTCTTACGATTTGGGCAACATTATCTCATTTGTGGTTATGATTGCATGCTATCTCAACCACAAATGGAATAACTTTTGTTGGCCAATATCCGAAGCGCTATGAAAGTTTTTTAAGTATCAGGGAAGTATAGTTTCAAACGAATATAGTACTTCAAGGCGGTTACTTAAGATTTCGGGAACATTATTTCATTTGTGGTTACGATTGCATGCTTTCTCAACCACAAATGAAATAACTTTTGTTGGACTATATCCGAAACGCTATAAATGTTTTTAAAGTATCAGGGAAGTATTTTTTCAAAAGAATAAAGCACTACAATGCGGTCTGTTAAGATTTCGTGTACATTATTTCATTTGTGCTTACGATTGCATGCTATCTCAACTGCAAATGAGTTAACTTTTGTTGGACTGTTTCTGAAACGCAATAAATGTTTTTATAAGTATCAGGGAAGTATTTTGCAAAAGAATAAAGCACTTCAAGGCGGTCTGTTAAGATTTCGGGAACTGATACTTTTACATTTGTGGTTATGATTGCATGCTACCTCAACCACAAATGAAACAACTTTTGTCGGACTATATCCGAAATAATATAAAAGTTTTTATCAGTATCAGGGAAGTTAAGTTTGAAAAGAAAAAAGCACTTCAAGACGGGTTTTTTACGATTTAGGGAACATTATTTCATTTGTGGTTATGATTGCGTGCTATCTCAACCACAAATGAAATAACTTTAGTTGTACGTTTTCCAAAACGCTATAAAAGATTTAAATTGGTATCAGGGAAGAATAAATGAAAAAGAACGTAACACTTCAAGGCCATCTCTAACGATTTAGGGAAAATTATTACATTTGTGGTTATGATTGCATGCTACGTCAACCACAAGTGAAATAACTTTTCTTGGACTATATTCGAAACGCTATAACAGTTTTTTTAACTATCAGGGAAGTATAGGTCCAAACGAATATAGTACTTCAAGGCGGTCTTTTAAGATTTCGAGTACATTATTTCATTTCTGGTTATGATTGCACGCTATCTCAACCACAAATGAAATAACTTTTGTTGGACTATATCCGAAACACTATAAATGTTTTTATAAGTATCAGGGAAGTATTATTTAAAAGAATGAAGCACTTCAAGGCGGTCTGTTAAGATTTAGGGAACTACTATTATTACATTTGGAGTTATGATTGCATGCTACCTCAAGCACAAATAGAACAACTTTTCTTGGACTATATCCGAAATACTATAGAATAATTGATCAGTATCAAGGTAGTTTAGTTTGAAAAGAATAAAACACTTCAAGACGGTTTCTAACGATTTAGGGAACACTATTTCATTTGTGGTTACGATCTCAATCACAAATGAAATAACGTTTGTTGGACTATATCCAAAACGCTATAAAAGTTTTTTTATTACTATCAGGGAAGTATAGTTTCAAAGAATATAACACTTTAAGGTGATCTCTTGGGGAACATTATTTCATTTGTGGTTACGATTGCATGCTATCTCAACCACAAATGAAATAACTTTTGTTGCACGTTATCCTACACGCTATAAAAGTTTTCCATCAGTGTCAGGGAAGTATAGTTTCAAAAGAATGAAACATTTCTACGCGATATCTTACGATTTGGAGAACGTTATTACATTTGTGGTTATGATTGCATGCTACCTCAACCACAAATGAAAAAACGTTTGTTGGACTATACCCGAAACGATATAAAAGTTTTTCATAAGTATCAGAGAAGTTTAGTTTTAAAAAGAATAAAGCGCTTCAAGACGGTTTCTGGCGATTTGGGGAACATTATTTCATTTGTGGTTATGATTGCCAGCTATCTCAACCACAAATGAAATATCTTTTGTTGGACTATATCCAAAACGCTATAAATGTTTTTATCAGTATCAGAAAAAGGCAGTTTGAAAAGAATAAAGCACTTCAAGACGGTCTCTTATGATTTGGGCAACATTATTTCATTTGTGGTTATGATTGCATGCTGCCTCAACCACAAATGAAATAACTTTTGTTGGACTATACCCGAAACGCTATAAACGTTTTTCATAAGTATCTGAGAAGTTTAGTTTTAAAAGAATAAAGCACTTCAAGACGGTTTCTGGCGATTTTGGGAACATTATTTCATTTGTGGTTATGATTGCCTGCGATCTCAACCACAAATGAAATAACTTTTGTTGGACTATATCCAAAACGCTATAAATGTTTTATCAGTATCAGAAAAAGGCAGTCTGAAAAGAATAAAGCACTTCAAGGCGGTCTCTTATGATTTTTGCAACGTTATTTCATTTGTGGTTATGATTGCATGCTACCTCAACCACAAATGAAATAATTTTTGTTGGACTATACCCGAAACGCTTTAAACGTTTTTCATAAGTATCAGAGAAGTTTAGTTTTAAAAAGAATAAAGCACTTCAAGACGGTTTCTGGCGATTTAGGGAACATTATTTCATTTGTGGTTATGATTGCCTGCTATCTCAACCACAAATGAAATAACTTTTGTCGGACTATATCCAAAACGTTATAAATGTTTTATCAGTATCAGAAAAGGGTAGTTTGAAAAGAATAAAGCACTTCAATGCGGTCTCTTATGATTTGGGCAACATTATTTCATTTGTGGTTATGATTGCATGCTACCTCAACCACAAATGAAATAACTTTTGTTGGACTTTATCAGAAACGCTATAAAAGTATTTTATCAGTATCAGGGAACTTTAGTTTGAAAAGAATAAAGCACTTCATGACGGTTTCTTACGATTGCATGCTATGTCAATCACAAATGAAATAATATATATTTTTGGACTGTATCCCAAACGCTATGAAAGTTTCTTATCAGTATTTTCGAAGTTTAGATTTAAAAGAATGATGCACTCCTAGGTGGTCCCTCACGACCTAGGAATAATTCTTTCATTTGTGGTTACGATGGCGTGCTACGTCAACCACAAATGAAATAACTTCGGTCTGCAAAGTTACCAAATGATTCAAAAGATTGTCGATCTATGTCAGTGAAGTTTATTTTTATAAGAATAATGCCCTTCCGGACAGTTTCATATCTGAGCCGAGACACGAGAAACTAACAAAGTGTTTGTGCGGCCAGCGAAGACTCAGATCAGCCTTGGCATACGCCCAGTCTGATCAGAGTCTTCGCTGTCCGCAAGTAGGTAGCTCAGTCCCTTAGCTACCCTTTGAGCACTTAACGAAGAGTTTGGTCAAACTGGGCGGATGCCAAGGCTGATCTGAGTCTGCGCTGGGCGCATAACCTCAGTGTTGGTTTTGTCGTGTCGCGGCTCATCCAGACAGTTGCATATATGTTTGGAGACATTTATTTTATTGATTTGATGCTTAACGTCCACGGTAAACAGCTATGGTCATGTCGGGACGGTCAGTTAACCTAACCACACTATTCCTGGGCAGGCTTAGACCTCCTAAGCGGTTAACCAGTACTAAGTGCACATACTATCGCCTGTAACTGACAATTGCCCTTCTTGAATCAGCGGAAGGCGAAACGAAAGTATGTGGCCAGACCGGGTTTCGAACCGGACCTCTGACTTATGAGTCAGGTGCCTTATCGATTACGCTATGCGGCCCGGCATATGTTTGGAGACATTAGTTTATTTGTGAATACGATTCCATGATACCTCAACCACAAATGGAATAACTTTGGTCTGCGAATTTCTAAGTATTTCAAATAATTGTCGACTTGCGTCAGAAAATTTTATTCTGGTAAGAATGAAGCACCTTCCATACAATTTCGTACATATTTGAAAACATTATTTCATTTGTGGTCACGATTGCAAGCTTCCTCAACCACAAATGAAATAACTTTGGTCTGCAAATTCCTAACTGTTTCAAAAGATTGTCGACTTGTTTCAGAGAAGTTTTTTTTTTGTAAGAATGAAACCCTTCCATACAATTTCATATATGTTTGGAGATATTATTTCATTTGTGGTTACGATTGCAAGCTTCCTCAACCACAAATGAAATAACCTTGGTGTGCAAATTTCTAAGTGTTTCAAAAGATTGTAGACTTGTGTCAGAGAAAATTATTTTTGTAAGAATGAAGCCCTTCTATACAATGTCATACATGTTTGAAAACATTATTTCATTTGTGGTTACGATTGCATGCTACCTCAACCACAAATGAAAGAATTACTTCATTTGTGGGAGTTATTTCATTTGTGGTTGCAACACCGTCCCGACATGACCATAGTTGTTGACCGTGGACGTTAAGCATCAAATCAACCAACCAATCATATGCAGACCAATTTTCATATAACTTCACACAAATGTTAAGTATGAAAATATCTGAGACAAGTTTGCGTTTCAGTGGTCTGTGATGAAGGTCACGGTCACAGTTGCTTTTTTATGCCCCCTTCACACAGTGGGAAGCTGCATATAGTTTTGCCTTTATCCGTACGTCCATCCGGCCGTCACACTTCGTATTACTATTCGTATCTCCGCAACTCCTCCTCTATACAGTATTTGACGCAGGGAGTTGAAACTTGAAACACAGTTCAGACATGCATTGAACATGCACCCTGTCCAATCGAAACACCGTATACACGGTCAAAACACCGGATAAACGTTATTGTAACACCGGTTTACGGCTGATTCGCGCATAAAATATCATGGCGGCGCCTATACTAGGTAAGAATTTTGTTGTTTCTAAGCTTTCAAATAAAAGTTTTTGCTGAAAAAAAAGTGAAATCGGTAGAAAATTGATTTGTTTTGACATGATTTCTTCAAACATTCGATCCAGAGTTGGCGCAGTAGTTTCGGCCATAAACACTTTTGCCGATTTGTCTGCAAACAGTTCGTACTTTTGAAAATGTGTTGAGCTTCTGCACATGTGAGGTGCTTTCGATGAATGTTCGGGTACATTCAATAGTAATTTTACAGTTTATAAACAAAAGATGCGTTGAAAACCCGTTATAAAAATTAAATGGCCAAAATGAAAAGTAACACCGATTAAAACGGTACGAGAAGTAATCTAGCCTTTTTAATTATCCCCTCGCATCACGAAGTGGCGAGGGGATAAAGGTTTTGTCCCGTACGTAAGTACGTACGTACGTACGTGCGTTTGTTCACCTTTTGTCATCGCTCTAGCGCCTACCTTTCTCAACGGATTTTAATATAACTTCACACAAATGTAGGGCATGACAATATCTTCAGCAAGTTCGACTTTCAGGATGCTACGCTTAAGGTCAAGGTCTATGTGGCTTTTTTTAGAAAAACTTTATCAGCGCTCTAGCGCCTACATTCCTCAACGGATTTTAAAATAACTTCACAAGGTACTGACTGGGCCCAAACTCACTCCAAAACGGGCGTATATTGCCCCGCTTGCGAAGCTTTTATTAATTTTGCTTTTGTTTCCAATATTCTTTGATGAAGCCTGTTGGTATGTGCATAGATTTACTTATAGGTTCAAGCAGAATATTTATCATCATCTGGATGTTGCTACTGACCTAAGGTTAAGGTCACAGACTTAAACATTTGCGTTAAAGTTTTGCGTTAAATTTAGTCTTCTATTATTTTTCTTATATCCTTTGATGGAACCCTTTGATATTTGACTAAGGTTACTTTTAGGTTCATACAGAGTAGTTTACATCATCTGGATGCCGCTGGTCACAGACTTGAGACTTTGCGCTAAAGTTTACGTTAAGTTTATACCCTTTAGTTATATTTCCAACATCATTCGATGAAACCTTTTTATATATGACTAGGTTTACTTAAATGTTCATTCAATACTTGACATCATTTGGATGCTGCTGCTGACCTAAGGTCAAGGTCACAGACTTAAATATTTGTGTTAAAGTTTTGCGTTAAGTTCAAATCCTTTTTTACATTTCCAATATCTTTTGGTGGAACCTTTTGATATTTGATTAGGTTTACTTTTAGGTTCATAGCTGCTTACCAAAGGTCAAGGTCACATGTATATTTGTGTTTAAGTTTTGCGTTAAGCTTACATTCTTTGTTTATATTTCAAACATCATTTGATGAAACCTTTTGATATATGACTAGGTTCACTTCTATGTGTCCATGCACATTAGTTGACATCATCTGGATGCTGCTGCTGCTGCTGTTGAGTAAGGTCATGGAAGCACACTTATATGTTTAAATTAAAGTTTTGTTTTGAGTTGGTAGTCTTGGCTGACACACTTTGATGGAACCGTTTGATAGGTGACTAATTTTACTTTCTAGTTCATACCATGTATAATATTGGATTCATTAGGCGGTGGTTTCATCAGGCAGCGGCACTGGTCGGGGGTATACGTGAGCCTCTGCTCACTTGCTCTGGGTTTGACTCATTGTGCACGCAAGTACTTACAGTTTTATTGACATTGCGGCTAGTGCCATAAAGGTGAGCTATGCTATCATGCGACTGCTCGTATTTAACATCATTATTTGTATATATTTGCAGGCAGTGCAGAAGTTTGGCATGGGAGGTTGGATATTTTTACTGGGTTCCCAAGATGTTGCAATAACAGTTGTCACTGAAAGTGAAGAAAGGGAAGAAAGGGAAGAAAGTGCCGAATTTTCAGTCGAAATAAAATATGAAGATAGCTTAAAAAATCACTATTCTCTGATTTTAGCAGCGACAGCCGTGTTTGCATTTGTTCAGAAAAAGTATAATACCCGTTTAGAGAATTTCCTGATACCCACTATCGGGATATTTAAGACACAAGTGTTAATTGTTTTGTATGATCCTGAGCATGACATATCCTTTAAAGCTCAGAATTCAGTTTGCTGCATCCTTACGGAATGCAGCATGGGATCCCTTATAGACCTATTTTTGCTTTGTGGCTGGCCATCAATTACAGATATTTTTGTACAGGAATCACAGAGTCAATGAAAAGAAGGGTCTTCACAGCTGATTTCTTTAAAAATGTAGCTGAAGATAAAAAGTGTATATATCTTGAAGGTCTGAAATTTGGTGGGGTTTCAGCACAAGGAAGCAGTTACTCTGATTATTTACTTCGGGATCAAGGTGGTGGTCTTATGTTTGCAAATAAGTCCAAACCTTACAAACCTTGCAAAAATATTTCTCCTGTCACTACCAATAAACAACTCGCCAGATGTAAAATGAGCTGCGACTCGACAAAACCAACAGTGGTTTTGCGCCCAGCGCGGACTCAGATAAGCCTGGGCATCCGCCCAGTCTGATCAGAGTCTCCACTGTCCCCTTGGAGGTAGCTTAGCGAAGGGTCTGATCAGACTGGGTTGGTGCCCAGGCTGATCTGAGTCTGCGCTGGGCGTACAACCACATTGTTGGTTTTCTCGTGTCGCGGCTCATATGGCATCTTATAGCATTTCCTCTGGAACTATTGGAAGTGATTCATTAAAGCTATGCACATGCATTCCTCTCATAAGCCTCATTGGTATTTGAAACATAAATTGTTTTATTTTTTGTGCTTTCTGTTTGTTTACTATGCTGATTTATTATTTAAAGTTTCGGTAGAATTGTTTTAGTCGTTTATCGATGCACAGGGTAACGTAACTAATATATCTATAGCCCTGCTTTGAAAAATGGGGGCTATACTTGATATGGTCTTTCCGTCCGTGATTCCAGTTTAGATTAGGCTGTTCGTCACACTTTTCTCGGAAACTGTTAGACATAAAGAAAATTGAAAACTGGTACACAGGATGTATCGTGTATACTAGAATCAGCTGCTGGTGCTATTTCATTACATTATTTATTCGTTTTTTCTTTCTCTCCAATTTTATCGTTTGTCACTTTCATTATAATTTTTTCTGTTTACAAAATGTAAATGTTTTCCAACAAGGAAGCAAATCTAATACCACTCTGTTTAAATATTTCCGCAAAAGACCTTTCTTCAGTAAAACTGAACATTGTGAGATCGGACGTGACCTCTTATCCAAAAACAGTCGTCATCAGACGCCATGCATGTTGAATGGAGGGAGATATCCACACAGCCTGGTACACGCAACCAATCCGAACTGATTACCATTCTTCCACTATTAACACATATCTATGCTTATCTTAATCCGACAGAACTCAATGCAAAGACAAACGAGGAGCACGAATACACTTCCAAGTTATACCACCATTTGTACAAGGGGAGGTAACTTATGTGACATCCTGTTTACATCCCTGAGTGACAAAACCTTTTCAAAATGGGAGTGCACGATTGAAAGGAAAGAATTTGCTGATACAGGGGTAAATTCTTTCATCCTGGAAAAGGGAAACAGAAATAAACATGCCCATGGCGATGTTGCTACCCTTGGACGTGATCTCCACATCCCTGATTAGTATGAATACACCTCCAAGCTTAACCGTCAAATTCACAGGGGGGGGGGGGGGGTGGACAAATTATCATCCTGTTTACATCCCTGTGCAACGGAACACGGAACCTTTACAAAAAAAAAGCCATCAGAGGAGATGGCAAATCCCCCGACCGAAGGCCCCTTGCGCTTTGGTAAACAGGGTGCACTTCACAACACATATAAGCAATATATTGTCATTCTTTTATGCTTCTGATTGACATTACCTGTTTAACAGATGCATGATTATTAAGCACTCAGTCCAAAACAGTATGCCAGAGCGCTAAAAAAAGGTAAAATCTCAAACAGCCACCATGTACACAATGTATATATATAGCATATTATACACTCAATATTTCAAAATGTGTGAATAACGTTCAAGTAAGTACAAGCCCTACAAATCTAATTTTGAGCTCTCTAGTAAATGAATTCGGACAAAGAATCCAAATCTGAGAAAACAAAATTGTGTGTGTGTGGGGGGGGGGGGGGGGGGGGGGGTCACAGAGAGTTAGGAACATGATATCATGGCATGATCATCAATATTCTAAGTAATAAGGGTATTAAGATTATGGAGCAAGCCAGGGTTATACAGATATAAAGCAGAGACAGCTAATTGCAGCTCAAACTTCCCAAGGGAAATAACTCTGACAGTATGAATGACAGAGTTGTCTTTCATGTATCAGACAAATTTTCATGACCTGTTTTGCATATATGTGAAGAATAAATATTTTAAAGGATATTCAATTTACGGAGCAAACACAAAATCACAGCTAAAACCCACAAGGGGAAATTACTAAAAAAGTAAGAAAGCACAAGTTGTCATTCTTGTTCGCGACACATCGTCGTGATCGACCTGTTCTACATATTTGTATAGTATCATGAAAATATATCATTCCCCTTTTTGCATATCTGTCAAATATCAAAAAAATATTTCAAAGGATATTCAAGTTATAGAGCGGACACAAAATCACATCTAAAACCATCAAGGGAAAATAACTCAAAAAGTAAGAAAGCAAGAGTTGTCAATCTTGTTCGCGACACATTGCCATGACCCTTTATACATATCTGTAAAGTATCATGAAAATATTTCAAAGGGTATTTAAGATACAGAGCGGACACGAATCTGCCGAAAAACCACCACAAGGGATATAACTCAAAAAGCACAATAGCAAGAGTTACTATTCTTGTACACGACATATCATCATGACCTGTTCTGCATAACTGAAAATATTCCAAAGGATTTTTCAAGATACAGAGCGGACAAGAAAATGTTTACGGGACTTTTTGGTCTCGGGTGGGGGGGGGGGTGTAAAAAGGAATCACATTCGAAGGGGAAGAATATGCCACCACATTAACAAAATCCTTCTCCCAAGTCTTGACCTACATGGAAAAGGAAACTTCCCTTGGAAGTTAATCCCACAATCCAGATCAGCATGGCGTATACTGTCAAGTTATTCCGCCATTTTTACATGGGGAGACAACTCATGAGACATCCTGTTAACATCCCTGGGCGTCAAAAAAACCCTACAAAATCAGGTACGCAATTGAAAAAAAAAAGAATTTGCTCCTGCCACGGCCAATTCTCATTCCAAAATTACTGCATTCATGAAATTTGGGACAGAAATGAAAATGTCTAAGTTGCTTCCCTTGGAAGGACAGAAATGAAAATGGCTAAGTTGCTTCCCTTGGAAAAACAGAAAATAAAATAGGCTAAGTTGCTTCCCTTGGAAAAACAGAAATGAAAATGTCTTAGTTGCTTTCCTTGGACAGACAAATGAAAATGTCTAAGTGACTTCCCTTGGAGGGACAGAAATGAAAATGTCTAAGTTGCTTCCTTTGGAAAGACAGAAATGAAAATGTCTAAGTTGTTTCCCTTGGAAAGACAGAAATAATAATGTCTAAGTTGCTTCCCTTGGAAGGACACAAATGAAAATGGCTAAGTTGCTTCCCTTGGAAGGACAGAAATGAAAGTGGCTAAGTTGCTTCCGTTCGAAGTCAACACCACATCCCAGCGTGGATTGGCTGGTCGTACCAGGCTGCGTGGTTGTCTCTCTCTTTTCCCCAGGCCGTCCGACGCTCTCTGACGCCTAATGACCATTTACAGTTTGAACGTATCTAAAGTATCTTTCTTCGCGACATTGGTCCATTTCTCTATATTTTTGTGTGTAAGGAAAATATCGTTATTTAAGGTGAATGGATATACTGTCAGGGGAAGCAACTTTGTCAGTTTCATTTTTCTTTACCATCCGATCTAGGATATTACTTTTAAATGAAGGAATTTGCTCCTCTAGAATAAAATTCTTTCCTTCGTAAGTTGACCTTATTTCGGAAGTGCTGCGTCGTTAAGGGAAAAGAACAAGAAGTCACAGCGGATTGTTTCCCTTTGTAAAATCACGCATAAACGTGCATATGTACCCAAACACCTTAAAAGAGAATTAGTCTGGCAAGCATTACGCGATGATTTTACTGAGTTACCAGAACGTATTCTTGTAGTTGTCAGGAAGAGAGCTGTACATGCCCTTACAAGACTGAGAGAGGTCAAGCTTATCTGAGTAATTGTTAAGGTCTCTGAACGCAATGTATTGTTTTTCCATTCTGCAGCCTCTCAGCCTAAATGGGCTTATTATGTTACAACTACAGGTTTAGAAGCGGTTACAAATGTTTTCAGAGAGCAGTAAAGGCTCTGACCAGACTGCGCAGATGCGCAGGCTGGTCTGAGTCTTTACTGTTCGCAGATTTGCAAAACACTTCTTTCTCTCATGTATCGCGATTAAAAATATAGTTAATTCATAGGAATCATTGGCTTATATTCTGCAAGTCTCTTAAATGCCAAGCAGCTGCATTGCCATGAGGTTTCATTTCAAGTGACCTTCTAAAACATTCTACTGCTGTCTCAATACGTCCTTGATCCTTATAAACCCAACCTAGAATATTCAAACACGCTTCTCCATGACTACATTTTGGCCTGTTCCGCCAGTTTCTTGCAGTAATGGTATAATTCATATTGTCGACATCAGCTCTTACGTGAGATCTCATGTTAAGTTTACTGTGGTTTAAATAAAGCAAGAAATGAAACAGAAACAGACCATCTACCACCGCACATTCCCGCAAGTAGTCACGCCTGAGACCGTCGGTATGTCCAGGAGGAGCATCTACAAATCTCAACATCTCATAACATAAAGCATC
Source organism: Ctena decussata (assembly GCA_963989385.1). Lineage (NCBI taxonomy): Eukaryota > Metazoa > Mollusca > Bivalvia > Lucinida > Lucinidae > Ctena > Ctena decussata. The sequence goes on along the minus strand of OZ022504.1, from coordinate 29,893,960 downwards.
GGGTGTCACATTTCTCTCGGTTGGAAGAAAAACAATGCATTGTACGAATAGACGATTAACCATACTTTCTTTCGTTACAGCTGGTTGGTTTGCACCGGCAATAATTCATTCGTCACCTGTTGGACCTGCCATCAGTTCACGGTTCCGGTAGCAGACGCAAACTGAATATACACCACGAAGTTCAATTGATGACAAGACATCCAAGGAAGCATGATAATATTCAAACATGTACATAAGTGATGCCTGTTTTAGTTTGACTGAGATGTCTGATCTGAGACTGAGCTGGTGCCAAGAGTCACTGAAGAGAAACCGCCAAATTTCCTCTCTACTTCTACCTTGTTGTTTTGCTAGAGCAACCATGCTGGTCATGAGGTGTAGGTCTAGATAAGGTACAATACAGGAAATTGCTCTTTGTGTCTCCTCTTCAGTATGTTCAGTTATCCTAGTGCGATGTTTGAGGACTTGACATTGATTGTAGAAATTTATCAAGCACTGCCGAGAGCTATTCGGAAAATACTTTTGAATAAGGGTGTGTTTGTCACTGAACGCATGAAATGCTGTTCGTACTGCTAAATGTACTTTAGTTTTACAATATGATATACCTTCAGAGTAATCGTGACGGTCTAAAATCGGCACAGTAACGCAGGAAAGTAATCTATCACCGATATGACTGGTACTTATCTTTGTTAAATATTTACAGTCATGTGTTAACATGTCCTCTAACGCTTGTTGTAAGTTGTTTTGTAGTTCGCCGTGGATTCTCCTATCAAACATATTCTCAGCTGGGATAAAATAGTTTGGACAAATACCATTTGTCGTCCAGAGTAGAAACAGCCTCAAACATGCCACAAAGCAAACTAGTAAATTGTCTGGCCTCCAGAAGTCGCTGGGTGTATTTTCTATCATGTAAAACATACACGTTTTACAATGATAAGAGCTGAGAGACTCCTGTCTTATCCAAAATGGTAGTACGTCTTTCTTCCAAAACTTTAACAATATGTAACATTTGTGCTGCACTGAACTGAACTGCGATACAAGTAGTCGTTCTTGGTGTGACAGTGAGACTCTCCACTCTAAGTGTTGTTCGTCGCTGTTCGGGTGTCCTACAGGGACAAAAAGACAACCAAGGACTTTACAACGGTCTATCACGTCCACAGGAGGCCAGTTGTAATTCCGTGTTCTTGTTATCCATTCTTCTACACAGCCTGGTAACTTAGAAAGATTGAATGCATTAACGGTGTCGCATGTCAGAGATCCAGCACCGCCTACAATAAATACTGCAGGACCATGCCTTTCCGTCCCTTGTTGTGGATTGAAAGTAATCACTAATCGGTTATATTCGTCAACACACGTACTCATGTCTGATCTTATGTTAAATTGTCTTGTATTCAATATCCCATGAGTATTTTGAAACAGTGGAACCCCATTATGAACCAGCTGTAGTTTAGCATAGCCAGCCTGTGTATCATTATCCTGAACCAAGAGTAAACATTTGTCACCAGAAACATCTGAACAGTCAGTTATTACAGGAAGTGTGTTGTCAACCTTCACTATGTCAATGTCAGGGTTCATATCAACAGTTGATGTTCCTTCCCTGCAACTCCCAAAATTATAAACAGAAAATTCAGGCTGAAGGGCAATCGTCATCCCTATTTCCTCTATAGCATGCGCCTGTTGCCACATATTTCTTATTTCAGTACTAGCACCAATATCTTCCAAGACTTGATAAAGCGCAAGTGATAAGGGCCTGTAGTAGCCTGGAAGCATTGCTTCTAAGTTGACTGAACCTGGAATAAAAGAACAAAAAACACCATATTTAATCTGTTAATGCATACACATGTAATGAATATTTGTAAACAGTGAAGACCCAGAACAGACGCCGCAGGTTGCGGCGTCTGATCGGGTCCTACACTGTTTGAATAAAATAACTGGTTATTATGCAAATAAATGAGACACCCCTTAGATTAGAAATGGACCTGTCCAAAATGTGAGAAAGAAGAGTCCATTATGCATGAAGGGGTAAAAAAACAAGCATTGTAAAACAAAGACAGATAGAAGACTAAACCTTATGGAAGGAATAAACAACCGGAATACACAGGTTGATCAGTGACATTGCAGTTTGCACATGTTTATATAAAACCAGTCGGTGTTGTGTGAAAGGGGACCCCAACAATATGCAAATATCAAATACCAGTCATATGCGAATATCAAAATACTCAATTCAGGCTGCATAAAGGCGAAGATTTAGCAGTCTTGATACGCAGTTTATTAATGAAGCATAAATGATCCTGATCAGAATTGTTTACGCTCTTGATAACGTAACCTTTTATTTATATTTCAGAAATAATAAATAGCTTGTTAAGCGTTAGTTTGTTTCGCATACAATAGCTTTTACTGCAGAACATAGCCCAGCAACAAGGTGAATAAGTATTTTCATTCCTCAACACCATTTTATAAGTAATATACCAAACAAAAAAAGAAACGCACACAGTGTTATTTTGGTATTTTCTTGGAAATTGCAAAGACTTTAAGAAAATATAACATATAGTGTTAGAGGCAGACCTTCGGACAGTTCAACCCGAAAATTTGATTTAATTGTGTCAATTCAGTACTTTGTGACGGGTCTCTGAACAAGGCAGGGGTCAGTTTTCAATATCACAGTTTTCAATAAGCGGTGTAACCTCCCTTGGTTCGTATGCATGCCGTATATCTTTCGCGCATAGAACTGATGATAGTCCAAATCGAATGCTGAGGAATCGCATTCCATTCTTGACGTAAAGCAGCGACTATTTGCTGACGTGTTTTGACGTTTAAAACACAAGCAGAACTCACTTACAATATCCAAATACACATTTGTACTCTACAGTCCATGCAGACAGTAAGCTTGAAACAAGAGGCCCATGGGCCACAAAGCTCACCAGATCTCTAGCTCAAAATTGCTATCAAATTTGTATAGGCTCAAATTTGCTGTCAATTCATACAGACTAATACAAAATATACAAATACAAAGTCTCAGTCTGACAGTCTGCTGAGTTGATAACAAAATATATAACTATTTTCCATTTATTGATTGCAGTAAATGCCATTTTTTAATTTTCCCAATAGCAAGTCAGTGCACCCTAAGTTGCCATAGCAACCAAACTAAAGAGCTGATTTTATAACAAAAAAACAAGTTTTCAATCATCCTGCCTAAGGATACTACAGATGAAATCTGGGCCTTATCGGCCCAGTGGCTTCTGAGGAGATCATTTTTTTTAAGTATTTGTTTTTCCATTTTTTTGCATTTTGGTTTCCATGGCAACCAATAAAAGGAGCAGTGGGCAAAAAGAAACACATAACTAATAAGAGACTTCTCAAGGAACAATCTATAAAAGTTTTGTCAAAATATTATGCAATGGCTTGGCAGTAAATACCATTTTTCAATTTTTTACCATTATAAGTCAATGCAACTCTAGGTTGCTATAGCAACCAAACTAAAGGGCCGATTTTCATAAAAAAACACAAACTTTCAATTCCCCAGCCCAGGGATGCCACAGATGAAATCTGGGCCTTACTGGCCCAGTGACTTAAGAGAAGATAATTTTTGAAGAATTTTTTCCATTTTTTTACATTTCGATTTCCATGGCAACCAATAAAGGGAGCAGTGGACAAAAAAACATATAGCTGATAGAAGACATCTGCAGGAACATTTCTATAAAAGTTTTGTCAACATATCTGCAATGGCTTGGCAGTAACTGCCATTTTTCGATTTTCTCCATTATAAGTCAATGCAACTCTAAGTTGCCATAGCAACCAAACTAAGGAGCCGATTTTCATAAAAAACACATAAATTTTCAAGTCCCCAGCCAAAGGATACTACAAATGAAATCCGGGCTTTATCAGCCCAGTAGTTTCAGAGGAGATAATTTACCTTTTTTTTGCTTTTTGGTTTCCATGGCAACCAATAAAAGGAGCAGTGAGCCAAAAAAAACCTATGATTGATAGAAGACTTCTCAAGAAATATTCCTATAAAAGTTTTGTCAAAATATCTGCTACGGCTTGGTAGAAAATGCCATTTTTCAATCGTCCCCATTATAAGTCTATGGGAACTCTAAGTTGCCATAGCAACCAAGCGAAAGGGCAGATTTTCATAAAAAACACAAACTTTCAACCCCCCAGCCCAAGGATGCTACAAATGAAATTTGGGCCTAATCGGCCTATTGGCTTTAGAGGAGATGTCGTTTAAAAGTGTTGACGGACGACGACAGACGACGACGACATACGACGACAGACGACGAACAGATACTCGTCTACGCCATGATGAAGTTTGAACGAGATTTCATTAGAAATACGGATTTATAGACATTTTCTAATCATGCTTTAAAAGGTAAATTAAACAGTAAAATCTTACTTTTTGCGTTTCTTTTTTTGTTTGGTATATATGATTTCGGTATATGTAGCTAGTCTATTGTACATAAAAATCGATAGGAAAAGCACTGGGTGGTTGCTTAGTCCCGGTAGGCGGTGATTTTTTCTGACAATCGTCAACGATTTTTTCTGACAATGGTCCCGGATTTTTTCCTAATTGTCAATGATTTTTTCTCCGTGACGTCATAATAGAAAACTGATGCGACAAAATGGTGAATTTTGCCAACTAAACCATTAGTTTTACAAATCTTAAGCGCATTCCTGGTAGATCTTAAGCAGATAAGATACAATACAAAGTTTAACGTTGTCAACAGACAAATTAAAACCGAAAATTTTCATTTAGGGTACATCTTGATAAACTATCTGCTATGTCTATGTCTTCGAAGTTTACCATAAGGAAGAGCTATTTTTAATCATAAATCGGTGTTGGGAAATTACTTTTTGACACTTTACAATAATATAAATGGGTCTATCAGCTGATTTTAATTTTTCATAAGTCCCGGATTTTCCCTACAAGTCCCGGATTCGCTCCTACAATAGATTTTAAGCGCCTGATTTTTTCTGACAATGCAAACTGCAAAATGAGTAGTCAGTATGATACTTTATTGCTTACAGATTGAATAGCAAAATTTTGGGTATATCTCAAACTTTTATTGTGATGCATAAATGGAAGACGAAATACTTGTTGGTCATTAAAGGACCAGCCTTTTGATTATATACGGACCATTCTATTGCTCCATATATAAAAATGTACAATGAAATATCATGTAGTAAAGACCTGAGTAACCTTAGTGAGATTAAAACAATATTTAGTGGTCTTCCCAATGCAGGCGAGAATGCTGTACTAACTCTATCAACTGAACGACGTGGCCACATATTCGTCCAATGCCAGGAAAGCTCAGTTGGCAGAACTGTCCTGATCACTGCCTAACTTTTCACTCAGTAGTACCGAGAAGGTTGAAGATTCGAGTTCCGCCGCGGCCAGGGTGTTTTTCTCGCTTAGGCGGCGTGGAAGACATGTTTTCTTCAAAACTGTGCGTGCATGCCGGCGTGCGTGCGTGCCTCTGTGTGTGTATGTGTGTGTGTGTGTGTCCATTTTAGCATCAATCTTTCCATTTGTACTATCCTTGGTGTACAACAGCTACCTGTTCCTCACTATAGCGTAGTTTATGTTAGACTTGATAATTCTGAAAGCAGTTCACATTTCCAGCCGGTGCCGGAGCACTGGTGCTCAGTAGGTTAAACGCTGGCTTGCTGATCTAGCGGTCCCGGGTTCGATCCCCGCTTGAGGTGAGAATCTTTTCAAACGTAAACGCGGTTCCATTGCACACAACCTTTCATCGGCCTGACATGACTGAAATTCTGTTAAAACGGACGTAAAATCGCAAGTCTTCCATCCATCCAGCCAGTACTTATCTTGAGGGCCTATACAGTTTTGTTTACTGCACTGCAAAACATGAATAGAAAAAGTTCTGAAAAGTCAGATCCTTTGAAAGCAAGAAAAATACCAAAGAAATGAAAATAGCAGGCTCGGTTTAAGTGCGGCTGTTCATGATCAGTCATGAAATGTGCAACTCCGGCCTTGTCCCTAGCAGCGGTTACTGCATTATTAAAATGAGTCGAAATGAAATAAGTGATTCCAAAGGACCAGAACTTATACAATCTACACTATGACTGAATACCTAGGCACGTTTAAGGGCCGTCACACGGTACCTAACACCAGTTCAGTGAAGTTTCAATAAAATGTGCAAACCCAGCCATGCCCCTAGCAGCAGCTGGGCTACTCTATTTTCAGAATGACTCGAAATGAAATCATTGATTCGAAAGGACTAGAAATTAAATAATCTGCACTATGATTGAGTGCGTGCAGACTTAACGGCCGCCGCACAGCACCTCCAGCATCCTGTGAAGTTAAATAAGATTTATTTTCACAGTTTATTCCTCACAAGCCTCTCAACGTTTCGGCTAATGGAAGCCTTTATCAAGAAGGGTTTTTCTTTCAATGCTACATTGCTTTATTGTCTAAATACTTCTGTTGCCTCAGTGTTTGGCGCTGAATGGTGTCATGACGTTTTGATGTCGGGAATCCGACGTCATGACGTCGTGACAACGTTGCCCATAACAAAACAATTCAATATGGTGGGCTGCAGCAACAATAAAGCAATGTAGCATTGAAAGAAAAAACCTTCTTGGTAAAGGCTTCCATTAGCCGAAACGTTGAGAGGCTTGTGAGGAATAGACTGTGAAAATAAATATGAAACAAAGATTGTGCGATTGTAAGATAATAAGATTTGAAATGTTAGAGTTTTTGGAAGCAAGAAATGGTCCGAAAGAATGAAAAAAGCAGACTCTGTTTATTGAGTCTGCACTTGAAAAGGGGACTCAAGTAAACAAAGACTTCTGATGTTATGCCTTTTACGTATTCCTTGCTTCTAAAGGGTCCATATTTTCGATTTCATCATCATGATACGGCATAGATGACAGAAATGCTTTTGATGTTCATTCGGTGAAGTAAAATTAGTTCCCACACTGAAAGAAAACCTAATTGCTGTTACTATACTGCTAGTTTTAGACTCTGAAATGCAGTATAAGTGGTAGGAAAAAAATCCGGGACACTGTAGGAAAAAATCCGGGACACTAAAGTCGTTGTAGGAAAAAATCATTGACATTTGCAGTAATTTTTGGCCTTGGTTTGCCGAGGCTATTTCACAGAAAAATATGACAAACGACTTAATGCGCCTATAAAATGCTCAAGCAAACAGCCTCGTTGCGAAAGAGTCAAGAAAGTTTTGAAAATTAGTTCGTTACCTCACCTTATTGCTCCGTCACGCTTATGAGACATAAATTGTCAGAATAAAATCGTTGACGATTGTCAGAAAAAATCACCGCCTACCGGGACTAAGCAACCACCCAGTGAAAAGGGGCAGATTAATGTTTTGATGTACACTGGCCATAGAATAAATACATGTACAGGAAAATTTTGTAATTCATTTTCCACAATTGGATGATAAATCGTTATCAGACTAGTACATCTAGCCAGTATCTCTATCTCTCTCTCTCTCACACACACACATCCTTCCTCCTCTCTCTCTCTCTCTCTCTCTCTCTCTCTCTCTCTCTCTTTCTCTTTCATACATCCTCCTGTCTCTCTCTCTCTCATACATCATCCTCTCTCTCTCTCATACATTCTTCCTCTCTCTCTCTCTCTCTCTCTCACACACACACACACACACACACACACACACACACACACACAGAACTGACCGTTCCAAGACTGTGTTTCCGTTGTTATTAATTGCTGTCATTTTTATGTTGTTTTTTTTGTAACTTTCAAAAAAGACGCGTGTGATTGTTTGTTCTGCCACATGCTAAGGGATGTGCTCCCTTGCCATCGACATTCCTGTCATACAAAAAGCCTGAATTAAGTCGAGATTCCGAGGTCTTGGTGAGGGTTCTTTATTTAAAAAGGTACCATTCATCGATTTTATTTGATCGATTTACTTTCCCTGCAGCTGGTGGTTAGTCTAAGGCACAGTTGCAGCCTTGCGAAAGGCGCTGCAGATATACGATCCCAGCAGGCACATGACATCGAAACGACGTTGTAATCACGTCGATGCGACGTAAAGGCATCGCATCTACGTCAGTACGACGTCATTTCGACGTCATGTGTCCTCTGGGAAAACTCTCAGTAAAACCGAGGCTTCCAGTTTCATTCCTGTGGATGATTTTTTTTCCAAAGTAACCATTCATCGAAATTATTTAACTTCCCTGCAGCTTGTGTTAATTGTCGTGCGGCGAGAAACCAGCGCTACGTGGTGTATGCAGCCATGCGAACGGCATCGATCTCAGTAAAACCTATGGAACGCCGCAACTATCTTACATTCGGACATGTCATTACGTTCTTTTGACAAACACTATTATATTGTTCATTTCTATAACGTTTTGTTTGAAAACTGTGATCTCTTGTCAGTTTGATATGCTGTCGGGTTAACTCGTTATTGTATACTGCTGATTTTCATAATTGCTTGTCAGAAAACCATAATGTCTTGCCACCATGACATGTTGTCTGGTTGACTCGTGAGTATATGCTGTTCTCTTCTGTTATGTACTGTCTGAAAACCATTATGTCTTGTTAGGAAAGCATAATGCCTTGTCAGAAACCATCGTGCTTTATCAGTTTGTCATTCGGTCTTTTTAACGTGCCGCTGTAGGCTGTTCGTTTTCATTATGTGTTTTCAGAACCCCATTTCATCTAGTCGTTTTTCCTACTGTCTTTATTATTTGTTATTTGATGCTGTTACTCTCCATTATGTTCTGTCAGAAAATCATTATGTTTTGTCAGAAAATCATTATGTTTTGTCAATCTGTCATGTTGTCTTGTTAACTGCTGATTTTTTGCATTAACTTGCCGTTATGTAAAGTTAAAGAATCATTCTATGCTATGAAATCAACATAGTTCATTCATAGAGTATCATTTCAACCACGGTGATTTCAACTTATCTTAACCTGTTGTTAAGTCATAATTATATGTTGTTGTGTTGTTGTCTGATAAAACCCTGTACCAGAAATCGATAAAACCCTGTACAAGAAATCCGGTAACTGTTAGGGCGTCCGGTAGCACAGTACCTACACGGGATATTCACTGGACAATATAATTGTGTTTGAATGTCGTCCGTCCAGCATTCCATCCATCCGCCCGTCAATCATTCGGGGTTTTGGCGCAGTGCAGAGGCATACATGCGTCTGTCCGTCTGTCCATTTGTTTATATATGTGTGTGTATTTCTGTAGGTCTATCCATGCATCTTTCCGATCGCCCATTTGCCTGTCTGTATGTGTGTATGTCTGCCAGTCCATCTGTCCATCCGTACATATGCGCATCCATCTTATCGGCCATTTGTCTGTCAGCTCATCACTTTCCTTTTGTTCTTCCCGAGATTCATACATTCATCTTTCTGTGTGCCGTTGCTCGTGTATTAAACAGTAGATTAGGGCGGGAGAATCTGAAGTCAGGGTATGCTAAGTAATACATAGGGCAGGGGCTAGGACGTGGGGTTGTGTGGTGTGAATGGGTGGGTAAGTAGGGTAGGAGAATGGGCTGGGGTTGATGGGATGGGTGGAGTATCTGCTGGGGGTTCTGGGGGATGATATGGGTATGGTAGAAAAAATACGGTAAGTATAGGTATGGGTAGACTTTTGTCAGCTAGAAATTCACATCAAATCTCTCTTGCCTCTCTGATCCATTTATACCTCCCTCAAACCCTCAGACGAAGATGTTAGAGTATGAAGTCTGACAAATAATGAAATAAAAAGAAAAAAAGAGAAGTAAAACATTTAGAGACCAACCATTTGATATTCCGAGGTGGGGGTGAGGGGAGGGGGGGGTTATAATAAAAGAAAAGAAAAAAAGAGAAGTAAAACATTTAGGGACCGACCATTTGACATTCCGAGGGGTGGGGGATGTGCAAGAAAAAAATAAATTGGCTCATAAGGGGATTTAAATAAATATTCTTGCTTCAAAAATAAGTGAAAAAAAAATAATCTGGCTCCACCAAAAATTTCCAAAAAAAAATAGTCTGCAATTAATTCCATTTATTTGCAACATACTTACCTCCATATCTATACGATAATGACTTCAGTTGTTTTATTTTTTATCACATCTGGGATTTTGGGAGATGGGGCGGGGGCGCAAAGGGTTGTCACTGGGGCCGTTTTTGTTTATTTTGTTCTTGGTGTGACAGTGCTAACCAGGTTCCTGTTTTCACTTACATCAGTTACATGACCCATTCGCGACGACAAGTTAAACAAGCTGTCATGCCAAAATACAGTCGCGTGTGCAAATTTAGTATCTTAGTTCACTTAATTATACTTTTTGCTCTACACAAGCATGTTACAAATACGTATTCAGTGCTAATATTATTGCGAGATAGTGAGTTCTTGGCCCATAAAACCCATACGCCTTGCAAATCCTTTATTCCTGGTAGGTCGTTTCAAGCAAATAAAAGGTTCTCCTTTATCATTTTTACCTGCTTGTCTTGCGTAGCATTTGGTACCTGGCTTAACATTATTTTACTCTGTTCCGGTGATGTTCAACCGAACCCAGGTCCCTCATCGACTTCTTCATCAGAGAGTGTTTCTGGTTTGTCAACTAGTATGTCTACATCTATATTTAGCTCTTTCAGTTCCGGTCATAACCTATCCTTTGTACATTATAATATTCAAAGTATTGCATCTAAACTTGATTTATTGCATACGGAATTATTTCACTTCGATATATTAGCCTTCACAGAAACTTGGCTCGGTGCTTCTGTAGATACAGATGATTTGATTCTTGAGTCATATAATAAACCTGAGCGCAAGGACCGTGTCGGCGATTACCATGGCGGCGTCATGATATGTGTTAAAGAAACTTTATTTTATAAGCGCCGAGATGACTTAGAAATTGGAGGAGTTGAAAATATATGGATTGAAATAGCTGATAATCATAAACGTATTCTCTTTGGAGTTTTCTATCGCCCGCCAAATTCTGATGCTACCTACTTTTCAAATATTGAGGACTCCTTAGCTTTGGCAGTCGACACCGGTATATCTGACATTATAGTTACAGGTGACTTTAATTTAAATATGCTTAATGCTCGAACATCGAGAAAGATAGACTCTCTCTGTGTTCAGTTTTCTTTCTATCAGTCTATTGACCAACCAACCCATTTTACTGAGAATAGTTCATCTTTAATTGACATTATCCTTGTTAGTAACAAAGATCACTTACTACTTAGTGGTGTAGGCGATCCTTTTCTTAACCAGGAACTACGGTACCATTGTCCTATATACGGTATATTTAAATTTTCCAAGCCTAAGTTTAAAACGTTTACAAGGCATGTTTGGTACTACGAACGGGGTAATTTTAATCTTTTACGTGATAAAGCTTCAAACTTGGATTGGGAGTCTCTTCGTAACAATGATATAAATATCTATGCTGATAACATAAATACCGCCATTAACTCTATAGCAATCGAATGTATTCCTAATAGGCATATAAAAGTTAAACCTTCAGATCCTCCTTGGCTGACTACTGTTCTGAAAAGACACATTCGTAAACGCAAACGTGCATTTAGAAAGGCTAAGAGAACTAATATGGAAACTCACTGGAAAAAGTTTAAGAAATTACGAAATAAGGTTACTACAATGATTCGTGATTCCAAGAAATCGTATTATGATAAGTTGGCAGATAAACTAAAATCCAGTACTATTACGACAAAAGATTGGTGGTCTACTCTTAAGAATTTTATTAAACCAAACTCAAGTTCTTCCATTCCTCCCCTTGAATATGAAAACAATATTTATACAGATGAAAACGATAAGGCAAACATCCTCAATAAATACTTTCAAAGTCAAACCATCTTAAATGAGACAAACGCTGTTCCTCCAGATTTGATCCCACTTGCTCTTAATTCAGAATTGAACACGATTGTGCTCACTCCACTCGAAGTTGAATCTGTTCTTAAAACTTTAATTATTGGTAAGGCATCTGGTCCAAATGGACTCAGTAATCGTATTCTTAAAGAACTTTCATCCCAACTCTCCACTCCTTTTTGTTCCCTCTTTAATCAGTCCCTACAGACCGGTCATTTACCAGCTTTTTATAAAGAAGCAAATGTATGTCCTGTCCATAAGAAAGGAGATTTGTCGAATGTCTCTAATTACAGACCCATATCTTTGCTTAATGCGGAAGCCAAAGTTTTTGAGAGGCTTGTTTTCAAATACTTATTTAATCACCTTCGAGATAATAATTTGTTATCGTCTTTGCAATCTGGGTTTATACCGGGTGATTCAACGGTAAATCAATTAACATTTCTTTACAATACTTTCTGTCAAGCTCTTGATTCCGGTAAGGAGGTTAGGGCTGTCTTCTGTGACATCAGCAAAGCATTCGATCGTGTTTGGCATCTAGGCCTCTTGCATAAACTTAAAGCAGCTGGTGTCACAGGGGAAGTCCTTGAATGGTTTAAACATTATCTTTCTGACAGAAAGCAACGCGTTATCCTACCTGGTACTGTTTCTGATTGGGTTTATATTAGGGCTGGAGTTCCTCAAGGATCTATACTGGGGCCTTTACTATTCTTGCTGTATATCAATGATATAGTAATTGATATTGGCGCAAACATTCGACTGTTTGCAGACGACACGAGTCTTTATATAGTTGTAGACGACCCGACAACTGCAGCGAACTGTCTAAATACAGATCTTGATAAGATTTCACGGTGGGCCGCAACCTGGCTAGTATCCTTCAACCCTGCTAAGACTGAATCTCTCCTTATTTCTCGTAAATCTAATAGACCATATCATCCTGCTCTCTCTATGCAAAATCACCAAATCACCGAAGTTGACTCTCATAAACACCTTGGCATCTATCTTTCAAATGATTGCACCTGGCATCAACACATAAATTATATCAAAGAAAAGGCTTGGTTTAGGATTAACGTAATGAGAAAATTGAAATTTAAATTAGACAGAAAATCACTTGAAATTATTTATACTGCATTTATAAGACCTCTACTAGAATACGGTGACGTTATATGGGACAACTGTACAGAGTATGAAAAAAATGATTTAGATAAAATACAGAATGAGGCAGCTCGTATTGCTACGGGAGCAACGAAGCTCGTCTCACTTAACACTTTATCTAATGAAATTTGCTGGGAATCACTAGAACAAAGGCGGAAAAATCACAGACTAACCTTATTTTATAAAATGATGCACAATATTACTCCACTTTACTTGTCAAATCTAGTGCCTCAGACTGTTAGCAACCTTTCTCGTTATAACTTGCGTAACTCAAATGATCTTCAAACTGTAGCTGCCAGGTCTAGTCAATACTATTACTCTTTTCTACCCTCAACAACTAGAGACTGGAACAGCTTATCCATAGAGACTAGACAATCTGATTCTGTTAATTCCTTCAAACGTCTTCTCAATAAGGATAAATCAACAGTGCCTAAACACTATTATATTGGTAGCAGAAAAGCTCAGATTCTTCATACTCGTATTCGTACTAATTGTAGCTCATTGAATCTAGATCTTTTTCTAAAAAACATTACTGAATCACCTCTGTGTCGTTGTGGTAGTATTGAGAACGCACAACACTTTTTCTTTCATTGTAGGTATTATGAAATGCAACGTAGAGAATTGATGAATTCGGTTTCTACATACGTGAACCCCTCTCTTAATATTCTTCTGACCGGTGATTTAACACTGTCACCAGAGGTAAACAATATTATTATTTTAAAGGTACACAAGTATATTATAGATACGCATCGTTTCTGATAATTATTATCATCATGTGTCTAAACACATGCGACTTGTTCCTAGTGGAAAGTAATTGCCAAAGTCTGAAAGCCCCTAGTAACCTGCGCCCCATCTCTTTTTTTCCCCCTTTTTCTCTTTTTTTTCCACAAATGCTGACTTTTCTGTTTCTATATACTTTTTTTCTGTCTTTTTTTTTGTTCAGTAGATGTATCTTTTCTTATCCATTTTGTGAAGTACTTGTAATTAATGTTTATGTCAAAATGTTTGCAGTGAATGAATGTTCGTGAACTGGACATCCACTTAGCTAGTTAGCTAGTATCATTTCAGTCTTACATACACTGAGATCTTGAACTTCATTCACTGTGAACATGATTACAGCTAAAGAACTTTTTTTTTTTTTCACTTACATTTCTGTTAAAAATACATGTTTAGTATAAAGTGCAAGAAATATGTGCTTAAACAAGTTTGCACGGACCGTTTTACTTTCTGCCTAATAGTACACAATTTATTCGAGTTCAGGAGAAGAGCTATATAAGCTATCAGCTTTCGTTCTGATCCTATTGCTTTGTGTAATTGTGTTATTTGTATGTCATTATGTGCATTTTTGAAAATAAAATATGTTTAAACCAATTCCATTTGAATTGAGTTTTTAAAATGTGGCTGTCTTCTGGGGGCTGCGACCCCCAGACCCCCATATTTATAGTAATGTTTTGATATAAACTACAATTGTTTTACACCAGCAGGCCCGCATGTGCATACATTTACAACAAAAAATGCTATACAAGCATTCACATACATGTATTATTGATCTGCCGCATTACTAAGTAAATGTTTCCACTAAAGAGGCACTAGCTTATGGGAGACAACAAACCCATTGTGGCAAAATAAACACTCTAAAAGGCAAAAAAAACTTATTCTTTATCATCATCCCTAGTTTTTATATGCCCGTTTTGAAAAAAAACGGACGTATAATGTCATGGCACTGTCCGTCCGTCCGTCCGTAAACACTCTTGTGCGCGCAATAACTTAGAAATCGTTTGGGATATCTTCGTGAAATTTGGTAGGAGTATGTATTAGGTTGGGCCAATGTGTATAGTCGCGTATAAGAATGGTTGCTCCCCCTTCATTAGTTTCCAAGTCATGCCCCTTTGATCATTTTTCCCTACAAGTCTTGTGCGCGCCATAACTCCCTGATGCTAGGATCATGATTTCTTGCAGGAAGACATTGTCCAAGGTGTAGATGACCTGAAAAAATGTGAATTTTTGACCGAGTTATGTCCCTTTTTCAACTTAGTGCATTTAAGTCTATGGAACCTTGTTGACAAAATATCTCGAGAGCCCCTGATGTTAGGATCATGATTTTGTGGAGGAAGACATTGTCCAAGGTGTAGATGATTAACTTTTGAAAAAGAAAAATGTTAATTTTTGATCGAGTAAGGCCCCTTTTTCGACTTAGTGCATTGAAGCCTATGGTACAAAAGTACCCTTACATACAGTCAAGAACTGTTAGAGAAAGGAACTTGAAATTCTATGTGTGGCATATTCATGAAAAATAAGCCGTGCTTGCGAAAAAAATATCCGACTAAGATGTAGATGAAGCGGTTAATACCCCTTTCTGCAAACCTCTTTAGAGGCAAGCATAGGGTTGGGGGCATAGTGTTTCATAAACACATTTTCTAGTTTCTCCCGAAATCGGTCTATTTATCTTCCGGTCTGCCTGCATGCCTGTCGTTGCTTGTGTATTACACGGTTGATTAGCATTGGGGGAGGGGGAGGGGATAGGAGTCAGGGTATTCTAAACCATTCTTAGGGCATGGGCGTGGATGTGGAAATTTTAGGTAAGAATGAGTGGGAAGGTAGGGTAGGAGAATGGGCTGGGGTTGTTTGGGATTGGTAGAGTGTATGCTGGGAGTTGTGGGGATAAAGTGGGTAGGGTAAAAAGGATAGGGCAAGGAAAGATATGGGTGGTGAGAGGGGTAAGAATGGGTGTGAGGAGTGGTGGCGGGGTGGTGGTGAGTGTAAAGACTGCGGAAGGATAGGTGAATGAGTTTGGCTGGTGTTGTGTATAGAACCGTTAGTGGCGGGAATAGGGGTCTGGATGGGAGTGGGTTCGGGCGGGTAACCATCAAGAGTAGAGATTTGGTTGTGGTAGTTACAGACTGGGAGGGTGTGGTAAGTAGGGTAGGGTGAGTGAAGAGGTTTGGATGGCACGGTGTGGGAAAGAACAACTGGTGACATTGGGATTAGGGTGGAGCCGGGAGCATGTTCGTAAGATAGTGTAGTGTATGATAGGATATGGTATTAGAGGGTATGGGTTGGACGGGCGTAAATGGGGTGAAGTGCGGAGGGGAAGAGTAGGTAAGGTAAGGTTTGAGAAGGGGTTTGGATTCCATGGCATGGGGAAGAACAAAAGATGCGATGGATATCTGGGTAAGGCTGGGCGCATTTGGGTATGGTAATGTAGGGTAGGACGGGATATGGGAAGAGGACTGGGTGGGATTGGGATGGAAGAGGACTGGGTGGGATTGGGATGGATGAGGGTTTGTTGTGGGATTGTAAGGGTAGGTGGAAGCATTGGGTTGAATATGTGTGGGTGTAGGCATAGGCATTAGCATAATGAATAGTAGGATAGAGAAGGGTAGGGAAAGTGGTTGGGATATTGGTGCGTATAGAGGAGGTAGGCGTAAGGATGGGGCTTGGTTTGGGTATTGTTGGGTGTATGTGGGGTAGAGTAAAATGGAGTAAAGCAGAGCAGATCATGGGAGGGGAGGGAATGGTATGTGATGGTGGTTAGATGGGGCTGAGGCTTGTGGAGTGCCTCTTTATACTTTCAGTAACTGTCTTACTCAAGGGTTTCGAATTCGATAAGCATTTTTCATTTTTGACTTGGGTATGAGGGTATGGTGAGAATGGTTTGGCGGAAACTGGTGAGTTAGGGTAGGGAAGAGTATGGCTAGGGAAGAGGTAGGATGGGGTCCTGGGAGAGGGTTCAGGGCAGATAAGATGTTAGAGGTAAAGTATTCTATTCCTGTTTGTCCTGCCAACCGGCACGTCCCTCCCCACAGCACCCCACAACACAAGACTTGACAAGAGAACATGTCAAACTAACAAGACATAATAGTTTTTGACAAGGCATAATGAAAATGTACAACACACAACAATAAGTGGACAAGACAACATGTCCAACTGACAAGACATTATGTGATTTTAACAAGAGATAGTGAAAATGAACAGCATATAATAACGACTGAAAAAGACAGCGTGTCGAACTGACGAGACACAATGAAAATGAACAGCACATAAAAACGAGTGAAGATGACAGCATGTAAAACTGACAGGATATAATGGTTTTCAGACATGACATAAAGGCTTTCTAACAAGATGAAATGAAAAATGAACTGCATATAATGACGAGTGGAGAAGACAGCCTGTTAAGCTGACTAATAAAGACTTTAAGACAACACATAATGAAAATGAACAACATATAATAACGAGTGAAGAAGACAACATGTCAAATTGACAAGGTATAATGATTTTCAGACAATACATAATGAAAATGAACAACATATAATGACGAGTGAAGAAGACATTATGTTAAACCCAGATGATATTATGGCTTTTAGACAAGACAAATTGAAAATGACCAGCATATAATAACGAATGAGAAAGACAGCATGTCAAACTGACGAAACATAATGTAACTGAACAGCATATAATGCTTGTCC
Organism: Ctena decussata; assembly: GCA_963989385.1. Lineage (NCBI taxonomy): Eukaryota > Metazoa > Mollusca > Bivalvia > Lucinida > Lucinidae > Ctena > Ctena decussata. The sequence goes on along the minus strand of OZ022504.1, from coordinate 29,876,524 downwards.
ATATAACATTATGACATGTCCGAATATAAGACAGTTGTGGCGTTCCATAATAACCGAATCTTGTCGGTGGTCTTAAACCGTCTTTGTTTTCGAAAACAACTTTTACAGATTTTACTGAAGTAAAACGGGTGATAGTCGGAAATACCAGGACGGTTCACTCTTTCTCAAACATGTACAGTAATTTGCAAAAAATATTTCTTTTGTTTTTCAAACTACTCCCCACCTGCGCCTTTTATATTATGACGTAGGGCCTATACCTATAGCTGGAGTGCCGATTTACCAAGTTTACATCTAAAATAAAGCCAATTCCTGTCACTGTAAAATAACTTACTCCTACACTGAGTCGCCGTCATGTTCACCGCCGTTTCTGTGTTTTGTCTATCCATTCTTAACAATTACTCCGTCGGAAACGTGCTTAATTTTTAACGGCTCATTTTTTCTTTTCATTTTCTATCATGTCTTCCTTATGAGTTGCTTTTGGGATTTTCCAAAACTAAAAATAGACTACACGTAAAGGAAGTCAAAACGAAAGTTGTAATAACAAGGTGGATTGTTTTAAAAGAAGCCAAGAAAGGGCTGCAGCTGTTTTTAACATTAGCTTTTATCAAAATGTTATTTTAATGGAGTGATCCTAACGATATGTTAGTTCATATGCCGAGACAATTTACCCACTAAACCATTAATTGCGACTCGTTCGGAGTAAATAAAGCTGAAATAAAATATCACTTTTGTTGGGATTAGTAAATGTAGTAGCGTTAGCGTGGTTGAGAGGTTAGCGCTCCTGGCACCGTACATTCGACCTTTAACATTTTGGTAGAATCCGGTCGGGTACGGAAAATACAGATGTTTACCGAGGCACGTGCCTTTACGCGGGTGAGTTATTTTATTTATTCTTTTTCTACTTTATGCATGTATTTTGTGGCAGATTGGTAGTTGTCGTTTTTGCATGCAATCATGTACATATTTGCATGCCATCGTTCTCGTTATGCCCCCGCCATTAAAAATGGGGGATGGGGGGGTGCATATAGTATCACCGCTGTCCGTACGTACGTAGCGTACGTAGCCTACGTAGCGTAGAAATGGTTTCCGTTCAATATCTTTCGAAAGCATTGGTGTATTGAATTCATATTTCATACACAGCTATATAATCATAAAATACAGGTCAAGTTCGATGTTGGGTAAAATCCGTCGATTATTGTGGGAGTTATGGCCCTTTTTCAACTTCATTTTGTATGAAAAATTGGTTTCCGTTCGATATCTTTTGAAAGCATTGGTGTATTGAATTCATATTTTATACACAGGTATATAATCATAAAATACGGGTCAAGTTCGATGTTGGGCAAAATCCGTCGATTACTGTGGGAGTTATGGCTCTTTTTCGACTTCATTTCATGCAATAATGGTTTGTCCGTTTGTAAGTTTTTGAAAAGTTACTTGTTCCTGGGCTATTTCTTTTGGAAAGTTGCATGGCATCCATTTCTGCGATAAGATACAGAATGTCATCACATATCAGTCATGACAATCTCCACCTCCAAGCCCCCCCCCCCCACCCCACACACACACACACACACCTCTCTTGATCCAAGAAGCACAATACATCTGCCCAAGGAAAACAATAAAACATATACCACAGAAGTCTTCCTTTGAGAACCTAGTCATGCTACAAGTGCCTGTACCTTAAACAAGGCGCCATCTTACTTAGGGCACTAGGCGGGGCATCCGTGTCGTATGGACACATTTCTAGTTTTTATCTGCGTTACTGACGAGAAATTTCACAAGAATATGAAACGGATAGATTTTGCCATCGAATTTTATTCTTGTAATCTTAATTTCTCCTAGAAGTAATTTATAAAAAAAATGATGTTTTTTGGTAGCCAGGTATCTATAGCAAATATGAATTCATAAGTAAGATCACGTTGATTGATAACACTTGAGCAAAAGCGGCGCCTTTCATACCATATGGAATTTTCACGTATACGGGTCATGGCAGTCGCTTTCTACGGAAGAAAACGGACGGATGACGTTATTTGATACGTAAAAAGACAGACATTGAAATACATTTCGATACGGGGTATAACAGTCATATTGAAGTAAAACGTTTTGCAGTGTTGGCCGCAGGTGTTGCACAGTTCGCTGCTATTTCTGTAGTGTACTTGTTTTCAACATTTTGACTTGATAAGGCACTATTTTATGTCATAGCACATCTTCGAAAGCCAAGGATGCATTAATAAGCCTCGTTCACACGGGCAAAGTCCCTGTGACCAAGTAGGTTTGTCATAGAAAAATGTGCTCGTGTGAATGAAAAAAAAATATGCAAAATTAAACTTTCTTTGTTAAAGTTTCTGTGACAAAGAAACTTTGATCGTGTGACTGAGACTTTACGTACCCTTGGCCATAGGCATATTCGTAAACAGAATTTCCCACTGCGCCATTTCTTGGATGCGAACAACATCCATCACAGCCAATCAAATTATCCGTAACAAAATATTTTCCGCATAATAGGCGCTTTGTCGATAGAAAATATCGTGATAGACGGACACTCGGCGCCAGATGTGTGCAACTATAGTTACGCACCGTTGGGCCATTTGGGGGACGTCGTTACGAGAACTGAAACAGAACAGAACAGAAAACAACGTGGATACCGTTAGCAGTTACTAAACAGGACGGCTCGATAGAGACTGAAATACTGTCTCCAAGAGCTGTTAAACCCAAGACAACCAATCAACAACCAAACAGGAGCAGACGGTCAAGATTAACCAGTTCATTAGTGGTTTTGAACGATCATGCGAAGTTGTGCAAAAACTGTTTTGAAACAGATCTTCTGATCTAAAATTAACACGCCAGGGGAGCAACTCGCTGCAGCCAAAGGGCGGCGCTGTGGGCAATCTAATTTGCGAATAGGTCGTCGGCCAATTGTAAGGAACAAAGTGGACTTAGTACCCCTGGCTAGCAAAGATGATCATAGCAGAGTTTTCCCTGTAATTATCAAGAGTTGTTTGTTATTGGTGATGCGTTTAGGTTGCGCATCACTGGTTGGTATCAGCAATGATCATTTTATACCCCCTTCGAAAGATGGGTCGTATTATCTCGTGGCAATCTCTCCGTCTAGTTGTAGTTCGTCCGTCTGTCAATTAACTTTCATGTCCGCTCCACGTCTCCTTGATTATTGCTAGGATTTTTGTAAACTCAAGACACATACCCTCCTGCCCTGTCACATGTAAGGTACTAGCGGTTTTAAATATACATTTGGTGTTCAACTCAATGGTCAATGTGTCAGGATGAATAGCTAGAGGCTAAAATTCGAGGGTTCATATGCCTATGAATTTTAATGGATTTTCTTTTTATACCCCGCCACACATTAGTGGCGGGGTATTATGTTTTCATGCTGGCCGTCCGTGTGTCTTTCTGTCCGTCCGTCCGTCCGCACTTCGTTTCCGTTCGATAACTTAAGTATTTATCAACGGATTTCATTCAATTTTTGCATGTGTCTTTGTATCAAGAATGTTTCGCTTGGGATTGTTAATGGCCAAATTTCGATGATTTCTGACAGAGTTACGGAAGTGATCAGAGTAATATAGTGTCCTGTAATGACAAAAGCTTTGGGGTCTGGCTGCCCATGCTCTGGCGTTTTCCAGAGAAAAAAATAAATGTGGAAAAATCGGCGAATGAAATAGGTTTGCAGTGGCGGGGTATCTCGCAGTCGTTTGCGATGCTTTTTTTTTGTTGATAAGATACAAATATTGATTGCGCTTTTTAAAACTGACTAGACTATGTCTGCGCAGTCACATGCATGTTTTACAGTAGGATAATTAAGGATCTAATTAACGATGTCTCTACGGGTAAATGGAAAAAGTAATACATGTATTCTACCATGACAGTTATTTTTTCATACCTTAGTAAATTAATCATAATGTTATTCTCGAGCTACAGTTTTCTCAAAATTGCTTGCGGACTAGCTAATCGTGCTGATCCCAGTCAGACAGAGCAGTGTAATGTGGGTGAACACGAAAAATGCAGATAATTCTGTCCCGCTTTTTTAAGATAATCACTATATTTTTTTGTTTACTGAATGAAGTATTAAAAGTGTCTTTCCCTTACCCCACCTCTCGTTAGCTGTCCAAATATTGATTTTCTATACCTACTATATACATGTTTCACAACTGTCCCCCCCCCCCCCCCCCCCCCCCCCTTCTCTCTCTCTCTCTGTATTGTGTATATTTAAAACAGTTTTTTGTGTAGACATAGGAAAGGCTGTATTTTGCCCTAATATTTTTTTTTTACATTTGACCCACTTTAAGCAAGTCTCTCAACTGCTCCCTCTCTCTCTCTCTCTCTCTCTCTCTCATTTAAACAAGTCTCACAGCCTCTCTCTCTCTCTCTCTCTCTCTCTCTCTCTCTCTCTCATCATAGTACAATCCCCGTATACCCTTATGTTTAGCATGAGATCCCTGCAACATGTAAGGTCTACTCTGGGTATCGTGCTATAAGTGAAATAGAGCATGATTCGTCTGCAAGTAGGGTCGATAATCCAAGAACTTTAGCGAGACCCAGTGTAGACCTTGCACGTTGCAGGGTATTTCATCCGCCCAGTTTGATCAGAGTGTTCGCTGTCCGCCTTGAGCTAGCCGAGACCCTAAGCTACCCTTTCAGTGCAGAGCGAAGACTCTGATTAGAATGGGAAGATGCCAAGGCTGATCTGAGTCTACGCTAGAGGCACATACCACTTTGTTGGTATTCCGTCTTTAGGAGCGTTGAACTAATCCCGCAGACACAGAACGTCAAATTGGCGTCGTACTGACGTTGATGAGACCTTATGACGTCGCATCGACGTCAGTTCGACGTCATTTCGACATCCTGTGCCCGCTGGGAAGGCTTATGTATAGTCCAACAATCGCCTTTCATCTTGGATTTGAGCTGCAATGTTAACTTTCATCTGCCATCATCTCAGTGCGCACGTTCTAAATTTGTATAGTCTTATAATTACATTTGAGAGAATTCCACTTTCTAGCACCTCAAACACACCTGGTTAACTTTGTTTTCAAGGATGTTACGAAACGAAAAAGAGCTGAACATTACGAAACGTAAAAATCATAGTTACCAAACGACGTGATCTTCAGATCGTTCGGTAACCAAAACTTCATTGTTTTGTAACAGTTTTTTTTCGTATCGTAACAGCCCTTGTATATACACAGTTTACCAGGGGTGTGAAAGTTACTCGACTCGATAGGTTACCTTTTCACATACTACAAGGTGGATTCGGCGATCTCGTGATCTTCCAACGGTAATAATAGAGATGTTCCAGATAAGGTTTACGTATAACCTTAATCACGCTATTGACGCTATTGCCGATAAATGAAACTACGGAAGCATAGAAGTATAAAACCAATAAGTAAAAGCGGTTCGTGTGATAGTTTCATTACATGTCAAGCCGAATTTGTGAGCGAGGCATAGACATCTGTTTGATGTTGCTGCATCCGTCCGTTTGTGCGTATGTGAACATGACTTTTGAAATATGAGCCGCGACCCGAGAAAACCAACAATGTGGTTGTGCGCTCAGCACAGACTCAGATCAGCCTGGGCATCCATCCAGTCTGATCAGCGCCTCCGCTAAATGCTTAAAGGGTAGCTCAGGGACTAAGCTACATCCATGCGGACAGTAAATACCCTGATCAGACTGGGCGGATGCCCAGGCTGATCTGAGTCTGCACTGGGCGCACAACCACTTCGTTGTTTTTCTCGTGTCGCAGCACATATAATATCGACCTTCTCCCTTTCAACCCCTTTATATCCCAAACACACCAACCACTGCAGGTGGTTTATCCAAAAAAGTAAATCGCCGTAACGTACTCAACCTGAAACCGGAGCAAATGAAGTATAGGCCTTTTTCCTGTATTCAGTCGGTAGAATTTTTGAGGGAGTTTGATTCTTTTTGACGCACCTAGTGTCTGCTATGCAAAGGAGATTGTGAGAAAACTATGCATAGTTCACTAGGTCGCTGCGGTCTTCCAGTGTCCGAACAAGTGACCTCGAGTGATAGATCGGTTTCTGTGATGGAGTTTAAGCATTTGAAGCACAACTAAAGGTCACATACCCGAAATATAGGTTGCCGCAACCTAGTTCATTTTAACACTGGTGAACATGTCCTTTTCCGACAGGCTGTAAGTACATTTCTGTCTCTGTCCATTTGCATCCCAAAAGTGTAATACTATACCAAACTCTTACATGTCATCCACCCTACCATTCTAGAAAGTAGGTCGCCGCGACCTAGGTTACGCCACATACACGACTATACCACTTTCTGACAGGTGTCGCGCATCTCAGCTACTAAGCAGCCCCCATCACAACATCCAGTCCTTGACTAACGGTCACCTGCCCGAAAAGTTGACAGCCGCGACCTGTTTTACTGACAAATATATGCACCATCATTATCATTACCTAAATTATCGCCATATACTGTCGGTCTTTCATACCGGACTTAAGCCCAATAGACCAGACATGCTAGCAGAAGCTATGTGGGTTTATTTAATGGGCGTATGGACTGAAATAAATACTTTTAGAAAACCGAATTACAGTGTGGGAAACGTGATAACAAAGGTACAGATGCACGGACAACACTGCGGATGTGTGCAGATTGCACTAAAGCCAAACGGACTCGACATTAGCAATGTGGGTTCTTTTATTTGTGGCCACGCTCCAGGGATTCCTTGGTTTGAAAAATATAAATACATAGAAAAATATTCAAAAATCTTCTTCAGAACAACTGGGTTCAGGCTCTTGAAATTTGGTATGTAACATTGCCGGGTTATCCTTTGTCAAGTTTGCTCAAACAGAGGTCCATGGGTCTACCTCAGGGTCTGTCTACCTCAGCGTCTACCTCAGGGGTTTCTGGGTTTGGACCATAGAAGTACATACAAAACTATTCAGATGTCTTCTTCGGCAAAACCCCTAGGCCGAGATACTTGAAATTTGGTATTAGGCATGGATTCAAAATGGTCCTGCGGCACGTAGTTTTGGGTTCGAAAATAAAATTAACTTAAAAATCTTCTCCGCGAGAAATGCTAGGCTGAGATTCTTTAGATTCGATATGTAGCACTGCCTAGTGGTTCTTTATCAAGTTTGTTCAATTGGTGGCCCCAGGATCTAAAATAGCCACGCTCCAGGGAGTGGTTCGAACCATAGAAATACACTGGAAAATGTTAAAATCTTCTTCAGAAACACTTGGCTCGGATGCTTGATATTGGTATGTAGCATTGCTTAGTGGTCCTTTACCAGGTTTGGTCAAATGGAACAACACCCACGGTCCAAAATGGTCCTGCCTCAGGGGGTCCTGGGTTTGAAGCACAGAAATACATAGAATAAGTATTCAAAAATTTTCTTCCTCAGAGCAACTAGGCTCAGCTGCTTGAATTTTGGTGTGAAGCATTGCCTTGTGTACCTCTATTAAGTCTGTCACAACGGCAGCCTCACGGTCCAAAACGGCTCTGTGGCATGTTGCGGGGTTTTGAGTTAGAAAATAAAATGTACTTAAAAATCTTTCAGAACAGCGTTCAGATGCTTGAAATATGGTATGCAGCATTGCCTAGAGGTCCTTTAACTCATACGGATTTAAAAAAAAAAAGGCAGTTGAATGTAGGTTACTTCCTTGAAGCTAAAATTCCAAGGCAGTCGTCATTTAATGCCTTCTAGCTAAATTTCTCCAACACATACAATTTTAACAATTACAACCTTAAACTCAGGTGAGCAATTTAGGGACATTTTGGACCTCTTGTTTGTTGAAGTTTATGGGTGTATGACTGAAATTAACTCCTTTTGAAAAATGAATTAGGCCTACTGTGTGGGATACGCAGAAGCAAATATTTCGCATGTGGGACACAATTAACAAAGAATTAAATGAATTTAGGATATTTGTTTGTTTAAAAAATCTGAAGTTCCTGTTTAAAGAATTTTAGCATGTTATATCAGTAAAAAATTGGTGGAGCATGGCGACACTGTTTGCCATGCTCCTATACCAGTGACGTCAGAGATATTATGAAATTACCAACTGTCACTAAAGAGTGCACTCAGCATTTGTATTATTTGAGATGTTAAGGAATTAAATACTTTTTCAAGTTAAGTTCTTAATTTATTTGTTTTATTATTAAATTGCCCCTCTTGACAAAGAAATCAAACTTGATAGACCTGTGTTAACAACTTACTAGTTTTATTGCTGCGGTAAATATGGCCACGCGACGATTTATTTATTGCCCAGCTTATCTGACATTATACAACATGCGGTCACAAAACCGATAAGATTAGATGATATCTTTATTTTATTTCTGAAGGGTAGATACCATAATATGAACTCAACACTCAGAATGACGAATTAGAATTAAATTTATAAGGTCTAATTAGAAATAAATTTATTGGGTCTGATTACCCATGGACATTAGGGTCATTTCATATTTAGATGATTTCACCGCACAACTGCTGATCCGAGTCCCACAGGCAGGTAGCCACGCTTCTTCAGACGGGAAGCTCTGCTTTGCTCTCAATCAGCGTGCGCATATGCGTTATGTGCTTGCTGGTTTGGGTCTTTTTTATGCATAGGTCATAAAACACATTTTGGCTTGACATGCATATTTGAGCCGCGACACGACAAAATCAACAATCTATTGAATCCACTGTCTGTAAATACTGTAGACAATGTAAATGTTTCTTGGCTCACTGTATATTTTTGTTATTACCATTATTATTACTACTATGATCTCTTGAGCTGTTGCTGGTTGTAAATTCTACAATGAGCTGGCTTGTTTATCGGTGGCCCATCATCTGTGTATTTCTCTTGTAATTTTATGAGCTATTACCTGAGATTGACAGTAAAGCGGCATGGCATGTACGACCAGCGAAGGCTCATTTCGCTGATTAAGACCAGCGAAGGCTCAGGTTAGACTGTGCATACGCGCAGTTTGGTCATAGGCGTCGTTGGTTGCGTGAGGTTAACGCACAGTTCACACTGAGCATACGCGCAGGTTAATCATAGCCTTCGCTGGTTGTATTAGCCATCTATGGAATGTGCGCGCCTTGTTTAGACTGCGCGGATGCGCAAGTTGGTCTGAACCTTGTTTGGCGCACACGCCATCTTCAAATGTTTAACAGTCTTTACAAGCAAACTAAACGAAAGGAATGTAAATGGAAAAATATGTGTAATTGCTGATATTTAATAGGATTATCATCTTGATGTAGATTTAACATTCTACAGTTTTTTGTTTGTTTTTTTTTCTAATGGTAAAATTTCAGTAATATAAAGAATTGCAAGTAATGCAATGAATTTTGACAAAAACAAGGAATTGAATTAGCATTTAATTAATGCTTTGAATTAGCATTGAAGTAGTGCAAAAACTGGTGACTTAATATAATATTGAAAACGCGCAAACATTGAGGATTGCTATATAATTACTGTAATTTTCCAAATCATTGAATAGTATGGTTAAATGCAAACAGAATAGACCTTGATCCGACTGCTCTTCGACAATCAGTCTGTTCTCGAGCTGCACTGTTTGCTTAAACCTATCTGTCCCAATACTTAGAATTATTAAGGTACCGATAAATTGAACTGTTTGTGAGACGGTTCAGTTTAAAAGCTGAAAACCACAGACCTAGCTTGGCACACACGTATAAATAGAACTGGGAAGCAAACAAGTAATACAAAAAGTCGATTTTATAATCACTCTTCAAATACACCATAATGAAAATACCTGTGTAATAACCTCGGTTATAACACCGCCGAAATTAGCTTATCGCAAGACACTTTGACAATATTACCTGAGGGTGCCCTCGAATGGCAGTTAATCCGTAATACAGGTAACCAAGCGTACTAACTCTACAGGGTATTGGAAATTCATCCGGTTTCCGTAAAAAAGGGGAGTTTTTCCCCTTTGTAATGAATTCTGTGGATGTATGCCTAGTACCTTGTCAGAATCATCGGGCGTCTACATGACGTCACTTTGACATCAATTAGAATTATTAGTTGCTATAGTAACAGATTTATGATGCCGTGGGTGTCGGAGCATGATTCCAAAACAGTTACCAAGATGATTCAATGTTTATGTGTATTAAACCGAAAGTAGAAATCAAAAGTAGATTTACACTGAAAAAAATAAAGTGTTGAATATATGTGTCTGTTTTCGATAAAATTTCTATTGTAAATTTACAAAGAGAAACAATTTGAATTAACATCTGACAGAGTGCTAGTATTAACGCAGGGCAGTACAACAGGAAAAGCGCAGATTAAAAATTCTTTGATCTTTGATATTATTGGCTAAATTTTGACATACGCGTTATTTGGCCGATGAAATCGTGTGAAATGTGGAACAAAAGTGAAATTGTACTCGGATGCGTCGAGAAGAAAACTTAAAGCGCATATTTTCTCAGCGAGGCGTAGACAATACAATTATATAAGGTGCGCCTAAAAGTCGATAGCTTTACTTATTTAAACAGGCCATAGTTCATGGGTACGAAACCATAACAGACACATTTTTCTCAATCTGTGTTACGTTTTGCGTGCATATGTACAATTTTGCATTTTTGATAAAGCGGACTCCACCAATGACCTGCATCTGCGACACTTCCGACCGACATCGTGATACCGTTTGTTCCGGTATTGGGTACACTGGGTTCGGGTTTCCTTGTTTACTGGATTGAAAAAAAATGATTGGACACATGGGAGTCAAACCTGGGACACGTGCATCAAAGGCGAACAATGAATCCAGTCAGACCAGGCCATCCGCTGTGTGCAATTAGTGTATTTAGTTTATTTAGATTTATTTAATTTTATACTCATTTCATTTATTTAATTATTTTTATTATTGTTGTTAATCTGTAAACAGCAGAGCATGTACTTATATGGGGTGTATACTAGTTATGAGCAGTAAAGCCCTTTATACCAATGCAATTACACACACACACACACACACACACACACACACACACACACACAAACACACACACACACACACTTTTCCTGAACAAATATAAGAAAATCGGTATTTATAAGCGTTTCCATGCATTCGAATAGGATAGCATATGATAATGTTGGTTGGGCATTATGTAGACGCTGAGGAATCTGAGATGAAACAGTGATCGTACCTTCGTCCCTTGTGCAAACAGCGAGAACAATGAAACCTGTCATGGTTTCGGAAGCACCCAAGTTAATAGGTACAGTAGCTAGGCAGGTAAGATTGTTTTAGCCATGCACACAGGCAGATAGGCGGACAAACGGACTAATTTCGCGAAATCTAATGGTTTTACAGGTTAAAAAGGTAATACTAAACAAACACTATTACTACTACTATTAATGATAATAATAAAAAAATAAACATACGAAGGTCTGATTCTAGACCAACACCTGTAGGGCCATTATAGTTAAATGTCAGATTATTTTCTTTTGATTTTTTATCCGCCCGGCCCTGCCCCCCCCCCCCCCCCCCCCCAAGCCACCCCGCCCCGTCCACCTAGTCCTTAGGCCACGAACTGGGTACTCTCGTACATCAAACTTGTTTAATGTCACCCGCCCCGTCCACCTAGTCCTTAGGCCACGAACTGGGTACTCTCGTATACATCAAACTTGTTTAATCTCACACGCCAAAAATCAAAAACAAACAAAAGAAAAATATGCTTCTGGGTTATTGAATGCTGTGTTTCCATAAATTTTTGCGTAATCTTATTTTCGCGTTTAAAAACGGATGTTAGATTCTCAAAAATAGAAGAAAACAGCTTCAATCTGATAAACCATACAAGAACCAGGTACCTTACAAAGTAATGTTTGAAAACAGTATCCAGGAGACTAGCGGACAAAAACTTATCAGATTTTTAGGCAAATAATGTAACGGTAAAACTTTCGAGTGTAGTAATTTTCATTTTATTTATTTTCATTTTTTGGCGGCCAACAGAAAATTGCATACTTAAATGCCCGCGAACGCGATGATTTATGAAGGAATAATACGAAAACATAAGGAATACACGGGCTTTAATACCCTTGAATATGCCTTAATTGCGAAACCGTGAATTTTTGTCTCCGCGAACATTAATGAAAATAAAGTTCTCGTGGTAAAATCCGCACGTATGGACATAATAGCGAGGCGAAATGGTTTTTATTCCAAGTGCAGAGGTCTGCGTCAAATACACACACATTTACATCACTTAGAAGCCTCCGTAGTCATCGTTGAGGTAGTTACCGTATTGGTTTTCGTCAATACGGTAAACAAGAAATATCTTTAAAAAAAAAAGATATAAGACGAAGTGAAAGAAGACATATTTGAAACAAATAATATTTTTTTTATTATTTCTGTTGAAATAAGAAATTGGCTGCAAGCAAGGTTTCAGAATACGTCCCGCAAAATTATCTGCACTCAATGTTTTAAATACACTATACGCCTTTAATAATTAAAATGTAAATAAAAGCATCGTAAACGACTGCGTAATACCCCGCCACTGCAAACCAAGGGCAATAACTCTGTCAGAAGACATTGAAATCTGCCCATAAACAATCCCAACCGAGACATTCCCAAGATCAATGCACATGCCAAGTTTTAAGAAAATCCGTTGATAAATACTCAAGTTATCGAACGAAAACAAAGTGCACACGGACGGACGGACGGACGGACAGACGTACGTACGACGGACGGACGGACGGACGGACGGACGGACACACGGACAGCCAATGGGAAAACATAATACCCCGCCACTAACGTGTGGCGGGGTATAAAAAGGACCAAAATCTAATGGGGTATCTATGAGTAATTTTTGCTGTGATTGAAAAAATTCCAAGTTCAAAACCCTGTCGCTATGTCATAACAAAATAAGAATTGGCTAAGTTCAAAATGCTGTAAATAAGTCTGATATTATTATTGAATAGCAGTATCCTTATGTTGGGGTTATCCACTATGGCGAGAAACCAAACTGGTCCGTAAATTATTGACATTCTTCGGTACATTCCGATATGCTTCCGATGATACGGTACTGTATTTTACCCGGTTCAGTACAGCCGGGTGTGTAAATTTACCGGAACGGACCGGAATGGACTAAATTACCGGAACGGACACCGGAACGGACCCTTTTTCCGCTATCTTCAGTAGATATTTGTAATATTTTTTATTAAATAACTCTTATTTAACATTTATACATATTCTGTATACCATCTAGCGCAAATCAATTAGAGATATTAGTCAAAATACTCTTTGAGTATTTTGCGCCATGGGTAGGCCTCTTAATACCCCACGCATATGCGTTTCATCTTAAAATCATATAATCTTATATAAAAATCTGGTTATCTTTCTTCCAAGACTTGGAGCGAATGAAAAACACAAAAATTCCCGAATTTTTGTTCCATAGTATCATGACCAACATTTCAGCCATAGAAAATATGTAGAGCTATTGTGTTTCAGCTTTAAACTGAAACATTACTGTGGTCTAAATGTATAAAGGGAAACTTTGTATATCGATTGTACAGTTAGCACCATTATCATGTTTACAATAAGTCGTCAATTTATGTCAATTTATTTGACGAACAGACATTTGTTTCGCCAATAGTCCTTATCAGATATTGTCAAATCAAAATCAGGGGTTGCAAGTTAAGATAATACATGTTAGTCATAGGTAGGGCCTTGAATTAATCTGCGCGTGTAGATTGTATCAAAATATCTCAAAAATCGGCTGGAAATATGATATAATAAGGGTCCGTTCCGGTCCGACCCGGTAATTAGGTCCGTTCCGGTAAATTTAACCACCGAGTGGAATTACTACGAAAGACTTTTCGCACCATAGAATCTTTTTTTTCTCAAGCCATCGGTATTTGCGTTTCTCGCGTTCTGCTTAACTCTATCAATCATTACAGCGTTAAAGTGAAAAACATATTTAAAACTAAATGCAAAGTGCAAATAATAACATTTTTAATGTAAGTAAATCTTCTGACAGGTGAATAACAATGCCATGACATATGCTCTCTTCCATACAGAGATCAAGTCAAGTTTTGGCGGCAACGATGATTTTATTAGACTTCGTCTAATAACGTTATACGTTATGCCCCAGTCACACACACATATACGGATTCTGCGGATACTACGGATGGCCCGTCGGAATCTATTCGTATCTATCCATTTAACCCGTAATGGATCCGTATCGCATCCGCAGAGTCCGTTACTGTTCGTATCATATCCGCAGGGTCCGCAGGAGCCGCGTCGAAATTTTGAAAAGGTTCAAAATTCGGGCGCGGATGAGTAAACCGTAAAAGTCCGTAACTGAACGCATTTATCTGCATCTTTCCGTATCCAATCCGTTTCTCATCCGTATCTATTCCGTATCTTATCCGTAACTGAACCCATCATTTCACAGTCCCAAGTTGAGGACTGATACGATTTCATACGGAGCTTTACCTTTAGTTACGGAAGTAATGGGTCATGTCAGGGTCATTGATGAGGCTCTAAAAATCGTAACCTCGAAGTATGGCACATGTTCCTTCTTTCTAATGTGTTTAGTATTCTGTGCTCATGAAGGATTAGATTTTTATTTAAATTTGTATACCTGGATTCAAACTAAAAATTGGGTAAAGGTAAAGGTTTCCTATAGCCTAATGACCGTAGGGGCGGTGGCTTGGGGGAGGAGGGGTGGGAGTAGGTGGTTAGGGTCAATGTATCTTGGGCATAGCATATGAACGGCGAAGCCCATCTCTCTCCTTTCGCTGCCCTGTCCTTCCCTGATTTGAAAAAAGGTACCCATTTACTGCTTGGTTGACATAGGTATTCAGTCGGCAGTTGATAAAAGTAGATACTATTCTAATCCTTCAAGAACACTGCACACATTCGAAGGAAGGTACATGGACCGCATCAGTGACCTCGACATGACTTGGTTACGAAAACCAGAGAAAGCATAATGTAAGGACCTCTGACAGTATCAATGCATATTTGCCTATTTTTCGACAAATTATTGCACCTTCCTCGGGCAGCAAAAGTTGAAATGTTTGGCATTAATATGTAGACGTGTGTACTATAAAGACATTTTAACAGTAATTTTGAAAAATTATCATGCCTCTAGACTAACTTACACCGATTTTATCAAGAGGGGTAGGTGAATTTTTCAGTCTCTGAAAAAAAAGTCCATTTTTTCGGTTTATAATAATATACCGAAATTTAATTGATAACTATGCTAAAACTGACGTACACACTACTGTTACTGATATCATGCAACATTATTTTCAATAATAAGGGATTTGGCCTATTTTTAGATATAAAGGGTGTAAGTGCCCCACCCACTTTTTCAGTTTTTCAGTTGCAGACTATCTCTCCCCCCCCCCCCCCCCCCCGTGCCTCAGCAAGCCACTCACATATAATGTGTATTATGATAGTACACACATACATGCAAAGTGGCTAGCTGAGGCACGGGGGGGGGGGGGGGGGTATCTTTAAAAAACTTTTCCTGTTTCCATTACGTTTAATAATAAAAGGACCTCTGACAGTATCAATGCATATTTGCCCATTTTTCGACAAATTACTGCACCTTCCTCGGGCAGCAAAAGTTGAAATATTTGGCATTAATATGTAGCCTTGTGTACTATAAAGACATTTTAACAGTGATTTTGAAAAATTATCATGCCTCTAGACTAACATAGACCAATTTTATCAAGAGGGGTATGTGAATTTTTCAGTCTCTGAAAATAAGTCCATTTTTTTGGTTTTCTAAGATATCAAAATCTTAATTGATAACTATGCTAAAACTGACGTACACACTACTGTTACTGATATTATGCAATATTTTTTCAGTACTAAGGACTTTAGCCTATTTTTAGATATAAAGGGTGTAAGTGCCCCACCCACTTTTTCAGTTTTTCAGCTGTAGACTATCTTTTACCCCCGTGCCTCAGCAAGCCACTCACATATAATGTGTATTATGATAGTACACACATACATGCAAAGTGGCTAGCTGAGGTACGGGGGGAAAAGTATCTTTAAAAAACTTTTCCTGTTTCCATTACGTTTAATTACAAAATTTGGCTTTTTCCACCAAAAATTAAAGTCTATGTGCAAAGTAATCAGAAATTAAATTCATGGCCAGTTAGGGGAAGTTGAGAGCAACAAATTTCAAGAGAAATTCTTTGGCATATCAAAAATTTAATTTTGACTATTTTTATAGGCAAATTAACATTACAACCGTCAGAGGTCCTTTAGCTTTTTCCACCAAAAATTAAAGTCTATGTGCTAAAAAGATCAGAAATTAAATTCATAGCCAGTTAGGGGAAGTTGAGAGCAACGAATTTCAAGAGAAATTCTTGGGTATATCAAAAATTTGATTTTGACTTATTTTATAGGCAAATTAACATTACAACCGTCACAGGTCCTTTCTTAATTTTGATGAGGCAGTAAATTCAAAGACTGATTAGTATCATAAAAGATCTAAAAGGAAAAAATCAATAATCTAGACTATAAATCTAAACCAAACGAAAATTTCTGATTTCTCAGAATATTTTCTTGACCTCAAAGGAAAAAATTATATATAATCTGCACTATAGATGACGTACGGGGAGACGTTTTACGGTCGCCGCACGGCACGATAGCACTGAAGTAAAATAAAATAAAGTAGCACTGAAGTAAAATAGAAATCTAAAAGAGTTCACATAAGAACACAGAACACAATCGAAAGAATGAACACGGGCCAGCTTCGAAGTTTCGGCTACTCAAGCCTGACCAGTAGATATTTATTGCTTCATTTCACCATTAACCTTTGTCCTATATTGGACAACTAATTGTATTAATAAAAGAATTACTTTGTCCTGTATTGGACAACTAATTCAAATTGATAAAAGTTCAAAAAGTTTATGAAATGATGGCCCTACTTTTGCTATTGGCAAGTTCATGAAAAGATGACCCCACTAGGCTGTTACAAATAAGAAACATAACATCGCACCATAACTGCACCATACGTCACTGCCATTGCACCGACCCGGCCTCTCTGTTGTAGTAGTCCTTGAGATAATTCTCTGTCTCTTTGCCCCCCCCCCCCCCCCCCCCCCTACTGGTGTTGTTGCCGTACAGCCGATTCTCCAAACCATCTGTAGGTAACCTTTTTGTATTGAAACGTTACTGTAGAAAACAGTCCGTTACAGTACGCCGAACGAGACCCGTAACTTCCGTAACTAAAGGTAACGATCCGCTTGAAACCGTATCGGTCCTCAACATCAAGTGGGACTGCGGAATGATAGGTTCAATAACGGATAAGATACGGAATAGATACGTATGCGACACGGATTAGATACGGATAGATGAGGATATATGCGTTTAGTAACGCACCATTACGGTTTACTCATCCGCGACCGAATTTTGAAACTTTTCAAAATTTCGACGCGGATCCTGCGGACTCTAAGGATATGATACGGTCAGTTACGGACTCTGCGGATCTGATACGGATCCATTGCGGATAAAACGGATAGATACGGACGGGCCATCCGTAGTATTCGCACAATCCGTATGTGTGTGTGTGACTGGAGCATACAAGGAGTAGACACAGATGTGGACGTCGGAGTTAATCTTTTCTATTCTTCTATCCACTAGGCATGCGCAACTGTCGCATCTGAAGGTATTTATCCGCATCTAAAGGTTGCAGAAGGTAACGGAGGGTTAGTAGTTAGTACCTATCCGTATCCATACGCATCTATTGGTAACTATATCCGTAAATTCATTAAACAAAATTAGGCCACGCCCACAAATTCTGCGGATAAACTGAGGATTTTATCCGCAACTATCCGCCCTATCCGTAATGTGTGTGTGTGACTGGGGCTATTATGATTGGTATTGATTTCTCATTGTTAACTTGATCATCCTCAGTGTCGTTAGTACTTCAATGTTACAAAACACATTTTATTAATTTATCTATTTATTTATTTATTTTCAGAATAACAGCCGTAGCAGAATAATCAAGCGGCCTAACTCAGATATGAAGTTGGAACCTTTCTATACATCCTACTGGGCACACAACAATTTAATCTACATTGAATCAACCTTATGACGTTGCATCAACGTAAATTCAATGTAGATTAAACATTCAAATAAATAAATTCAGTGCAGATTCAACATTTTTATCATATGACGTCGCATCTGAGAGTGTAATAAAGCCATGCATTAAATTCGATAATCAACTAGTGGATTAAATATGCAAATTACGTCGTAACGTTATGCGTTGACGTCCATAAAAACGTCGGGTTTTCTAATGGCGGAATTGAAACGTTTTAGTGCAAAATGTACCAGTAAAATGCGATTTTAGTGTCATTTGATAAACAGAATCTTGCATACGTGCTCCTGTATTATTGAATTTATTAAACTCGTTGGTGAAAACGATAAGATGCTCGGCAGAGCCTCGGATCTTATCGTTTTCCCCAACTCGTTTAATAAATTCAATAATACATGAGCACTCATGTAAGATCCTCTGTGTATACCTTTGCTACATTTTATTGTCAAAATGGGTACAAGCCAGGACCAACACTAGCAAACTGTAACCCATATGGATAGTCGGGCGTCTCTTTCGGGAAAACAAATGTCACGAGGCAAGTTTATGAACTTAGTGTTTTTGACTGGTTTACCAAATATTGATTTAAATATTTCTATGTTTGCAGGTTTTCAGAGATTAAACTCTTAGGTGGATTCAGACCATACACTCGTATGCCTGCTAAATTTGAGAAAACTGTAATTATACTGTGAATTTTCGGTAGATCATTCAATTAGTAATACATGTATTTACTCTAGCCGCTGATTTTCTACTGTTTTCGATAATGCTGGCCTAGCGCATGGCAGATTTAATAAATCCGTCGATTTGATTTACATATCAACTGAATGAAAATAAAACAGAAATAAAAGACATGGACGGTCCAAACTGATCACAAAACTATTACCGAATCTTGCATAATTAAGCCCAACCAAGAAATCAGACTTGTGGTATGGTATCATATTGCCTCTGCAAGGTCTGATTAAACTTATTCATCATATGACGTCGCCTCTGAGAGTGTAATAAAGCCATGCATTAAATGCGATAATCCACTACTGGCAGGCGACCAGTGGTGGCCGTTTTTTGTTACTCTTTTTATCTTGTAACGGACATATAGTGATTAGTGATTCAATATTTTGGTTGAATAAACTAGGGATAACTGTCGTTATAATACTGATTTAATTTTTGAAATAGACTATAACATGTGCCTGTGACAGATCCTCAAACGAGGTCACCAGAACGCACTGAAATACGAGCGTAGCGTACCACTGATGGCCGTCACGAATGCCATACGTTGAATAATGCATTTTTTAAAACCTTGTTGTGGATTTAAACTTTGATGATATGTCATTGTAAGTTTGTGGTCTTTGTCAGAATTTAATAGTTTTAGCGCGTTCAGCATAGATAGAATATAAGTAACAGTCAGAAACGGACTTTAAAACTGTGACGTAATCATTTCGTAGGCACACGCTACATTACGTCCAAAACAAACATAAATAATGGTTACACGCGTGCTGTCATTTACAAGAATGTAGAAGCTTTTTCGTAGGCTGTCTGCATGTTATACCTTTTTCGTCATAGGTAATCATTAATAAAGCAATTTGTTCATGTTTATTTTTTGTATTTAATTATGTGTGTATCAAGGTTTGCGATCATCGGCAAGGCAATAATGGTGGCATGAGGGTAGATTGGGGAAATTGTTAACATTTTGCCTTCCGGGGAGATAATTTAACGAGTCTTTGTTGTGGGCGTTTCTTTTGTTTCCTCCTATGGAATGGCAAGATCTGAGACGGATCAAATACGTAATTGCGAATGCAAAACGCAAACGGCCACCACTGGTACGCGGCCATCACTGGTCGCACGCCAGTAGTGGATTAAATATGCAAATGTCGTCGTAACGTTATACGTTGACGTCCATAAAAACGTCGCGTTTTCTAATGGCGAAATCGTGACATTTTAGTGCAAATTCTGATGATAAAATGCGATTTTAGTGTCATATGATAAATAGAATCTTGCATTCGTGCTCCTGTATTATTGAATTTATTAAACTCGTTGGTGAAAACGATAAGATGCTCGGCAGAGCCTCGCATCTTATTTCTTTCACAAACTCGTTTAATAAATTCAACAATACATGAACACTCATGTAAGATCCTCTATATAGAGGATCTTACATGAGTGCTCGTGCATTGTTGAATTTTTGTTAAACGGGTTGGGAAAAAAGATGAGAGTTTAATTAATTCAGTAATACAGGAGCACGAATGAAAGAGTCTATTTATCATGTGACACTAAAATCAGATGCGACGCCACATGATGAAGTCATGAACATGGTTTTATCTATTTGAGCATTTACGGGTGAATGGTGTCAAGTTGTGTGTGTGTGTGTGTGTGTGTGTGTGTGTGTGTGTGTGTGTGTGTGATCATTAAAACGAGCCGCAATATGAGAAAACTAACAAAGTGGCATGTTCGCCCGGTGAAGACGCAGTCTTATCAGAGACTTCACTGTCAACATGTAGCTGGCTAAGACCCGTGATCTTACTACCGCTCCTTTAATCGCTCAGCGAAGACTTTGAACAGACAAGTTGGATGCCCAGGCTGATATGAGTCTTTGCTAAGCGAACATGTCTGTTTGTGCTGTCATGTCGCGGCCTAAATATAATTTGTCTAAAATCTTTGGATTACGCCCGTACGTATGCATTTAGAGAGCGCCGTAGTCGAGTGCTTAGAGTGACTCGGTTATGGTGCAGATAGTCGCCGGAAGGTAGTGAGATTGCGCCCAGGTTTCGCCATCAGACGACTGGAAAACTCTCTTTGTCAACCCAGCAGTAAGTTGGTACCTTTTTAGAATCGGGGAAGGATAAGGCAGCGAAAGCAGAGGGATGGGCTCCGCCTTTCATCTGCTGTGCCCAAGATACAGTGGGTCTCTAACCCCCACTGCCCCTACGGCAAATTGGCTATGGGAAACCTTTACCTAGTAAATGTGGCTCAGACAGGGGTGTCTGTTGCCAGCCGAGACCTGCCCATCACCTTTTTTCTCTCAAACTTTTGGGGTTTGGCGACACTGATTAATTTATATACACACAAGCGCAACTGTCGCGCAAAATTTGGTAAAGTTATGTTTATAATTTAGCCGCGACACGACAAAACCAACAAAGTGGCATGTCCGCCCAGTCTGATCAGAGTCTTCCCTGTCCGCATGGAGATAGCTTAGACCCTAAGCTACTTTTTAAGCGCACATCAAAGACTCTGATAAAATTGGGCGGATGCTGGCGGATGTCGAGGCTGATCTGAGTCTTCGCTGGGCGAAAATGTCACTTTATTTGTTTTGTCGTGTCGCGGCTTAAATTAAAATTAAAATTAAGAAGTTACAGTATGCTTTGTTTCTGGTTTCATCACCAGATATTGTCAGGGTCGCTGACGAGGCTTTATTAGCCGAAACTACGTAGTCTGGCCCATGTTCCTACTTCTGTATGTATTCTCTGCTCTTGAAGGAACTTTTTCAGATTTTAATTTTACCTCACTGCAGCTGGTGTTGTGCCGTGTGGAGGCCGTAAAACGTCTCCCCGTACATCATCCATAGTGTAGATTATATTTTATTTACATCCTTTAAGATCGGAGGATAGATTCTGAGAATTCTAAAATTTGAGAACGATTTAGACTATTATTCTAAATCATCGTCTGTTATATTATTTGGATCCTTTTGAAATTAATCAGTCTTTGAATCGACTGCCCAATTAAAATTAAGAAGTTACAGTATGCTTTTTTCTGGTTTCATCACCAGATATTGTCAGGGTCACTGACGAGGCTTTATTAGCCGAAACTACGTAGTCTGGCCCATGTTCCTACTTCTGTATGTATTCTCTGCTCTTGAAGGAACTTTTTCAGATTTTAATTATAATATTGAAACTGCTTGGTCGGTATCACTGCTGTTGGACAATTTACCCCAAGCGTCATCAACCCAGTAATCAGTGCTGATTCTGGTTCTTTAGTTTTGAAGTCAGTACTTTTAAAATACCTGGAACTTTGCTTTCGGAATTTGAAGTTTCTATTGTCTGTCAATACGTTAATTGAAAACTGGGAGTTTACATTTACAGCAATGCGGTTATTTGGGCACCTAATGATTTACAAACGCAAATATTTTTTTGTTTTGAATTAGTCTTACTACATGTACATGTAAGTTTCATAAGACGGAGGGGGGTTCATTGCCTGCTTGTTTGGTTGGTGTTGTGTTGTGTTATTGTTCAACGTCCACGGTAAACAGCTATGGTCATGTCGGGACGGTCAGTTAACCTAACCACACTATTCCTGGGCAGGCTTAGACCTCCTAAGCGGTTAACCAATACTAAGTGCACTTACTTTCACTAGTAACTGACAACTGCCCTTCTTGAATCAGTGGAAGGAGAAATGAAAGTAAGTGGCCGGACCGGGTATCGAACCCAGGACCTCTGGCTTATAAGTCAGACGCCCTATCGACTGCGCTACGAAAACGCTGTTTCTAACTGTTTTTGATCCGCGTTCGTCGATTGCACGAGCGTTTTCGATTGCCGCCTACCCGGTGTTTTAAAGGTAATTCAACACGAAATAAGATATTTCTTGTGAGTGAGTGAGTGAGTGAGTGAGTGAGTGAATGGGTGAGCTCGGGTTTAAGGTCCCACCAGCAACTAGGTCATATGGAGACGGGACCTCGAATTAAAGTCTCTTAAGCGGGCTATCGATCTTGCGACCCCTGAATTGGTTAGTCCAGTGTGTTATCCACTACACTACCGCCGATTCAAAAATCTCTTGTGTTTGCTTCACTTCATTGTTTTTATACCTATGATCTCACTAAGGTGGCTAAATTGTACACAGTAGTTTTCTAAAAATTTGGACATCAGAATATGTCCCGTTACTATGAACATTAAACTCGGTGTTTTGACCGGTTTACCAAATATTGATTTAAATATTTCTAGATTTGCAGGCTTTCAGAGATTAAACACTTAGACGGCTACAGACCATACACTCCTACAAATTTCTGTGTAACTGGTTTTGAATTCGACAGTTAAAGTTGCAAGATATAACCATCGATATGTCATTAACTTTCAACAATAATTTCCATGTCTGTTACTTCCTGCAAATGACAAGCATGTGACTTTTTATTATTTCTTTTGAAAGAAGGGTCCCTTGTCATCCGTCCCCACTTCTCCGGTCTTTTGGACGAGACTTCAAATCGAGGTCCCATCTTTCTATGACTTATGTGTTGGTGGGACATTTAACCCAAGTACATTCACTCACGCATTGTCTTTTGATAAAATTGGATAAAAAAAATGGGGACAAAAAATGAATGTAACATCTTCATTTGCAGCCGCCGAAGCCCAATAGTCAATGTAGATAGTGTAGAGATATTTACTTGTTTGTCAGTTTGTATATGTTAGTTTCCAAATACCATACTAGATCTGCCTGATCTAATTGATTCTCAGGATTCAGTATTACTGGGTGCTTTCCAGGTGGGCCGAGAATCACAGAATCTGATCAACTCTGATTCTGATAAGCACAAAACACAATGGGCAAAAACTCTACACAAAAGTACAAGTGCCGCTGCATTATTGTGTGCCCAACATAAATCAAAATTCATATTTACCTATCCTTGCATAGAACTAGCATTTAACTCTTGTTTGGTAAAGACGGACAATGTTCAGAGTCTTTTGGTCTCCTTTATAAAATTTTCGCGAGGCAATTTCAGCAAGCGACAGAAACTCCAAATCCAGAAAAAGAAAGTGAATTCTTCTACGTCACAATGACGTATGGTTGTGAAACTTTAGAATGACAGTTTGAGCAAACGGTCTTGGTCATAACATTGCCGCCATGCCCATATATGGTACAAAAAATCTTCTCTACAGCATAAAGACAGATGGCATTGAAACTTGGTATATAGCATCGAATACTTGAGTGCTATCAAGTTTGCGCAAATCTTGACTGTGGTTGACTCTTACCTTTGTACAGCACGGTCAGATTGGCTTCCTTGTGCTTTCATGTGTGCTTTCTATATGATTATACAGACCAGAATCCTGGGAAATGGGCTTTGGGGCTTCAGCGCCCCGCCTTCTGAGCCTCTGTGTTATGTATAATATGTAAGACTAAGCAGATGCCCAGGCTGAGCTGGGTCTGCGCTGGGCGCACAACCACTTTGTTGGTTGTCGCGGCTCAGATATCTCCAAATCCACTGAGCTGATTGTTCAAAGCAAGTTTCTTGGATCAATATGACCGTCATGTCCTTGTATGGGAACACACTTTAAATCTTCTCAAAAGTATAAATGAGCCATGGCAAGGAAACAACAGTGTATACAATATTTTGGATTTACAGACATCAAAATGATCACAATTTTGAAGAAAAAGAATTCTGAGGAATGCAGTGTCTCGCCTGCCGGTGCTTTGTCACAAAACAGAGCTAATTCAGTAAACTCAATGCAAATTTGGAAAGGTCAGTGAACCCTTACATTAGGTCAAGATGCTACATTGATGACAGTTTTCAGTTTCACTGTTCCAGATACATGCATGTCCCACATTTCATGGCTCTATCCTTTCTCAATCCTAAGAAACGAGAGTAAAACTAAAGGTGAATATTGCAAAGTCGAAGAACCTTAAAATGTCGGTCAAGAGGCAATACCGATGGTGACTTTGAGCTTTACACTTCCATATTTTGCATGAGCCATGTTCTATGGCTCTAGCACTTGTTAACAGTTCTTGAGAAACAGAGCTAAACATGAAAACTCTACAATAAATTGCAAAGTTGGTGGACTAAATATCAATGTTGGGTTCGAGCCCTTCTCTTCCATATGTATGAATGACCCAAGTTTCATGGCTTTAGCCCTTATTATTCTTGAGAACCATATGTAAACCAGAAAATTCGGCAAAAATCAAAAAGTCAGTGAACTTTTTGAGTAGGTCAAACTCTCAGTATTGATGAAAGCTTTGAGCTGTATTCTCCCAGCAAAACCAAAGTTTCATGGCTCTAGCCCTTAAAAACGTTCTGAGAAACAGAGCTTAAACCGAAAACTGGGCCAAAAATTACGAAGTTGGTGGAGTAGGTCGAGACTTAGTGTTGATGGTAGCTTTAAGCTTTACTCTCCCAGATGTATGGATGACCCACGTTTCTGGCTCTAGCCCTTATACATCTTGAGAAACAGAACTAAACGCAAAATCTCGACAAAAAATGCAAAGTAAGTGAACCGTAAAAACTCGAAAAAAGTTTACGACGCCGCCGACGACGCCGACGACGACACCGGAAAAACAATACATATGTCTCGACTCTGCTTCGCAGACGAGGCAAGAAAATGGTGATCAATCAGCTGTCTGGTTTTTATTCTGCTGACAAAGATTATGGTTTAAACTGTAACTACTGTCCTTTTCCCCACCACCCACAGGGCATTCCGCTTCCATACTCACCACCCACAGGGCATTACATGCACTGTTGTTGTGTTGTTGCTTTACGTCCGCAGTAAGCTGCTATGGTCATGTCGGTAGGGTCAGTTAACCTAACCACACTATTCCTGGGCAGGCTTAGACCTCCTAACGGTTAACCAGTACGCATTGCAAATATTTTCGCCAGTAACTGACAACTGACCTTTCGTGAATCAGCGGAAGGGAAAGAAGCAATCTTCTCGAAAGTAAGTGATCGGACAGGGTATCATCGGCAAAGAGACGCACATGTGAGACAATGTCTTGAGGAAGTTCGTTAATATATACCAGGAACAGAATACATGTAAGTCCCAGAACAGAGCCTTGACAAACTCCAGAAGTTAGCCTACTGGGACCGTATCAGACTCCTCGCCCTCAATAACGACCCTCTGCTTGGATCCAGCGCAGAGTGGAGTTTCTTATACCGTAGGCCCTCGATAGTGGTACTGTGTCCCTAGTACATGTATATGACATCAGCCAATGTACCACCGTTGTTCCAATTACCGTCCTATCTCCCATACATGTATCCATTGTCAAACGGACAGATGTACGACTAGCAGGACGGATTCAGGAAGAGACGCTCCTGTAAGACTCAGCTTCCCTTATTGAAGACCTAGCGCGCAATTCCAGTCAGGGTAAACTTTACTCGACTTTTCTAAAGCCTTTGACAATAGGGTCAACCATTCTAAATTAATCCTGAAATTACACTACCGTTTGAAGAGTACTTTCGATATTGGTGCCAACTCTTCTCTCAGCTCCTGCAACACGACAGGGTTGATCCTATTTGGGCCTGCTGCCTTTTTTCGGTTTAAGATTTCTTAACAGGTTTAATATACATGTACCAGTCTCTGAAATTTGGATACCTGGCATTATAAATAAGATCCTCGGGGAGATGGTCCGGGTCAGGGACATTTTCGTCAAAAAAAAGTCTTGGACTTTCATAAGCGAAAGCTCTTTTAATGAACGTGGGGCCGGGGGGATACTGACTGAAAATGGGCTTTGTATGTCGGCTTTGTATGTTGACTTTCTTCTTTTGTATCATTACATGAAAATGAGGAGGTCTGTCGTTGCTTATGGCATGTCTTATTAAGGTGGAAAGGTGCGCTTTCATATCTTTCTTTTCTGTCGTTTTTACAGAGGGTGACTTCCTGTCTGTTTCTGTAAGCAGTGGTCTAAATGACAAAGTTGTCCCCCCCCCCCCCCTGAAAGTGTGCCCTTTCTCCTCAAACTGTAGTTGTATTTCATAAATGTGCGTATCCGTCTTTTTATCTTCTGTAAATGCTCCTATGTGGGCTGAAAATTCGTAATAAACTTCTTGTATCTTTTTCTTTTGTGTCAGTATGAAGAATACCATTTGTTTTCATGGATGGGATACCTTGTTGGTCAGCTCTGGGATTTTTCTGGAACTGAAAAGTTTCTTGCTATCCACATGACGTCAAAACTATAAGGGTCATTTTCAAAAAAATGCCCATATTTTAGTTCATATAATTCACAAAAATGAGTAATGACTTTCTGAAGTGTTGATGATTAAAATTACCTCTAGTAATGGCGAAAAATGAACAAGTTGTAAGCACAAAGAAAAATCACAAAAATTATTGGTGTTCTGATAATTACATCTTGTCACCTGTCAGTGTCCATGGCGTTACTCTTACAAATTCACCTCCCATATTTCTAGATATTACTTTTTGAGAAAAATAACATAAAACCAGGTCTACGGCAATAAAAACTTTGCCATATATATCAATTTTAGTATTTCATATGGGCAGAAAAATAGATAAGGTGTGGCCTTTTGGGTGTTTTTCTGCATATGATGAGAATGCTGACCTTTAATTTTGCGTCATATATTGTATCGATTTGAAGCAAAGACTTCCTACTCCCTTCATGCCTAGCATCTTTCTGTGGGGCTTCATATGTCAACATATTGCAAAAACATATTGCAATGCATAAGAAAACGTTTCGCGAGAACACCTTCGTAACTCCAAGAACATTACGGTAACTCCATGGACA
The DNA here is from genome assembly GCA_963989385.1 of Ctena decussata. NCBI lineage: Eukaryota > Metazoa > Mollusca > Bivalvia > Lucinida > Lucinidae > Ctena > Ctena decussata. The sequence continues at coordinate 29,849,083 of OZ022504.1, read as the reverse complement.
GATAAGTAACACGAAAGACATGATCTGTCTATATGTTTAAGAAAATAGAAAATGAATAAGAGTCAGCATGTATTTAGGAAGTTAAACAATGGAAAATTTTAATGTTTTACGGTTTAAGTACATAAGACTAGTAAGCTATCTTTTTAAAACTTTTGCCATATGCTGTTTAGCAGTTTTGACAAGGATAAGCATGGTAACTACAAAGACATACTTATATGCAATAACTTTGGGAGGTAAATTTTATTCACGATTGAAGTATTTTGACGACAGAAGGTCTTCATGTTATGTGTTCTCAATAAAATTTGTTGTTGCTTTACATCACAAAATAGTTTTTAAAGCCAACTTAAAGCTCAAGTTTGAGGTAACAGTAAGGATATTTGTTTGAAATATACATTAACTGTAACAGTATTGTTTTCTTTAATGCAAAACTTAAGAAAAATGTTAAAAGAAAATAAAAGGAACAAGTCAAAATACTTTTTATTGTAGGAAATAAACTACTATAAACTAATGGGCATTTTTAGCTGGCAAGGTAGTTTCCTTGCTTAACTTATCTGGCACCCACTCCCCCATAAGCACTCCATCCCCATCCCTGTATTGTATTTCCCTTTCCGCCGAGACTATATTCTGTGTCGAATGCTTCCTGCAAAGACTCTCTCAGAGTTTATTTTGTTTTTCCTTATAAGAATTTCAGTAAGAGACTATCTTTTTTTTCAGACAGTCTTGTCAGAAAGCAACATCTCCTGGATGGATCAAAAGTTGTGTTGGCATGGAGCCAAAGGTAAGGGAACCACTTGGCGGAAGCTAGTCCCGGCATTAAAAAGTAATTTGTTTTCTCTTTGTCTTGGAGCCAGTGGTTTTCCAACATTCCGATACAAGTCTTTACCTAGCATTTTATTATTATTGTTACTTTCATAACTATAACTACCATTTTTATTATCAGTAGTAGAAGTTATAGTGGCAGTAGCATTTGGTTTTCCATTTTGTTACCTAGTTTGTCTTTCTATCTATTTTATTTTATCCTATAACCTTTACTAGGTCGTTGGGGCACCACAGATGACTTCGAAACAATCGCTTTCCACCTTGACCTGTTTTCAGCTGCCCTAGTTGAGCTGGCAAAATCCATCCCTGTTTGCCTTTAGTGTTACTAAACTCAAGAATGGATATACAACTTTTGAATATAAATACTCGTATTAACACGATCTAATGTGAAACCGAATTGAACTTAGTCAATGATTCTTGAAGCATACTAAACGATAGCATATTTAGTTGAACTTGACTTTAATGTCTCAGATCCAGTAATATGCCCATTGTATAACCTTGACGCTGTCACTTGTGTTACCAGTTATGCTAATCATTTCATGCACATGTAATAATCTGACTTGTCTCATACAATTTATGCGATAAGCACTTTTGTTTTTAGAATTTGGAATTGTGTCTGGTATAAATTGAAATGATGTGATATTTCATAAAAGTTACATTTTCCAAGTGTACAATGTCTATGGTATTACCAAACAGTGTAATTGACATAACCTTTATCCAAGATCATTGAATGCACTCAGAATCTCGCTGATTATGGCCTTTAATCTACAATACTTTTGATACTCTTGAAATAATATGTAATCTTTAATAAGAGATACCTCCCAAAAAGAATATAATGTTTCCTTCTTGTCCATCAAGTAACCAAACCTGTCCATTTTGTTACAGTCATAGAGGTAACACAATGGACAGTAACACAAAGGAACTATTCCACCTTAAATGGGTTAAAAGTGCATAATGATAGATCTCTTACATTTCTACTTTAGAAAAACCCGTCAGTATATGTTGATTTCGCAGTAATATTATTCAAATACAATCTGGCCTATTTCCAGACTTAAAAATCCAGCAAATTTTATGTAACCTACGTCACAGCGGTAAATTCATGATACATATATTAACTAAAATGACCTGGCATCATAAAACTTACAAGATCACACGAAGAAATAAGAGTCCCTCGGTGTTTTATATCATTTGTGTAAATTTGCTCCATTTTGAATATTTTACTCGACTTCAAAATACATTACCCCAGCATTTTCTCTGTAAGAATGTAACCTTACGTCACGGGCTTTTTTTTAAACTGAGCAAAGCAATCGCTCTGAAACTCATGTGCAAAATCCTGCATAGTAACAGCTACAAATTGGTGTGCTTAGATTTCATGCACTGAAACATTAAATGGTATAAAAACGTTAAAAAGCGTGTACTGTAACCTACGTCACACGTAACATACGTCACGACGTCACTAAGACCACGTTTTGAAAGCGTTGACGGCATTTGATTCAGCAGCGCATCCATAGAAAACCCCTTTCTTCCAAAAAAGCAAAGAAAAACATTTTAAATTGAGACCAGTCAAAATAATCAAATGTCAGTAGATTAGTAAATGTGCAATGCTGTGCATGTCAAAGAAATCGTATGTGACATCGTCCTTCAACGTTGTTACGAAATGGATTCGATCGTCGACAATGTCGTCGAATTATTTTAATCCTTTCAATCAGTAGGGCTTCAGTTTTTAGGGCAACTGTGGTAATAAAACATTTACGGAAATTGTGGCTACGTTATGCATGGGTTGTTTGTGAATACCTCTCGTGGACAGCGTATTGCATGAATTTAAAGTGAATACCTGCACGAGTCTCTTGATTGTGGATAGCGTGTTGCATGATTTTAATGTGAATACCTGCACGCTTAGATTCGAGTCCCATGATTTAAAAGTGAGACGCATAGTATTTATACTCACATTCTTTAATGAAAAGTTAGACGTGGCTGTTTAATTCTTATACTGAGGATGTGTGCCCAGATTCTGTGTTAAGACCAGAACGGTAAGATTTATTATTTTTTTTAGAATAGTTTGGCTAAGAATGAAAAATGTGACTTCTGATTGATATGGTATGATTATATGTGTCGACTGATTTGATTTTGTTGACAGTGATCAGGCTGTGCATATGTCGACCAATTTTGCTTATACTGACCATGCTGCGCATGGTATTTGTATATTAGGAAGTTTTGTAAATTACGGAAATAGTTTATATCACTGATGTTGGTTGCAATGGTGTGCGTCTATTTGACGTCCAGTGACGTCAATTGCATTCATGTTATTCATGTGACGTCAGTTGCATTCATGTTATTCATATGAAGTCAGTTGCGTCATGTTATTGCGACGTCAGCACTTTTTGTATTAGTTTCACGTATACGTGGCCTATAGAAGTAGATTGATTTGTAATGGAACTAATTTATATACTTGTGACGTCAATTGACGACATAGCATGCACCGCATTAAGGTTTTTTTCCATATGTTATTATGGTAACATTTGGACGTCATGCGTTTGATTTCCCTTCACTAGATGACGTCATATGGTATAACATCATTGGCGTCATGATGTCAGATCAAACGTTATGATCCCAAATGTGTTAGAAACGCTTATTCAGTTATTATATTCTATGGCAAATGGTATTACGCTTAGTTTAAAGAAATGAATTAATACATATGTGAGTTAGATTTTTGGTAAATCAGTTTAATGTAAATAGGTCGTTGTCTAGATTATTCATGTTTTATGTGGGGTATGTCATGGTAATGCCTGTTGACGTCAGTATACTTCTTGACAATGTTTGACGTCAGATCCTTCGACGCACATGCGTGGTAGGATCTACGTTTCTTCATTGCCGGAAGTGGTAAGCACACTTTGGGCTTTACATCGTGATCGCGAGTTGTGTCTAGTGACACGGCTGGCGTGTGCACGTTATGCTCGGCATTCGCCGAGGGCGTTGTATGGTATTTCCAAGACAGGCCCAAGTCTTACGTATTGTTATTATGTAGTTACAATGTATTAAGTGTAAGTTCGTTATTTTTAGGCACATCAAGTCCGGCAGTCAGCTGTTAGGGCTTAGAGCCACGTCTCACCTGGAGATTCGATATACGTCTCCAGGTTAATACCAACCCGGGTAGAGCAGTTACAACGCCCTTGTGCATGTTTTCATAGCAGAGGCGGGAAGCACAAAATGTCGGCGAAGGCGATCTAATACTGCGGAGGTGAAAGTGGTACAGTGTTCGTCCACTATAGTGTGTCTTGTTATATATAGACTGGTCCCTGGTACGATCCAGGGAGCGACCAGTATATAATCGTGCACGTGTTAATATAAGTTGGTGTTCCTCATGATATATGGACTGGCCCATGACATGATCCAGGGAACGACAAAGTGAAGTCTACCAACATAAGGCCTTGTTTTTTTGTATAAGCTCAAACTAACGTTTTTTGTTCTTTGTGTTTTCCTTTAGTTCATGGCGCTGAGCCGAGTACGGTGTTGACGTCAGACGGTAATCTATTTGCGTATTGTACGCAAATCGATTACAGATTTGAAACAAACACCTTACTTGGGCCAGCGACATGAACTGATATGTGTTGTATATTATTGTAATTGTGACAGTTGTAAATTGTATTGTTGTATATAGAATTTACATTATATATATATAAACTTCAAAAAATTCTAACGTTGTTAGAGTTTCCTTGTTAGTGAAATACAATGGTAGATAACCCTTTAACCGGAAGTCACCCTCCGCCGTCCTGGCGACGCATAAGGCTCTACACCCGTGTCGAGCGTGTGTAAAACCTTCTGCGTAACAAACGTATCTAAATAACGTCACAAAATAAGCCATTTCTAATTGTTAGGGTACGTCTCTAAACATGGTTGGTATTCCATAATCTAAAACTATTATCTGAAAATATTTCAAAGCTTTGAAACAGATATAACGACCATTATGTTCGTGATTTTTTTCTTCAGTTCTGGCATGGTTGTATATATGGCCATTTTTGTCCGCGAATGGCCCAGCTTAACTGAGAACGTCTTTTATACGGATTCTGCGGATACTACGTATAGTTGCCATGTTAACGTATTGTAAATATGTTGTAGGGGAAGGGCTGTAACTAATGTTGTGAGAACTTGTAGCCCAACCCCATTGCTTGTTTCAAAGGCAATAAAATATGATTAAACTAAACTACTACGGATGGCCCGTCCGTATCTATTCGTATCTATCCGTTTACTCCGTAATGGATCCGTGTTGCATCCGCAGAGTCCGTAACTGTCCGTATCATATCCGCAGGGTCCGCAGGATCCGCGTAGAAATTTTGAAAAGGTAAAAAAATTCGGGCGCGGATGAGTAAACCGTAACTGAACGCATTTATCCGCATCTATCCGTATCTAATTCGTGTTTCATCCATATCTTTTCCGTACCACATCCGTAAGTGAGCCCACCATTGCATAGTCCCAAGCTGAAGACTGATACGGTTTCGTGTGGATCTTTACCTGTAGTTACGGAAGTTACGGGTCATGTCAGGGTCACTGATGAGGCTTGAGTAATCGAAACCTCGAAGTATCGCCCATGCTCTTCTTTCGGATGTGTTTAGTGTTCTGTGCTCGTGAAGAATTAGATTTTTATTTAAATGTGTCACCTTGATTCCACCTATAAATACGGTAAAGATTTCCTATAGCCTAGTGGCCGTAGGGGCAGTGGCTTTGTGAAGGAGGGTGTGGAGCTGGGTGGGTTAGAGCCAATGTATCTTAGGCGTAGCATATGAAAGCAGAAGCCTATCACTCTCCTTTCGCTGCTTTATCCTTCACTGAAAAAGGTACCCATTTACTGCTTGGTTGACAGAGATATTCAGTCGGCAGTTGATAAATAAAGTAAATACTATTCTAATCCTCCAAAAACACAGAACATTGGACATATTCGAAGGAAGGAACATGGATCACACTTCGAGATTTGTGGCAACTCAAACAGCATCAGTGCCCCTGATATAATCTGGTTACGAAAACCGGAGAAAGCATAATGTAATTTCTTAATTTTGATAAGGCAGTCAATTCCAAGACTGATTAGTACTATACTCAGCGTCAATGAAAAAGCACCAGTCTTATAATGTAAAACTTTTGCTTAAATTCAATGATCATACTATATCAACAGGGTATAGCTATCATATCGGATCATCTTATTACGCCCATGATGTCATTCTGCCTGAAGGTACGCTGTGAATGTGTGACGTAACATAAGCTCTGAAATCAAGAAAAACGGAATTCTACCGTAATTTCACATGGCGGCAATTCTTCAATGATGGATTTTGCTAGAGTATAGATACCCTTTCAAAACGCCATAGAAAAGAAATCCAGATCACCGAATGCAACAAAGTGATTTGGTTTCGAACGTCACTTTATTGTCACGTTCATCAAACAAGGGCAGACAAAAGTAACTAAAGGTGAATTTGATACTTATTGCAACCCAAAATGCTGAGATAAGTAGTAGAAACAAACTTTCAGAAGTTCTGTGGGGCAAACGTCAACCGTTACCCAGCCAGAGCATGACGTTACATGGATAACGTCAGCCTTATTCGCCGAACCGCGTCATAATTCAATGGAGGAAAAGTGGAGTTTATGTGAAGAGACCTTCTAATAAACGATTCATTTGCAATCAAGAGTCTGGCAGAGCACGAAATATGGATTTATTATGCTTTAAATGTGTCATTTGATATCGACTGTTCTCAAAGACGTCAGTATTGACGTCACTCTTGATAGCATCCACTGATGAACGAAATTTAATTTGCAAACATTCTTTCTCAATTCAAGAAAATAAAGATTTAACCAAATTGTCTATTACATAAAACCAAACATTAAATGAACATAATGTGCCATAAGTTCCAAACTGGTGCGTTTACATTGACGCTGAGTATATAAAAGATCTAAAAGAAGAAAAAAATGGCAATAAATCTAGAACATAAATCTAAACCAATCAAAAAATTCTGATTTCTCAGAATATTTTCTTGATCTCAAAGGAAAAAATATATATAATCTACACTATGGATGACGTACGGGGAGACGTTTTACGGCCACCGCACGGCACAACACCAGTTGCACCGAGGTAAAATAGCCTCGGAAATCTAACAGAGTTCATTCAAGAGCACAGCACACATTCGAAAGCAGTAGGGCCGTCTTCGAACAGTGACCCAAGTCCAAGAGATATTGATGGCTTCATTTCACCATTAAACTTTGACCTATATTGGACAACTAATTGGAATTAATAAAGGAATTACTTTATCCTATATTGACCAACTAACTGGAATTAATAAAAGTCAAATAAGTTAATGAAATAATGGCCCCACTTTTGCCGTTGGCAAGTTCATGAAAAGGTGACCCCACTGTAACAAATAAAAAAACATGACATCGCACCTTCACTACACCAACGTCACTGCCATGGCACCGACCCGGCCTCTTCGCTGTAGTAGTGCTTGAGATACAGTCTTTGCCTCTTCGCCGCCCTGCTGGTGCTGTTGCCGTACAGCCGCCTCTCCAAACCATCCTGGTAGGTATCCATGTAGGTATCTGTCAGTATTGGAACGCAAGCTATTTGTATTGAAACGTTTCTGTAGGAAACAGCCCGTTACAACACGCCGACGAGACCCGTAACTTCCATAACTAAAGGTAACAATCCGCAGGAATCCGTTTCAGTCTTCAGCTTGGGGGTGGGAACTGCGGAATGATAGGTTCAGTTACGGATTAGATACAGAATAGATACGTATGCGACACAGATTAGATATGGATGAATGCGTTTAGTAACGCACCATTTCGGTTTGCGCATCCGCGCCCGAATTTTGAAATTTTCAAAATTTCGACGCGGATCCTGCGGACCCTGCGTATATGATACGGACAGTTACGGACTCTGTGGATGCGATGCGGATCCATTACGGATTAAACGGATAGATACGGACGAGCCATCCGTATCATCCATACTCCGTATGTGTGTGTGAGTGGAGCATACAAGGAGTGGACACAGATGTGGACGTCACAGTTAGTCTTTTCTATCCTTCTATCCGCCTAGGCATGCGCAACAGTCCGTATCTGAAGGTATTTATTCGCATCTAAAGGTTTCAGAAGGTAACGGAAGGTTAGAAGTCTGTACCTATCAGTATCCATCCGCATCTTGCCGATTCAAAGGGAACGTATCCAACCGCTTACATCCGCATTTATCCTTACCACCTGTATCTATCCGCATCTATTGATAACAATATCCGTAAAATCATTAAATAAAAATAAGCCACGCCCACAAATTCTGCGGATAATCTGAGGGTTTTAGCCGCAACTATCCGCCCTATCCGCAATGTGTGTGTGTGTGTGACTGGGGCATTACTTTAGTTTAAACATACTTTATTTCATAACATCACGATACCACATGTATTTACATAACATGAGAACATTTAAAGGATCAGAACGGAAGCTAAAGCTTATCGAGTTCTTATCCTAAATACACTGATATATACAATTTGTATCATTGTTGGCGGACTTTAAAGAAAACATTACCAAAACAGCAGAACAGCAAAGGAATAAATATATCCAGAAGGCGCACAGCGCTCGATCAACATTGAATCGACGTCGATTCAAAGTCGTTACGTTGAATCAACGCCGATTCAATGTCGATCCAACGATACGTCACCTTATACTTACAAACAGGAAATAATATAAAAAGGAAGGAAAGAGAAAAAATAATCTCAAACAGTCAAGATGGAATTTGGGCTTTAGAGAGGGGGCATTACTTTGTCTGTTACAGGTTGCAAAACCAATTCGATAACACCAGGGAAACAGCGAAAGGATACATACATTTTATCCTTCAGTGTCATTTTCTGTTTGAATTAGTCAGTGAAATAACATCTTTAATACATTATCTGTGTCGAAAACAATATGCAGACACATTTCATTTTAGTCTCTTATGCACCTGGTAAGCAGTAATGGGGTTCGAAACATTAATAAGGCATAAAATGAGGTTTTCAAGACCTATGAAGGTGATCATTCGTGTTCAAATGTTGTATGGTGAAAACCTTAAAATACTAATGAAGTTCCTGTGTTGCGATAGCTGGTATCTGGGCATTTTTTTTTGAAAATGACCGATAAAAGTAAAAATTCGACCACGAAGAGACTCGAACTCGCAATCTTCTGATTCGAAGTCAGACGCCTTATCCATTAGGCCACGCGGCCGATATATTAAAGGTGAGGCTAAATGTAAATAATTATAAATAAGTCTCTATTTACAAGAGTTAGCGAAGAAAATAAAATATTAAAAAATTTAGATTCTAGATAAACACAGGTGTTCTTGTTTCTCTTTGACCTCATTCAATTCAAGTTTCTTCTTTTTTACCATGTTTACCGTTTATGAATGTGAATGCCCCAATCGGAGCACGCTCGGCCCATTCCGTGATTCACGGAATTGGCCGAGCGGTGTTCCGATTCGTGGATGACCTTGACTTCTTTTCTGTTTTTCAGCTGCAATTCTGTGTAAAGTGTCATTTTGTTAGACAACTGGGCACCAGTCCCAACCGGATAACTTTGGTTGTCATCCTTGATCACGCTGTTGGAGCCTGACACGGCGAATTTTCAGTACATTTACATAAAAGTTTACAATGCAGAATGCAAACAATCGGCTTTAAAATCACTAAGGAACATTGACAGACTAAGAAAAATGGCTTTCACTATGGCCAGATCTGTCTCTGAATCTTCTTCTGATGGAGAATTTCATGATGAAAATTCACAGGATTTTTCTGACAGTGGACTTCAAGTTTTACCGAATTTCTTGAAAGATAATTGTCTTAATTGGATCTCTATACAGCTTAGTCACAATAACTTTGTTACACTGCCGCCTGAAATCGGATGTTTTGAAAATCTAGTCTTCATTGATATTAGTAATAATGGTTTATCGGTGCTTGGTGTAGAAATCACAAATTTGAGAAAACTGAAAACTTTCATAGCAAGAAATAATTTGCTTGATGAATCTTCAATTCCAAAGGATTTCGGTTTATTGACAGTATGTCTAGAGACATTAAACTTTAGTGGAAATTGTTTTACGAATGTACCACTCCAGTTTACAGAACTCTCACTTTTAAAGCATTTATATCTAGGTGCTAACAAAATTGTAGAAATTCCATCAACTGTGAAATATTTGTCCAGGTGAGTGAAATAGTTCACAAGTTTATGTCTCGCCTGAAACAAGCAGAATCGAGACATGAATATTACTTTTCCAGTGACTTCACCTTAGCTTTTCTTTGTGACAGTTTTAAGACAGACACCGCTTTCCATGGAATTTTCTTGATTGCACTGAAGTGCAGTTGTGCCCTAATAGGCAGTGGCAATGCGAATAGACAGTGGTGGGATTATAATGAAAGGCTATGTGCAATGGAAACTTAGCTCTTTGTAGGCCATTTCCACTGTTATAAATCATATACTTTGAGTTTTGAAGTATCTTTATTTTTTGTTGTTGTCAGACAGTCAGAGTAAGACAGATTATCATGATTACATGTATTTTAGATGACAAAAGTGGAGCTCATATTTTAACACAGATAAAAAACTTCATGTTTATTGGATGAGCTTTGGTAAATTTGTTACCATTCAGGTTCTTTAAATAAGATACAGTTTGCCCATGATACTGTATATTTTCAAAAAGTTTGATGAAACACAAATTTCCTATCTCTAATAATTTTATCAACGTTTTATTCTATTTCAGCCTGGAAGTACTGTATCTGGGAGGAAATCGCTTGACAGAAGTTCCCGCTGAGTTAGGTTACCTTCAAAAACTGTCATCTCTTGTTCTCTGTGATAATCATTTACATAGTCTTCCGCCCACGCTCATAAACTTGCGCAGCTTACAATCATTAAGTTTACACAACAATCAGCTGTCAACTCTCCCAACAGAAATAGTCTCTCTTAACTTGATAGAATTGAGTCTCAGGAACAATCCGCTAGTTGCTAGATTTGTTCAAGACCTGGTGATTGATCCTCCATCCTTGTTAGAGCTTGCAGGAAGAGTTGTGAAAATTGAGAAAGTGAGTTATGAACCACAAGAACTTCCAAAACACATTGTGAAATACCTCCAATCCGCTCAGAGATGTGTAAACCCACAGTGTAAAGGTATGTAGTAGTCACAGGTCCTGATAACTGTGGAGTTAACTTATGGTATATTTATGAGATACGTTTTTCTATTACTAGTTAAAATACATGTTGTGGTCCCTCATTAAAAGTCCTTCAACCTGGCAGTTCAGATGAAGGGTCACCACAGAACTCCAGATAAGCAGGGTTTTTGAGGATATATGTCTCAACAAAAACAACAAGACAGGCGCCAGGGGTCACAACATTAGTTTATGGAGAATATTGAAAATTATCCTCAAATGATCCCTTTTACCAGCTCTGTCACAGTTCATGTTTGATATGTATGTGAGAAATAATATACTTAGGGCTTAAATTGCTTTGATGACAACTTATTTTTCAAAACTTTGGAAGGATGTCTTACATGGCACATGATGTGCCATATAAGGTAAAAAGGTAAAGGTTTCCCATAGCCTAATAGCCGTAGGGGCAGTGGGGGTTAGAGACCCACTGTATCTTGGGCACAGCTGATGAAAGGCGGAGCCCATCCCTCTCCTTTCGCTGCCTTACCCTTCCCTGATTCGAAAAAGGTACCCATTTACTGCTGGGTTGACAGAGAGAGTTTTCCAGTCATCGTATGGCGACAGTGAGCCGCGAACTCACGACCTTACGGTGACTTTCTGCACAATAGCCAAGCCACTCTAACCACTCGACTACCGCGCCTCTCTGTGCCATATAAGACATCCTTCCAAAGTTCTCAAAAATATGTTGTAATTCAGTCTTGTGAAATTGAGCTATGTAATGAATTTTTCCCATAGAAAACAATCCCAAAAATAAAGAAAAAGGTTTAAAATGTTATCTTGTAGCTGAAGAGATATATTAATATGTCTTCCTTCTTTGCAGGTGTATTCTTCAGCTCTAAGGTTGAGAATGTGAAATTTGTGGATTTCTGTGGCAAGTACCGCCTACCTTTACTCCAGTACCTATGCTCACCAAAGTGCCGCTACACACCAATGTACAGTGACAGTGAAAGTGATTCAGAAGATGCTGCACGCTCAAAGATGAAGAAAGTTTTGCTTGGTTAGAGTGTGTACAGAAATAGATCTCAGGTTAAGACAAAAGTTCAGGGGGGGGGAGGGGAGGGGAGGGTATCGGAGTTCTCAGGAATTTCGTTACTTTTATTTTTATCAGCATTCTAATTTTTGCTCTTTTGAAATTTAGAGACAGATCTATGTGCTATCAGGGTTGCCACAGTCTGGGAGAAACATCTGGAAAATATTTTTTTCCAGGTCAGGGAAAAGTCAGGGAGTTTCGAGGTTGATCAGGAAAATTTGGAAATGACTTGAAAGTCAGGAAAAAGTTAGGGAATTTGAAAACTAGTGGCTATAGCAGTCTTCAGAAATATACTTATTCTGTTGTAGGGAAAAAGATTTACTTTCTGGAGCGATAGTCTAGACACACCTCCCATCTCTTTAGGGGCTACTCATAAAGGCAATAATTTGCTCCCTGGAAATTCTTTCCTTGATGAGTAACCCACTGTTTTCAAGTGATACAGTTAGCACTGTTAATTTAAAGTAAAGAGCTAAACTAATTTTTGGATTCATAAAAGGTAATAGAAAACTGTAAAATGTCAGGGAGAAATCAGGGAAAAGTCAGGGATTTTGAAGAGGAAGATGGTTGGCAACCCTGATTTATCATGACTGTAGAACTTTACATCAGTATTTGTGATTAGAGTTGGTAAAGCCAGATTTTACATTTTGGTTGTCAGACAAACTTCTACCTGGAAAGCACACGTAGGCCAGAAGATTCAGATAAGTCTGGGTTATGAAGATAATGAGCTCATTTTCCTTGTTTGAATAAGAGAGTGTGGCACCTTTGTTTCACCTCATTGTAACACCTCCTGTAGAATACATTGAAGAGAGCAAAGAAGAATTTTCACTCTACCCCAGATAAGAAGGGGAAACATGGATAATTTAGGGATTTCTTTTTCACACTTAGCTATAAAAATTTGTTGTGAGCCCTCATTAGAACTGTCTTGGCAAGACAGTTCTAATGAGGGATCCAACATGTGGTTTTGCAGAGAAATAAGAAAAAATATCTCAAGATTATCCTCTAAAGATGAAAACATATCCTTATCTGGAGCTCTGTGACAACCTGTTCTGATACACAGGTTGATCTGAATCCAAGTTGTTTCCCATGCTCTGAGACGATCACTGCTGAACTTTATCTTCACTCATTTATAATCAAATTGTCTCATTAGATCATCACATGTTTTTGCTTATGCAGTATTAAAAGTGCAGAAGTATTTTGTTCCACATTTAGTGATACTCTATACAGTAGTGTGTTTATAGTTCATTTATTTAGTTCATAGTTAATACATGTAAGTGTCACATCAAAAGTTACAGTACGGCATGTGCAAATGGAAGACCGCAGAGCTCTAGATAAGAGGGAGTATTTGATGATAATTGAGGGATAATTTTTCTTATTTCTCATTGAAATCATATGTTGTGACCCCTCATCTGAACTGTCTCGTCGAGACAGTTCAGATGAGGGGTCACAACATAAGTTTCTATGCAGAATTATCAAAAATTATCCTTGATTATCATCAAATACTCCCTCTTATCTAGAGCTCTGAAGACCCAATCAGCCTGGATGTTTCACAGTCTTCCCTTTCTGCAGTACAATCTATGAATTCTTGGACATCTAAAAAGTGAGAAGGGAAGACTCTGATCAGTGTGTGTAGTGCACAAGCTGATTTAAATATTTACAGTATGCCTATGACTTAATAGAGCTCCAGATAAGAGGGGTTAACAAGGATAAATTTTGAAGATTATTTTTCTTATTTCTCAATGAAAACATATGTTGTGACCCCTCATTAGAACTGTCTCCCCAAGACGGTTCTAATGAGGGGTCACAAAATATGTTTTTATGGAGAAATATGGAAAATTAGCCCTAAATTATCCTTGTTACCCCTTCTTACCTGGAGCACTGGCTTAAGGTCCGTTTTCATGTGATGCCAGTCATGTATTGGTTTACATAATTGTCTGGGCATGATAAGACACCTGCCCACACAGCTCTTTTTAAAGTGGGTTTAGATGATATACTGTATATCTTTGTTATAAGATGGGGGTTTTCCCTACCAAAACAATGCAAAAAGTAAGCTCCATCTTCTAAGATGGATCTAGATTTTTGGCTTTTTTGGCAGGGAAAAAAAACAAATTAATACGCTATGTAATTCCAGGGTAATTTTTCATAGTCATAAAATCATTATATTCTGTCTTCTATTGAGAAGTCACAAAGGATATTTTTATGGGAAGTTAACAGAAATTACCCTTGCATTGTCGTCAAATATTCCTCTTACCAAAATTTTTGAGCTGTGATACAAGAAAACCAACCAATCATTAGAGGTTCAACACTTCCCTTTGAAGAGATGCTGATGGCAACTGCTGACAACTTTCTAAATTATAGATGTATTTTGATAATTTTTGCCATTGACAGCTTTAAGATGAAGGGAGTATTTGACCATAATTGAAGGATAATTTTTTCTTAATTCTCGTTGAACCATATGTTGTGACCCCTCATCTGAACTGCCTTGTCGAGATGGCTCAGATAAGGGGGTTACAACATATATTTTTATGCTGAATTTACAAAAATTATCCCTAATTATCACCAAATATTCCCTCTTATCTCGAGCTTTTAAACAGTAACTGTAAGTCACAAAAATTGTTCTCCTTTATAAACATGGTGGGAAGACATGTATCCACGTACCTTAACTTGTACAATATTTACCATTTAATAGACTGTCATTACTAATTAACGGTCTAAGACACATGTAATAACAAAAATAAGCAAACCTTTAACTCCCCTCATGCATCATCAGTCATTGTCATATACACGTTTTTCTGCTATTTCAAACTTCATTTCATGTAACAAGAGGTTGATAACTCTTTCAAGCCTGGAAACCCATTTTTGGGACATACACAAACAGTGCAGACCCAGTTCAGACACCGTAGAATGCAGCATCTGTTGATCAGGATCAACGCTGATCACTTAAAGGAATTTCTATCCAAAATACATGTACAATCAAAATAAAAACATTCAACAGCGACCTTAAAACTAGACATGGTATCATCCAAATTATAAGGATAATCTGGATGGGCAAGTCTACCAGCCAAAAAAAAAAACATGGTTAGAAGCAGTATATGATGTATTTTGGTGTCAACATGGTTAGAAGCAGTATATGATGTATTTTGGTGTCACACCTGTGTTCGATGACATTGACTTCTGAAAATGCTACACTGTTGGTTGTTGGTTCTGAAAACACTAAATTGTTGGTTGTTGGTTTTGCCTGAAGACACCTAAAATAATTACTGTGATATTGTCTTCTGAAAATGCTACACTATTGGTTGTTGGTTCTGAAAACACTACATTGTTGGTTGTTGGTTCTGCCTGCTGTAAAAATGGAGACACCTAAAATAATTACTGTGATATTGTCCTAAAAATTGAATGTTTTGGCTATACAATGCAGTTACAAATCTAAAAGATGATGGAATAGCAAACACTGTAGACCCTGATTAACAGCTGCCTTAGAAGCAGTCTGATTTCCAAAGTGATTTTGGTCTGCACTGTTTGCTCAGACCTATTTTTCCAAATATTTAGTATTTTTACCCTCAGTTGCAGTTACATGTATGGGTCCAAAAGCTCAACATGTTGAATGGGCATTAACACAATCATATACACAATACTCACTCATACAGACAAGAAATGAGCCCAGACACGACAAAACCAACAGAATGGTTATGATTCAGATCAGCCTAGGCATCCGAGTCTTCGCTGTCCGCATGAAGGTAGCCTAGACCCTTAGCTACTCCTTAAGCACTTAGCGAAAACTCTGATTTGACTGGGCAGTTGCCCAGGCTGATCTGAGTCTTGGCTGGGTGCACAACCAATTTGTTGGTTTTCTCGTGTCGTGGCTCAAATGTTCATTATATTGTTTATTTTTGAGCACTCCACATTCTAAATTGTATGATATTATAAATCAGTGCATGCCATGTACTATACACATCCCAATATTAAGAACACTTCATTCCGGTTCCATTTCTAGCATTGTCTGTAATTGATTCAGCTGTGTGTACCCATTTCAACTGTGTTTGCCTGCTTGCAGTAATTTGAACAATTACAAACTAACTAGCATGCAGTGTTTCTTTTATTTTATGACAAGCATTATTTATGTAAAAAGAGTTTATATATACATGTATGTGTATTTTACTGGTTTATGCCTAATGTGTGCCGAAAAATAAAACTACTTGTATAATTTTCTTGGTGTTCTTTTTCTCTTGTTATTCACTTTTCCTAGCCACACGCAGAATGTCACTCAAAAGTCACCTGATTATGTTTAACTGGCCAATGTAACAACAAGTTTGCTCATGACAAAGTTCCACAAATTAAATGGCACTGTTCAATGTCCCTCAATAAGTTTGTGATTTACCTTACAGTTAATGGAGGGATGTATACTTTTTAGCTCGCCTGAACGAAGTTGAGGAAGAGCTATTGCGCTACCCCCCGCGTCAGTGTTGGCGTTAGCAAAATGTTGAAGTTTTACGTTTAAGTTTTTTATGTGATGGGCAAGGCGCTGTCAGGCGAGCTATCCTGGCCCTGTGACAGGTCTTGTTTAAAGTAGGCGCGGTTTCAGAAAAGGACAATTTTAGTGCTGTTATAAATCTACCATGCAGTTTTGCTTATAAACTATACTGCTTACAAACATCAAATTTGACAAAAAAGCTTATTAGGGTGATTTCCTGTGTGTGTTGCCTTGCTTTTTACACTTGACCTATTTTTTACAATTGTTTTACCTCAACGATAAACAGCTATGGTCATGTTGGGATTGTCAGTTAGTAGACAGTTACCCTAACCACACTATTCCTGGGCAGGCTTAGACCTCCTAAGCAGTTAACCGGTACTTAGTAAACATACCGTCGCTAGTTACTGACAACTGCCCTTCTTGAATCAGAAGGAGAAACGAAAGTATGTGGCCAGTCCAGGTATCGAGCCCGGGGCCTCTGGCACTTGAGTCATACACGCTATCAACTGTGCTACGCGGTCGTAACTCCTTTTCTGCATACTTCCTGTATACACGAAACTTTGCATACAATTTCTACTCACATGTATATGCTTTTACGAAAGTGAAAGGCAGGTGCCACATAGCATTCTGCAGAATTCTTGTTTATAGCTTTGTATAGCCTGGCTGTTTTTTAAACGTTATATGTACTCAAAATGGTACTTGGCATTCAGTGGCTCTTTTTATTCTGATGGCAAGCCTATGGTCAGAACAGAATACTGGAGCGAGTCTAGTGTCTTTGGAATTGCACTTTTTGAGCTGTTACACGACAAAACCAACAAAGTGGTTGTGCGCCCAGCGTAGACTCAGATCAGCCTGGGCATCCGCCCAGTCTGATCAAAGTCTTCGCTGTCCGCATGGAGGTAGCATAGACCCTTAGCTACCCTTTAAGCGCTTAGCGAAGAGTCCTATCAGACTGGACAGATGCCCAGGCTGATCTGAGTCTGCGCTGGGCGCACAGCCACTTTGTTGGTTTTCTCATGTCCCTAGGAGCGGCTGTAGTGTAGTGGATAACACTCCAGACTACCAATCCAGGGGTCGCAAGATCGATTCCCCGCTTCTCCGGTCTTTCGGATGAGACTTTAACCGAGGTCCCGTCTCCATATGACCTCGTTGTTGGTGGGACGTAAACCCGAGTTCACTCACTCACTCTCGTGTCCCGGCTCATTTCTGTCCCAGTGGTATAAATTTCTGTATTATACTGTTGTGACCTGTTGCTGCAAACTTTCACAATAGGCTCGGCATTGTATATGACCGTGAACGGTCACCTTAAAACAAAGGTTCCAAAAACAAATACGACACTGAGTGTTGAAAACGTATTGGGTCATTTTGGTGAACTAAAATGATGTACTTTTTTGCATAATGATGAAAATACATTGTACAGGACAAAAGAGCCCATTTATTACCTCTCCTTTTAGTTTACATATCATCGCTTAACATTTTTTTTTGCCAGTTTATGACACAGTTTATGCATAGCAAACGACATTTTGTCATCAAACCTGAAGGTAGAGACGCTGTTTATAAAGTTGTTTAGACGCACCTAGAATAAACCAAGATCCGCTCAGACTGCTGCTCGAAGTATATGACGGGCGTCTCATGAAAAGGAACCGTAGGCCATATGCGACAGCATTTACAATAAAAATTCTAAATATTGGGACATGTAGGTTTGAGCAAAAAGGGTCTACGCTGTTTGCCATTTCATCTGCACTGTTGTGGTTCTCTGTTGCCTGTTTTTGGTGTCAGAGTTTCTGTGATGTTTTACCTTATGTATGTTCTTATTATTTTTGGTTCGGTTTGGGTTGCTGAGTGGCCACCTTTTGGGAACAAGCTGCTCGCTCGGTTGGCCATATGTTCTCTGTATCTTGATTATTTGTAATCTTAGTTGTTTCCAACTATGGTTTGAGGGCTGGATTTGGATTTTGATTGTTTCAGTTCCTGGTCTTTGAATACTTTTTACTTTTAAATGCATTACTGCGCTGAGACTGAATCAAACTGTTCTGTTAATCATCTAGATTAATGTAGGTGCTAGGGCTGGGACGAGTGCCCGGGTACCCGAGTTCGGGTCGGGTAGACTAATCGGGTACGTATTTACTACCCGTTAACCGAACGCTTATTATTGTGTAATGTATAAAGAATGTATTATCAAGAGAATTCCAAGCAATTAGAGCAAAGTTTAATATGACTGTCTTGTATGAATTGCAATCATACATTTTGTATATTGCCAAACCATTTTTAGCGCGCCTTTGCGAAGCAAAGGAGGGCTCATGCGATACCCCCGGCGTCGTAGTCCGAGTATCCGTTAGCGTTGGCGTTAGCATTCGCGTCTCCGTCAGCGTCCTCGTCGGCGTCCGTGATCAGGTTAACCAATGTTAACTTTTGCGTTTAACTCGATGTTGAACTCTGTATCTTACAAACTACAGTAGCTACAGTCATCATACTTGGTACTTATATACATCCATTTGACTGCAGCAGCTGCATGACACAATTGTGTGTCCTTGACCTATATGTTACGGTTGATTGACTTTGCTGTTTGACACTGTTTTGAAGGCAATATTTTCAATTTTCATAATACCTTTGAGAAAAGAGAGTTGATACTTGGACAAATACATATCCCTACAATGTCTACAATTACAGCTGCTTCAAAGCATCCATGCTAACTCTTGTGCCCTTGACCATTATTTACGGTCTACTGATTTTGCCTTATATCTCTAACACTATTTGATGAATTAACATTATACCTGGCATGGTGGATCAGCCTGACATCGCAAATGACCTCATACTACTTATAGATCACTACCTGCTTCGTATTTGGTCAGGACCTTCCCTGGAGCATTGGGTTGCAGCTTCAGCAAAACATCCATGCAGACTCTTGTGTCCTTGACCTTTATTCATGGTTGAGTGATTTTACCTTATACCTTTAACACTATTTAATAAATATGCAATATGAATATGCATTTCTCTTCGAGCTCATAACTTCAATACCTGTATAGATGTAGTATGATACTTACCCAGACCAATATCTTTGACTTTGTGGTAGAGTTCCCCTGGGTGGGGCCAGGGGTCAGAATGTATTAATACAGGTCATATTAAACACTTGCAAAATGGGAATAAAATCCTAAGTCTGGTACCTTTACTTGCCTTGGAGAGTTAGAAACTGGACATAATGATCACAGATGAAATATTTTTTTACGGAGACCAGGCTTTGACAACTGGTTCAGGCTAGGGGTGAGGTTATGGGGTGGGGCCAAACGAAACATGAGACGTCTGCAAAGGGAAAAGGAGGTGTCATCAGACCGACTTAGTACTGGGTAAAGGTGGTGTGAAAACCCATACTAGGAACCACCCTTTGTCACCATGAGGCATTATAAGTTAGACTGAGTTGGTATCTCTCCATCTGGTGCACGTGGACCCGATCCTCAGTGTCCGCAAAGTGTCCAGATAGTGGCATACAAGTCGGCCCTGTATGCCAAAGGGAACAACTGACTTATTCTAGCTTCTGATGCAAACTTCATTTGTGCACTAGCTACCACATTCACCCGCCGGGCCGGGTAGCGCAATCGGTAGGGCACCTGGCTCGTAAGTCAGAGGTCCTGGGTTCGAATCCCGGTCTGGCCACATACTTTCGTTTCTCCTTCCGCTGATTCAAGACGGGCAGTTGTCAGTTACTGGCGAAAGTATGTGCACTTAGTACTGGTTAACCGCTTAGGAGGTCTAAGCCTGCCCAGGAATAGTGTGGTTAGGTTAACTGACCGTCCCGACATGACCTTAGTTGTTTACCGTGGACGTTAAGCATCAAATCAACCAACCAACCACATTCACCCCTGGTTAACTATGTTAACAATGTTTTGAGTCAGGATACTTTGTAACCTTGAAAGTCAGGCATCCATTAGGCGCGCTTCGTTGTCTTCTGACAACTCTTGTTGCATATTATAATAGAGAGATTTCCACATTTTCATTCTCTTCTCATTCTCTCATGCAAACGTGTGCAAATTAAATGCACCTTACTTATGATTTGATCTAAACCTATATTTTCTACCCGTAGACATCTTCAAAATGTTATCGTAACGAGTACCCGCGGGTAATAGGGACCCGGGTACAAAATCTCTACCCGTCCCAGCCCTTGCAGGTGCCCCATTTTATAAGAATTTTTAGTATGCAATTCATCAACACCATATTCTCCACCACTGTACAGAGACTCCACAGGATTTGCAGATTGTTTACGGAAACACTTTACATACTTTACGTACAAATAGCTCAGGCCCTAAAATCTAGAACATAATGTTACGTTAGTCTGTCCTTTGTGGGTCAGTGTGTTTTTGTCCCACTACTGTTTTAATGTTTTGTTTCTTTCATAAGTCAATAAACAGTACATGAACTTGTGTTTTGTCCGTAATTTGAGCAAGGACATGAAAGGTCAAAAATCAGATCAACAATAATATCTATGAGAAGAATCACAAAAAGTTAACGCAGATCGGCCTGCGAATTTCAGCAGTCAGATCCAATTATTCACAGTTTGCTATAATAATTGGGCCGCGACACGACAAAACCAACAAATTGCTTGTGCGCCCAGCGCAGACTCAGATCAGCCTGGGCATCTGCCCAGTCTCATCAGAGTCTTCGCTGTCCGCATGAAGACCCTTAGCTATCCTTTGAGCGCTTAGCGAAGAGTCTGGTACAACTGGGCCGATGCCCAGGCTGATCTGAATCTGCACTGGGCACACAACTACTTTGTTGGTTTTCTCGTGTCGTGGCTCAATTATCAAGAGTTGGCCCGTGCGGTGACACGCGTATGCTGTTCCGCTTTACCGTAAATATTCTAGAAATTGGGACACCTGTAGATAGAACAGTAACGTGTCCAAACGATGGAGATGGAATGGGCAACAGTGTAGAATACTTTAGGAGCAGTCTGATCTGGATCTGCATTTGCTTACCTTTGGACCTACGAAGATCAAGGTAACCAGCTGTTTTCCTCCAACGAGCAGCTGTTCCCCCGAAGCTGCCGGCGGTTATGCCCCTGTCCCAAAATTGTAATATGTATCAAAAAAAGACTAAAAGTCATGGTGAAGAAAAAGGTAAAATGTCTTAAGGTGCATTATAAAATTGCGCAAACTGCTGTTAAGAGAGTCCTAAGAATCTTCCCTCTCAAATTTGGTGCCCGGCTCATGTCTTTGGCATGAGCCTCCCGCCCTCTCCACTCCCACGTTTGGATCCAGCCCTGTGTGTGAACCATTATTACCCGGTCGGGGCACTGAGAACGATTGAAATCAGCAGTTTTAGAGTATCAAAATGCACTTTACATTCATATGTGATATAAGGCAGGTAATTTAAACCACCCAGCTACCGTCGTAAGTTTATCAGCACGTCACTGGCCTATTACGTATGTCTGATAACATACTGAGAGGCATAAGAAAGTGTACACCAGTTCAATGCCCATATTTAACTTATTTTCATTACCCAGTTCAATAATTCTGCATGGTATATTTTTACCCAATTTTCAGTGAGGGACGAGTCATGAGTCATTTGTTATCAGATGGGAGGCCGTGTACACTTTCATATGAAAACAGGTGGCAAAAAAAATTATGACCCGGCCCCCCCCCCCCCCCCCCCCCCCCCCCCCCCCCCCTGCAACCCCACTCTAAACTCCCCAGCAACTCTTTACACACACACCTATTACCTTTATATGTCAATATGTCATACTGACCTCAAGCAACCCTGTATAAAACACAGAGAACATCTTGTTCTGACATTTTAATCAATGGTCTCTTCGTTCTTATTTATTTTTTTATTTATTTATTTTTTCATGGTCTGCGAAAACGGACATCCAGAAATCTGATGTTGGAATGCACTATAAAACTTAATAATATTTAGGGGGTCTGTGGGCGCAGCCAGAAGCCCATGCGCGGATCCAGATGGGGGCGGGGGTCCGGACCCCCCCCCCCCCCCTTGAAATTTTGGCAAAGGAGTGGTTATCGGATTTGTCCGAATGGGCTACTCTAGGACCGGATTCATATTGCATTTGGTCGCTGTTAAATATGACTGGATATGGCATATATTAAAAAGCAGCATTCAGTTTAACCCTTAACGCGTGTGAACAGACCTTTATGCGACAATGAGAAATAAAGTGCGAGTTAAAGGCCTGAATTTGGTTCTATCATTTTGATCCCCCCCCCCCCCCTTCACCCAATTTAATCCCCTCCAATAAAAAGTGATAAGAAAATCATCTCATTATTAGGGTCATAAAACAATGCAGTGCTTTGTGGGGCCCCAGTGGGCTGTTTACTCCCCGAACAAATGGTGAACCTATCAAAGTAAAAAGATAGGCAATGTTCAGGAATTAATACAATCAAATCCCATATTCCGCTCTCAAACCCAATAGGGAAAGAAGTACATACACACAGAAATTGACAAAGTCGGAAATTATACAAAGGGTTTCCTCTGATTTGCTCTTCTGGGATTCCGATTTGCAAAGCTCATCTTCGAATGATCTACAAGCTCAAAAGGGCTTGTGGGAAATTTATTGACAAAGGAATTAAGCCAGACAGTCTTCTAGATACGTACAGAATTAAGGACGGAGATGCTTTTCCAGGTATCAAAACCCTTCTGCACATAGGTTGCACTCTTCCAGGCTGAGCGCTCATTTTCTGGACTTCGCCGCATTCAAAGCTACATGCGAAGCACCATGAATGAGGACAGATTGTCAGCATAAGCGCTAATGCATTTGCACCACGCAAGAAACATTGCCACAAAGACAATCTGCCAAACGTTCGTAGTGCAAAACAAAAGGCGAATGTTCCAATCGAGTATTTTGTATGATTAGATACCAAAGGCTTTGTCTCCTCAGTAAACAATACACTGTCAGGTAAAGCGGTCTAAACTTTGATCGGAGTCCGTTATGCAACGTTTGTACACACTAAAATAGACTCAGAAAATGTAAAAAAAGCAATAAAAGTTCAATAACAAAATGTAAAATATATGAAAAAAAAACTAAAAAAAAAAGAAAATAAATAAATAAAAAATGGTTATAAATGTGGAGACCTCCCCGTGGTTAGAACCGGAAACCTTGACTAGTCTTGTGAACAGCTAACATTCAGAGAAATCCGGAAATCAAAGTATTATATAACCAGACTTGTATGGGTTTGGTTGGACCCCCCTTGAGAAAAATTGCTGGATCCGTGCATGAAGCCACAGCAGTTTTGCTGATGCCAAGGCACTTGGTGAGCTGATAATTATGGTGGCTGGTTTGTGCCATTTCGTCTTTTCGCCGCGAAAAGACGCCACGCGAAAAGACGAAAAGACGCCATGCGAAAAGACGAAAAGACGAGAAAACGCCAGGCGAAAAGACGAAAAGACGAAATAACGCCATGCGAAAAGACGAAACCCGCCACGCGAAAAGGCGAAATTTCAGCGCGAAAAGACGAAAAAACGCCATGCGAAAAGACGCCATTTGAAACACTTAGTTTGTCGTCTTTTCGCGTGGCGTCTTTTCGCCTGGCGTTATTTCGTCTTTTCGCATGGCGTTATTTCGTCTTTTCGCATGGCGTTATTTCGTCTTTTCGTCTTTTCGCGTGGCGTTATTTCTTCTTTTCGTCTTTTCGCGTGGCGTTATTTCTTCTTTTCGTCTTTTCGCGTGGCGTTATTTTGTCTTTTCGTCTTTTCGCATGGCGTCTTTTCGTCTTTTCGGCGTGAAAAGACGAAATAACGCCACGCGAAAAGACGAAAAGACGAAATAACGCCACGCGAAAAGACGAAATAACGCCATGCGAAAAGACGAAAAGACGCCAGGCGAAAAGAAGAAATAACGACACACAAATACCCTTCTATTGATAACTGTATTGATTCCTGTATTGATTCCTAATACTTAGACAGTTTGTCTGAGTAAACAGTATGGACTCATATCAGACTACTGCAAATGCAGCTGCAGAAGCAGTCTGATCACAGAATTTGCCACTGCTCAAAATATTTTTTAATATATCTTTTAGACAGCTAAAAATTGTAAGGATAGACTATAAAATTAACGTGCACTGGGGTCGGCAACATTTTCGGTCAGTATGGTACCGTTTAGATTGAATAACACATTTGTGGCTTGTTGACTGAGATCAAACACAGATATAATCAAGATAATCGGTGTAAAGCAGCAGTCTTATGAAAATTAGAAGGGATTTGCCACTGAAACTCTATTTTATCCGACAGAAAAATAAAACTTGTTAAAAGTGAAAAGGATAGCAATAAGTATTATTATGGGGTCGGCAATAATAACAGTTATTGATTAAAAAATCTGGGCCCTGTTGACTTAAAAATTTACGCATTGAGGAGCATCTATAGGCAGACCTAGTACATTGTTGTCGCAAGCATTTTTGAGAAATACCGTCCAACCTGTCTTAAAGGGTCACTCAAAGGAAGGACAAAAAGTGGCTACTTAAGACAGGTGACCCCTTAATACATTTCATTTGCACTGTATTTTGGTTCAAAGGACCAAGAAAAGGTGGCTGCTTAAGACAGGTGATCCCTTAATAGAGGTGACCACATAAGCAGGTTTGACTGTATAGCTGAATGTATGCCGGGCCGCGTATCACAATCGGTAGGGCACCTGACTCATAAGTCAGAGGTTCTGGGTTCGATACCCGGTCTGGCCACATACTTTCGTTTCTCCTTCCGCTGATTCAAGAAGGGCAGTGGTCAGTTACTGGCGAAAGAATGTGCACTTAGTACTGGTTAACCGCTTAGGAGGTCTAAGCCTGCCCAGGAATAGCGTGGTTAGGTTAACTGACCGTCCCGACATGACCATAGCTGTTCACCGTGGACGTTAAGCATCAAATCAATCAATCAATCAATAGCTGAATGTATACACCTCCAAGAAAGATCTCTCTAATATTGAACATTTTGTCCCCTTCTGTGATATTTACAAAAGGGAACAACTTTTGTGACATTCTCTTCGCTTCCCAAGATAGGAAAGTGAAGCAAACAGAAAGTTAGATTCTTAAATAGGTCTACTCTTCAAGGAAAGAATTTGCTCCTAGAAGACCAAATTCTACTTTCAAGAGCTGACCCTCCTTAAGAAAGGAGGCAACTAGAAATGTTTTTCAGAGAAAAACTGATGTCCCCCCACCAGCCCATTTCCCATCCCCTCTAATGAATAAAAAGCCTGAACAAGTAAAATATCTAGACAAGTTTGGAGAAAATCCATCCACTGGTTCTTAAGATATCCTATATACATGACTATGACATTGAAAATGAGGTCAAGGTCACCAAAATCAAATCACCTCTTAAACTTGTCCAAATGATGTATCCATGCAAGTTTGGTGAAATTCCATCCATTGATTCAGGAGATATAGTGGGTACAAGAAAATGTCATGTAAGTCCTCCAGTGACCTTGAATATGAGATCAAGGTCACCAAAATCTAATCAGCTCTTAAACTTGTCCCAATGATGTATACAAGCAAGTTTGGTGAAATTCCATCCATTGGTTCAGGAGATTTTAGTGGGTACAAGAAATTGTCATCTAAGTCCTCCAGTCCTTGCAAATGAGGTCAAGGTCACCAAAATCTGAACAGCTCTTAAATTTGTCGCAATAATGTATTCCTGAAATTTTGGAGAAATTCCATTCACTGGTTCAGGAGATATAGTGGTTACAAGAAATTGTCATCTAAGTCCTCCAATGACCTTGAAAATAAGGTCAAGGTCACCAAAATCTAAAAAACCTCTTAAACTTGTCCCATTGATGTATGCATGCAAATTTGGTGAAATTCCATCCATTGGTTCAAGAGATATCACTGGTACAAGAAATTTTCATCTAAGTCCTCCAGTGACCTTGAAAATGAGGTCAATGTCACCAAAATCTAATCACCTCTTAAACTTGTCCCTATAATGTATCCATGCCAGTTTAGTGAAATTCCATCCATTTGTTCAGGAGATATAGTGGGTACAAAAAATTGTCATCTATGTCCTCCAGTGACCTTGAAAATGAGGTCAAGGTCACCAAAATCTAAACAGCTCTTAAACTTGTCCCAATAATGTATCCATGCAAGATTGGTGAAATTCCATCCATTGGTTCAAGAGATATCACTGGTATAAGAAATTTTCATCTTAATCCTCCAGTGACCTTGAAAATGAGGTCAAGGTCACCAAAACCTATTCACCTCTTAAACTTGTCTAAATGATGTATCCATGCCAGTTTGGTGAAATTCCATCAATTGGTTCAGGAGATATAGTTGGTACAACATACTGTCATATATGTCCTCCAGTGACCTTGAAAATGAGGTCAAGGTCACCAAAATCTTATCAGCTCTTAATCTTGTCCCAATAATGTATCCATGCAAGATTGGTGAAATTCCATCCATTGGTTCAAGAGATATCGCGCATACAAGAAATTAACATCTATGTCCTCCAGTGACCTTGAAAATGAGGTCAAGGTCACCAAAATCTAATCAGCTCTTAAACTTGTCCCAATAATGTATCCATGCAAATTTGGTGAAGTTCCATTCATTGGTTCAAGAGATATTGCGCATACAAGAAATCTGTCACAGGGACGCCGACGCCGACGCCGACGCCCGGGATCCGCACTGAAAACAATATGTCCCCCCTCACCTTTGGTGGGGGGACATAAAAATGCAAAATAGCTTCCCCTGAGAGTGGTCCCGTTCACCTTAAGCACAGATGCAAATATGTTGAAGCCTGTGTCTCCATGCATCCTACGTAAAAATAACCGTTTTTCTTTTCTTTTCTTTTTTTTTAATTTGAACAAGTAGATTTTAAATATATCGAGCTGTATCATAACATACGCAGAGTGGTTACCAATGCAGAGCCTGACCAGACCACTGTTTTCCTAGGACACATATGTCCTAGGATTTAGGATCATAATGGTAACATGGTCCAAATTTATTACTTAATGCTAGCACAGTTTCTGAGTATATTATTGTTCAAACTGAGAGATCGAGAAAATTGGGTAAAACGTCCCACCAATGCTAAGGTCATATGAAGACATGACCTCGCGGTTTAGAGTCACATCTGAAGGACCACTGAGGCAAGCGTGCGTGCGTGCGTGCGTGCGTGCGTGCGTGTGTGTGTGTGTGTGTGTGTGTGTGTGTGTAGAGGGGGGTCGAACTGACTGCAACCGCTGGTCTAGTCTAGTCTATCCCATAATCTTTTGAGGTCGTTGGGGCACCATAGATGACTCTACAACACTCCTTTTCCACCTAGTCCTGTCTTCAGCTGCCCTAGTTGAGCTAGCAAAATCCATCCCTGTCGTTTAAAGAAGACTTGAAGAGGAAGTAACGGTAGTTGTGCCCCTTTGTAAAAATGGCGGAAGGGGCACATTTTCAATATAAAATTCTTATATATTGGGACACATATGCGAAAGCCAAAGAGAAGTCTAATAAGGCTCTGCTCTGTCTGCGATTGGCACGTCTTTAGGAAACTATAAACTTGTTCAAATTTTGAGTTAGCTGCAGTTAAATGTATGTCAAATTAGGGAAAATATGTATGTCAAATTAGGGAAAATACTGTATCATTATTTTATCACATCATAACACTTACAGCGAAGTGCAACAATGTTTCAGTATTTGTATTGACACCTTCGTCTTCCATAGTTTGAGAGAGATTACATGGTCAACAAGTGGTTAATCTTTTAGACAGTTTAAGATCAAAATTAAGATAGGATGAAACTTGTTTGGAGTATTTTACTCCAAAACATTAGGACGGCTCATTTTCTTTTCTGCCCGTTCAGTAGAAATACCATAATGACTTCTTTCCTCATATTTTGGTAATGTTTTTAAAAGAACAGTTTAGCGGCAAAAACTGCAAACCGTGATTAGTACACTTCTTTACAGATTGCATTCTGATCAGGGTCTACATAGTTTACAAAAGAAACACCTGTCTAAGTATTAACTGCAGTTAGAATAGGATTTATTGATACATCTTAATGCAAAACATGTGATGCGAAAAGACGAAAAGACGCCATGCGAAAAGACGAAATAACGCCACGCGAAAAGACGAAAAGACGAAATAACGCCACGCGAAAAGACGAAAAGACGAAATAACGCCACGCGAAAAGACGAAAAGACGAAATAACGCCATGCGAAAAGACGAAATAACGCCAGGCGAAAGACGAAAAGACGCCAAGCGAAAAGACGAAAAGACGCCACGCGAAAGGACGACAAATTAAGGGTTTCAAATGGCGTCTTTTCGCATGGCGTTTTTTTTTTTCGTCTTTTCGCGCTGAAATTTCGTCTTTTCGCGTGGCGGGTTTCTTCTTTTCGTCTTTTCGCATGGCGTTATTTCGTCATTTCGTCTTTTCGCCTGCGTTTTTTCGTCTTTTCGCATGGCGTCTTTTCGTCTTTTCGCGTGGCGTCTTTTCGCGGCGAAAAGACGAAATGGCACAAACCAGCCACCATAGATAATACAAACACAGACATTAAGTTTACTTGAGAAATTATCTCCTCGACATAGACAAATGTATACTGTCCTAGCTACTAGCAAATCAATGAAAATACATGTGTCTTTTTTTCTCTCTTTTTTATTTGGATATATAGGGGGACAATGTAAATGTCTTAAATGTTTAAGTTCGAAAGAATAGAATCTGGAATTGTAGGCGTAATTTTTTTTTTATTTGGGGGTGGGGGTGGGGGGGGGCACAGCCCCCGGAAACAGACATTTTTTTTTTAAATGATGACTGATGTTGCCAGAATTCTGCCCCACACCCCCATATGCCTAAAAATATGACCCCCTGCTCCAATGCTTATTGGGTTCCGTCCCCTTCAGTACATCACTAAAACAAAATCCGACCCGACCCCCCCCCCCCCCCCCCCCTAAATGTACTCCCTCCCCCAGACCTGCTAATAAATGACTCGTCCAAAAATTTCGGCGTTTTACGAAAGCGCGGATCAATATATCAAAAGCGCAGATTTTTTCCCTACGGAACCGCGGAAAACTTATTATCAAAAGCGCGTTTCAAATGCGCGGTTTTCCCCTGGTTTTCGGTAGAACGGGATAGACTTTCAATTTTCATGATACAAAGACTGAGCAGCATAACAAATACCATTAGTCAGCAAATTTATGAAGTTCATTTCTAATAATTTTGGATGGTCATCTGTGGCCTTTCGTTTGACTTGGGCTCGAAGTTGTTGCTTTTCAACTCTTTACTCGTTCCCTTCGTGATTATGATACATGTTTATAGGCACTAAGGTTGTCATTGCACCATCAGTTCTAAGGCGACCTTTACATGTGTGCACTGCCAGGAAATATTCTCGCACAGTGAACGGCATCGATTCGGAATACATATCCTTCGCATAACAAACTTTTCTTCCCTTTGTTTGTGTCAGAAATTATAAAATCCATGGTTAAAAGTTGCTACATAAAATACTTCTTAGAACGTCTACATACTTCTAAAAGCGTCTAAGACATCTAAAATCATGGTTCGATTTCACCATACTAAGGGCTTTTAAGCTGACCAAAAATGTTTTAGAACAGGAAATACAGCCAATATTCAGGTAAACGCCCTCAAGTCATCCGCGCATTTGATACCATGATTTCTCGCGCTTTTCAAAAAAGGTCAAGGTATGATTTCCGCGCTTTTGATATACGCCCAAACATTTGACTATAGCAGTATAGGCGATATACGTACATGACAATTTTGCACATTTTCCAAGTGCAACAAGCTGGACGATATGATGCTGTCACTCTGTATTTGAAAATGCCGTTTGATGATTTAGTTAAAGGTAGGTTCCTGTACTTTGGAATGCATCATAATTTTGATGATCTTTCATCCAAGTTGTTGGAAAGAACTTATAAAAAGGGAATCAATAAGTTTCACTACAAACTGTAAATCAAAAAATATTAGAAAAGTCGTTTTGCAAGGGATTTCCTAACTCTGCTTCGCACACCAGTTAGGGCTATTTTTAGTTCACGCCAAAAATAGATAACGCTGCTGACGTCATGCTGCATTGCATTTTGGGATAGTTTAACCTATCCGTCATGCCAGGACCTCTAGAAGAGCTCATGGCAAGAAAAATTGACCTTTGGAGATTGGCATTAGAAATCGCGAACTTATGGACATAATAAACATAGTTAATTTTAGAACTGGAATTCCAACGAATGAAAATAAACCAAAAGGGAAAACGACTATTTTCTTCAACATCTGACAATTTTCTCAGTAGCAACAAATGCAGAAAAATAAGAATATTCAATACTACTCAGGAAAAGACGAAATTATTTTGTGAACATAATTGTTATCGCTAGTCCAGGAACCTACCTTTAAACAAATCACAGTGTTTGCGTTTTATTTACATGGTGACAATGTTCTTTTTGACAGACAGAAATCATATACGAAGTATATACTTTAAACTGCCCCTGTTTATCTTATTTTTTCATTGGTCAGGTCTGAAATTCTGCATGATGTGTTTTTACTCAAAATATAATAATGTGGTATAAAGGACCTCTGACGGTTTCCATGCAAATTTGCCTATTTTTCGACAAACTACTGCAGCTTTGCTGGGACGCCAATATTGAAAATTTTAGCATTAACGGGTAGATTTATCCATTATTAAGAGGTTTTGATATCGATTTTGAACAATCATTGCATCTGCACACTAACTCTCACTGATTCTCGCAAGATGGGTAGGTGAAATTTTCGGTCATCCTAAATACATATATTTTTAGCTTTCTCGAATCTTCTGAATTTTGCTTAAAATGAAGTTAAAGACTACAAGTGCTCATAATATGCAATTACATGTAAATAAAAAGTATGCTATCCTTATTTTAGTCACAAAGGGTTTCATTACCCCACCCACTTTGCAGTTTTTCAGCTGTAGACTATCTCCCCCCCTCCCCCCCCCCCCCCCCCCCCCCCTTCGTGCCTCAGCTTGCCACTCATATATAATGTGACGGTACACTATGCATGCAAAGTGGCTTGCTGAGGCACGGGGGGAAAGCATCTTTATAAAACTATTCCTATTTTCCATACATTCAGTTGTAAAAACTTGCTTTTTACACCAAAAATCTAAGTCTGTGTGCCATATAATTGAAAAACTATTTTTGTGCCATTATTGGGCTTTCAGAGCAACACATTTCAATAAAAATTTAGAAGTATACCTAAAGTTCATTTTTCCCCATTTTTATAGGCAAATTTACAAGTATCAGAGGTCCTTTTGTTTTTAGTAACATTACTAAACGAAAATGTCGATTTTGATTGTTGATGAAAGCTATTTTGAGGAATTACAAAAAGGAACGGATCACGATAACTTGGCATGTTCCCATTAAGCCTGTGAGTCGTGGACCTTGACAGCTAAGTTTGAGAAAAGAACATAATAATTGAGCCACGACACAAGAAAACCATTAAAGTCGTTGTGCGCCTAGCGCAGACTCAGATCAGCCAGGGCATCCGCCCAGTCTGATCAGAGTCTTCACTGTCCGCATGGAGGTAGCTGGGTAGATGCCGAGGCTGAGCTGAGTCTTCGCTGGGCTCACAACCACTTTGTTGGTTTTCTCGTGTTGCGGCTCAATTATGCATTTGAGATGAGATGCTATAAGGACCAGGTAACAAAGAAAGAACAAAGCAGCCATTGGAGAATGAATATGATGCACTCCTGATGCACTCCTGACCCCTATCAAGTACAGGAAAATAAGGTGAGTTGGTCACATCTCAGTCTTCTTATTTTAAAAAAGACGATTAGCTACCCTTTAATTAATGTGCACAGTGAAAGAGAAAAAAAGAAGAGGTGGGCAGAAGAAGAGGTGGGAAGACAATATTAAAGAGTGGACAGGGATGGACTCTGCTAGTACTAGGGCACCAGGTGGAAGGGGATTATTGCAAAGTCATCGGTGGTGCCCCAACGCCCTTTCAGCATTATGGGATAGAATAGATTTTGTACGTGGCGCAACATAGTGACACGAAACGACGTTACGTAATGCTCTGCTGCAAATCCATTTTCATATGGTAGCCATCGATTCTTTTTTCTTAAGATCGCATCCAGACAATTTTAACGTATAATTTTAACAGCCTGTAATCACAACTAAAACTGGGTATCCTTTTAGCAGCACTGTTTTATGTGACAAGTTCGTCAAAGCTTCCTGTAGACTGACTTTGCCATTCCAAAACTGAAAATTTTTCTAAGCTCGCCTGTACGAACGTGCACTCATCGGCGTCCCAGTTTGTCATTTTCCTAAAAACTTTTTATGTTGAAATGAACACAATAATTCTTTCAAGTTACATAATCTATTGGCCTTGTCAAAATCTCTCAGTAAGTTAAAAAGACGTTCTTCCGCGGTCTTGAAAATGTAACCAAGGTCACCAAAATATAATCAGTCCACTGATATAATACTGGTAGCCATGCAAATTGAGTGATAATTAAAAATCTGTCAATAGATGTTTCGTTCATAAAATGAGCCATGACACGAGAAAACCAACAAACTGGCATGTGCACCCAGCGAAGACTCAGATCAGCCTGGGCATCCGCCCCGTCTGATCAGAGTCTTCGCTGTCCGCATGGAGCTAGCTTAAACCCTTAGCTACTCTTCAAGTGCTTAACGAAGGATGCGAAGTCTGGACTGAGCGGATGCCCAGGCTGATCTGAGTCTGCACTGGGCACACAGCCACTTTATTGGTTTTCTCGTGTCGCGGCTCAAATATTATTGGTTTGCTGAGCTCCTTCCTATCAGCCATCGATAGTAGTTTCTTTTCTTCCTTTTTTTCAGTTCACACCTTGTCAAATTTTGATCTGAAATTTGGCAAGTGACCCGAAGAATCGGAAACGGGGTATACCAAGACCAGACTGCTCTATACGTGATAGGAACAGCCTGATCTTGGTCTGCAATGCTTGTGAACGTGTTCCTAGGCTGATGATAAACAAGAGCTGTCAGTAGACAGTATAGCTCGCCCGGAGTTGGGGTGATAGAAGGAGATAACCAATACTCCAAGTGATAAAGCCAAATAAAAAAGGGTGATAATAATGACTAAGAACAGGGCCATGTCTGAATGAGTATGGCAAGTTGGAAACTAGAAAATGAGTTTGTGAAAAACTATATCTCCAATCATATCCTTGTCTATAAATTGGACAATTATGAACAATCATCAGCATTGAAGGCTTCCTATGACATGCCTATAGCTACAATGCGTAAGATCAAAAAGGGCCATAATTCTACCAAATATTTATGGAATTACACCAAAAGTTAATTATGCCATCTGCACATTGATCCCAAGCTGCATGCTAAATTTCATGAGCCTGGCTCAAGTGGTTCTTGAGATATTTTGTTAACAAGCTTTCCCTAGTCCTAAAAGGGCCATAAATCTTTCAAATATGTATGAAATTTCACCAAAAGATAATCAGACACTGCATATAAAAATTTCATGGGTTCTTAGGAAATTTCTGTAGACAAATTTCCCTATACCTACAATGTGCAAATCCCAAAAGGGCCATAATCTGTCAAACTTTTACGGAATTACACCAAAAGTTAATCAGCTCAACTACACATTGATCCCAAACTGCAAGCAGAATTTCATGAGCCTAGCTCAAGTGGTTCTTGACACATTTTATTTACAAGTTTTCCCTATACCTACTATGTAAGACTAAAAACGGCCATAATTCTGTCTAATATTTATGGAATTTTACAAAAGTCAATCAGGTCATCTACACATTGGTCCTAAACCACATGCAAAATTTCATAAGCTTAGCTCAAATGGTTCTTGAGAAATTATTAACAAGCTTGCCCCATATCATACAATTTGACAGAATTGATCGACCGTGAAATCCAGGTCAAGGCCATGAAATGATACTCTGATGAGTGAATATTTCAAAGGTGAAGCTCATGTAAGGTTTGATAATTGCAACAGTTATAGTTGATCTGAAACAGACCAGGACATTTGGGTCGATGCTAGGGTGGTCACAAATGTTGTCAGATGGACAGAAATACTAACAAACAGATGGAAAACTGGATCCCGATATCAACCATGCCTAAGGCAGGCGTGACAACAAACCAATAATATACTTTGAAAATATCTTTATAAAAACTTTACCATGAAATATCAAAGTCAGTGACCTTACCTTCAGACCATGGGCGTGGGCAGGTTATTGCACAATTAACTTTTGGACCTGTATCTATCATCATGCCAAATATCAATTAATCCATCATCTATAACCTCTCAAAAACTTTAACACAAAAATTTGATGTAAAATTTCAGTCTGTGACCTTGAACTTGAAGTGATAGGCCTAGGTAGGAGTATTGCTGAAAGAAACTTTGGACCTATATCTATCATCACACCAAATATGAACCAAATCTATCATCTCAGGTTTGGAAAATATGAGCTCGTAAAAAACTTGAATGAAAAACTTCATGTAAAAATTTAAAGTTGTGACCTTGACCTTAAGGTCATAGGCTTGTGCGGGGCTATTGCTGAAAAACTTTAGACCTATATCTATTATCATACAAAATATGAACCAAATCCATCAAATGGTTTGAAAAGCTCTTTAAAAACATAAATGTGGACACCAACGCCAGTAGTACAATAACACTTCCTGGATGTCCCAAGCCAGGGGAAGTGCAAAAGCTCTCCCTGGATTTCATCCAGGCAAGCTAAAAAAGAAACAAACAAATCATATACTTTTGAAAAAAAAATACGATCTTTAGAAAACTTAAACCCGAAATGTCAAAGTCAGTGACCTTGGCCTTTTGGTCATGGGCGTGGGCAGGATGTTGCTTACTGAGACTTTGGACCTGGCAAATATGAACCAGATCCACCATTTGGTTTGGAAAATATGAGCTCTTGGAATATCCAATAATGGCATAATAATCAAGGGAGATAACAAAATACTGAACTTATATTATTTAGAAGTAAGGTTTGCTTCCCTTACATAATCACTTTTTTTTTACACTTTTGATGTAAAACTTCAAAGTCTGACCTTGACCTCAAGCACAGGGGTCTTGCTGAAAGTAGCTTTTGACCTATATCATCATACCAAATATGAACCAGATCCATCAAATGTTTTAGAAAAAGTAGCTCTTAAAAAACTTAAACGTAAATGTGAATGCTGACGCCGGAAGTAGTGCAATAGCTCTTCCTGGACTTGTCCAGACGGGCTAAAAAATTACCTACAAGTACCTACTTGTTCACCTGAAAAAGCCGGAGCAGTAGCAAAGCGAACATAGGATTTTTCAGGGCGTCCATTTATCCTCCTCTTCAAAATTCCGTGTCTTTTCCCTGACATTTTCCATACCCCCAATATGGATCCAAATATTAAATTTGCTCTTTACTTCAACAGTGATAACTGAATCTTTTGAAAATTGGGGACTACTCTTCAAGGAGAGAATTTGCTCCCCAGGGAGCAAATAATTTCCTTGAAGAGTAGCTCCCAATGAAGAGGGAGATCTGTCTGGACTATCTCCAGAAGTTACATGTACCTCCTTCCCCCTGAACAGAATATACTTTCTGAAGACTGCCATAGCCAGATTTTCAAATTCCCTGATTTTCCCTGACTATTCACGTCCTTTCCAAATTTCCCTAACCAAACAAGAAATTCCCTGACCTGAAAGACTTCTATTTTCCAGCTGTTTTTCCTTGACCATGGCAATCCTAATTTCTTGAAGATGGCCTTAGAAAACTCGTGATTTGTGCATCTGTAGGTGGGTTTGTTTGACCCTATGCTACATACTTGGGAGGGAAAAAAATAAACGCAAAACATTATAAAGGAGCTTTGCATCTTTATTTGTGTGTATCTATACAATATTTACATTCTTTCATAACCAGATACAGAAGCATTCAACACAACTCATTTGAATTTGAAACAGACTCCTTTCAGCCAAAACATGGTCAAATTTGAGTTAGAACTCAGCAAATGGTAATTTTAGAGCATGTGCAGCTTGCATTGACCCAGCTTCAGGGCTGCAGACTAGACTTTTATTGGAAGTAATTAACAAGAATTCCGCAAAGCACTGTGTCTTCTCTGCCCTGTATTGCTTTCATATCATTGAAAGCTCAAATTTTCGTTTTCTGGTTAAGCTAAACCAGAAAAAGAAAGCTTAACTCGTTAACAATTTTCAAGCAATACCTTAGGCAAAAACAGCCTACATTTATCGCATCAATCCAAGTCTTTGCTAGGCCCACATGATCAGAAGTTCCTCTTGCTGGTCAGTCACTTACTGGAAAATGACAAATGATCCAGAATCGATAAAAAAATTAGAAAACTAATTAAAACAGCTACACGAAAATTATCTAGTTTTCCACATTAACACGGTTACACCAAGTGCCTATAACCTCATTAACAAACTAAAACACTCAATAAAAGCCCTATATAAAGCACGTCACAGTGTTCTAAATAAGAAAGGGTAACAGGGATAATTTCGCAACTATTTTTCTCATTTTCTTTTTTTCACAACAGAAACCAATGGTGTGACCGTTCATTAGAACCATCTCACTGATAAGAACCGTCTCGGTGAGACGGTTCTAAAGAAGGATCACAACCTATGTTTCCAGTGAGAAATAAGAAAAATTGTCTTAGAATTATCCCCAATACTATACATTATCTGGAGCTCTGTTATTATTACAATCCCCTAGAAACCCAGGAGTAACAGGGATAATCTGGGTAGTTTCCATATTTCCCAATAAAAACATATATGTTGTTGGTACATGTACTTGCTAGAATTTCTCACCAAGGCAACTCTAACCAGTACCTGACATATATACTTTCATGGAGAAGTGTTGAAAATTAACCACAAATTATCAACATTAAACTTGTATTTCCCTAAATCTGTTTCACTATGATACACATACTCAAGCTTTTATCACATACAATTTATCTAGTTACAAAAATTGAAGTTTGTCACATGTTCATTTTCATGAATTAACATCGAAAAAAAAAAAAAAAAACAGACACAAAGTTTTGATTTTGTAATTTCCAAAATAGTTCTTTGGCTTAGTAAAGTCCCTTAGCATTCTGTCAAAGCTTTTTTTTGTAAACTGCCATTTTTAACTTTAACTCTTGTCTTTGAATTTTCCATGATACAGATCAAACATTTTTTGAAATTTTGCAGCAGAAATTTTGTCATCTACTTTTTGGCCCTTTAATGGGCCACACAGCCTAGTTCCTAGTTCCAGACGAGGCGGCTCATCAGCACCTACGCAGTTTGCAAATTTAACTAATTTCATTCCTAGCACTTGACAAGTTAAATGGCAAAAAAAAGTTTTAACATATCTTTGAAGAACATATAATCCTGTCTATCAACAGTTCCAAAGACTTCTGATTATCCACCATTTAAAGGCAAATGCCAAATTATGTTCCTTCAGCATTTTCTCGCTTGTTAAAAGCTAAAATGGTGCCTCATGTACCTGCAAACAGAAAGGTTTACACAAGTCTGTGCATCACAGCATTCTAACAAAAGCCTTCATTTTTCAGACTGAAAGCTGCTTAAGGACAAGTGGGTCTTACCAAAATGCCAAGATGCATAGGCCAAACAAACCCTTTCCTAGCCACAAATGCACTAAGCCTCCATTCTGCTGAGATTAAAATTACAATCAACTTATAAAGCTACACATTTACACGCAGGACTATATGCATATACTTTTAACATAATACATTCTTACAATACTGCTCAGCAAACTCATGATAATGTATGTTAACCAAGAGACACCCCTGTAAGCTGAAGGATTTGCCACTTTCTCCAATGTTGGCCACTACAGCATATAGAATTTGTATTCCTGGAGTTGGAATCAATTCATTGTGGACTACTCTAAAAGAAAAGAATTTGCTCCCAACATGGGAGCAAATTCTTTCCTTTCAGAGTAGTCCCCTCCTAAAATGGAGGCAAACAGTTAAGAGTGATCTCCCCTATGAAAATGGAGACAAATATTTCAAAGCCAGAGTTACCTCTCTTGGCCACACACCCATTTATTTTAATTCATATACAACATTTATAAACGATCTATCACCACAACAAGCATTCACAAGTCATACATAAAATCATAAAAGGCTATTGGCCATGTGTCACCAAATATTTAACAGGTGACAGAAACTGCAGCACTTTAGCGAGTAGCCAGTGGGTGACTTTACTTCTGGTATAGAGCAAACAAGACTGACACTGGCCAAGACAGCTCACCTAACTTCTGAGTGGGATGCCTATTCCAGGATGTGTGCAAAGTCCTTCCCTTGTACAGGCAAGAAAATACAGGCAGGCTTCAACTGACCAGCATTATACATGTAATTGAAGAACCCAATAAGCCTCTTCATATGATATAAAAATCATGCACATACTCATTTCACAGTTCATTTCTACATTCTCTCTTTGTCTACCTTGGGTGGTGGCAACAACTAGAAGAAACACAATTCCCCAAACAACTGCCACTCATCATTAAGAAAACTCAGGACATATACTCCCTTCACAAATTTGATTACCTGTCTCCCTCGTAATTCATTAATTAAAATATTGAAAATGATTCAAACAAATATAGTAACTTATTCACATTCATTAAGATATCCATACAGCTCATGATTATGGGTGTGTATGGCATTCAGTATTCAGCACTTCCTGGAAAATTGTTCTATAAGTTGCCCCTGGCCCAATTTTAAAGACAGGACTTTTCTGAAAAGGGGTCTGGTTCCCAGCACACAGAAATGTTACTTGTACAGGTAAAGGTGTGAAGAATTAGTAAACCAATCAGTGGACCAGAATTAAGAAATGATGATGATTTTATTGTCTAACAGGAGGTGTTGACACTATGTGATTAGGCCTAGAGGTTATAAAACGTGAGTACATTCTCAACCTCAAAATAAAGCACACTGATTGGCTGCTTCCGAGCACAGCCAATCAGTGTGCTTTATTTTGAGTTTGAGATTATTCTCAAGTTTTATAACCTCGAACCCAGGAGACAGAATGACACTGTGAAAGTTAATCCTCCTTATATATTACCATCTCTGTCTTGAAAAAAAAAATGGTGTAAGTAAAAAATATTATGCCTTTTCTTAAATTTTGGTGAAGCTTAAAATGACTAAAATTCTGGGAAATCATTTCTATTTTTGATGCACGAATCCATTGATGTTAAACCAACAGTTACATATGAACAAAAGCTTCAACATGCTAAAGAATCCACAAACAGCTGATGAGACCAGCTGAGACCAACACCAGCTAGCACCCTGGCCAAGACCTTACATCCATGGTGACTGGTTGTTCAGACAGCTCAAGCACACCAAATAAATTTAACCTCGGACAAAATTTGATAAACATTTAAAACTGACTACAATTTATACATTTACATGTTTAATATACAACAAAGCCCTAAATAAGAGGGAGTATTTGATGATAATTAGGGATAATTTTTGTCAATTCTGGATAAAAACATATGTTGTGGCCCCTCATCTGAACCGTCTCGACGAGACGGTTCAGATGAGGGGTCACAACATATAGTTTCAATCAGAAATAAAGGAAATTATCCCTAAATTATTATCAAATACCCCTCTTATCTAAAGCTCTGATACATGTACAAGATAAATTACTGTAACATCAATATGTATCAATGTAACAAACATACACAACTGAAAATCAAATAAATGAACATACATCCTTTTTCTTAACCCTTAAAGCGCCAAAAATGAAAATAGTTAAGTTTGCAAATAGTGTAGATCCAGATGAGGTGGCTCATAATGAGCCACCTCACCTGGATCTACACTGTTTGCCCTCTAGTCTTTGAATTCTCAATATGATATAACTTGGACGAAACATCATTTGAAATTCTGCAGATGTAAATTTTGTCGTCTGCGTCTTGGCGCATTAAGGGTTAAATCAGAGACAGTGAGGAAAGAAATATCTCCTATTCACAGAGCTCCAGATAAGAAGGGGTTTTCAGGTTAATTCCAAGATAATGTTTCTTATTTCTCATCAAAAACATGCGACCCTCATTAAAACCTTCTCAGTGAGACAGTTCTAATCAAGGTTTACAACATATCTTCTTATGGCAAAATAAGATAAATTATCCCTAAATTATCACTATTACCCTTCTTATCTGGGGGTCTGTAATAAAGAACTTGAGTTCAACCAAATCAAAGAAATAATATGATGTGCTGATCATTGAAACTACAGGAATACTTCTAAGTATTCTCTGAATCTTTTTCTCAAAAGCCAATAAAATTTGCTAAATGAGCGAAAGCATGTCATGCCAAAATGCTAAAATACCAATGAAATTAAAACATTTCGTGCCACATAAATTTCGGTCATGTGTGTATGCAGAGTGCAATACCTGAAAAATCACTGGGACTAGTCATAAGCACAAGTAACAGCAAATTGTTGCCGAAACTTCAGCACAAGGATTACGTGACGATACATATGGCAGATTTTCTGTTAAGTCTCCTAAAAGTGGATAAATCAATGCTCTAGATAAGCAGGGGTAACAGAGATAATTTAAGGATAATTTTCCATATTTCTCAATAAAACCATATGAAAAATTGTTGTAACCCTCATTAGACTCATCTCACTGAGACGGTTCTATTTAGGGATCACAAAATAAGTTTTTGTTGAGAAATAAGAAAAATCATCTCAGAATTATCCTCAAAATCCCACCTTATCTGGAGCTCTGTAAATACATCTACAGGTCTTTCTGCCTTTCTTTCACTAAGGAATCTAACTTTTATGACTTCCTCTTTGCTTCCCTGGAGTACAAAGCCCTTCAA
Source organism: Ctena decussata (assembly GCA_963989385.1). NCBI lineage: Eukaryota > Metazoa > Mollusca > Bivalvia > Lucinida > Lucinidae > Ctena > Ctena decussata. Next base: position 29,807,907 of record OZ022504.1, on the reverse strand, counting down.
TAATATGGCCTACCCCCAAAGGAAAGAATTTGCTTCTAGAGGGGCAAATTCTCTATTTAACAGTTAACTTCTACTGAAAAGGTAATAATGAAAATGGCAGAACTGTTTTCCTGAAAGTGTATCCGTTCACATTATTTCAGAACCTAACAACAATTCAAAGCTCCACAGGTTTCTATCTCAAAAAAAAAATAAAAAGTACTGACCGTAATTAAAAGCACCTCATCAGGGCTACTAAAACGAGATGTCAAAATACCTAATTGTTGTTTTTACTTTTCTAAAGAAACTCTAATATAAACTACGTACAATATGTACTCACTTTTCCAGGAACCCATTTTTGCTATTTAATATAGTTTCGTCTCTTTAAGAATTTTCTTTCATTTTTCAGAAACCTTACATATTTACACTTTCAAACATGATGGAATCCTAATTCTTCATTTAATATACCGTATTTCTTTGGTTATATCATGTTTCTTATTCCCCATCCAAAACAATCTAAAAAATCTAGATCCATCTTATAAGATGGACCTAGATCTCAGGGATTACTTCGCATGAGAAAAATGCTGAATTAGCTGAAATACACAAGATTGATAATATATGTGGTAATTTTGGATGGCAGCTCCAATCTTATAACCGAAAAAATACGGTGAGAGCTTTTATCACAGCAACAAAAGCAAACCATTATGAAGACAACCTATTAATGTCACCCTGGTGAAGCCCTAAATAAATGTTTCTGTTGCTCTTGTGTGACAAGTGTTTTCAATTTATCTCTGATGGCACATAATCTTGTCCTCAGAAAGCATCTACCAAAGGAAAGCTATGCAAGTATCTAGCATACACAAATATTGTTCACTTGACACAAGAGTATGGTAAAGAAACAATCTTATCCTAAAGTGAAAACGGCAGAGTTGTCGCCCCTGAATGTATACCCATTTACTTTAAGCTGTTTTTCCATGACTCCGCTCCTGTCATCTTAGTCAATAATACCAAAACTTCACAGGTAACAAAAAGCCATACATTTGCAACTCCACATGTTCAAGCAAAACATGACTTGTTCACATGCTGCTTCCAACATAATGGGCTTTCCAATAATCCACGCTGTATTCTAATTTTCACTTGCAATATATCTATACATCATTCTTCATGCAAACTTTCAAACAGAAAAATATCTCAATCATTCAAACTTTGGTTTGTTTGCAGTTACTGCCCATGACCCAACTACTCAATATCCTTGTGTATTCCAGACTTCCAGTGTTCCGAGTAAGAAGGGGTAACAGGGATAATTTTCTTTATTTTTCCATTAAAATAAGTTGTGACCACTCAATAAAAACATCTCGAGGAGACTTTTCTAATGAGAGGTCACAACATATCTTGTTCACGATGAATAAGAAACATTATTTCAGACTCTTCCTTAAAACCCCAATTTACCTGGAGCTCTGAGTATGCCTTACACAACAGCTCCAGATTGGCAAAGTATTTTGGAGATATTAGGGTGTTAGCCTACACCTCCCTGGTTTGGGCACCATTTATACAAGGGAGACAAGTTTATAAGAATACCATTTAGTTCACTTGTCTGAGAATCCTTTCTCTGAGGGGGCCTACCCTATTTTTTCGGCTATAAGATATCCTGAAAATCTACAGCCTTCTAAGATGCATCTAGATTTTTGGGGACTGTTTTAGAAGGGAAACCCCCATCTGAAAGCAGACATTCATAAGACTGATTTACATACTTGAAGTCATTCTGGAGATGTTAAAAGCAGCAGGGCTTCTAGCTGAAAAAAATACCATACTCTTAAAGGAAAGAACTGACTATCCAAGTGTGTGAAGTCTTTGGTTTATGAGTTGGCCCGAAAATATTTTCATGGCTCAATCTCAGGGACAGTATCCACAGTCCCACACTGAATTTTGTTTTTCATACTTACTCATAATGACTTCTAGGACCTCATTAAAATTTATTTCAAAGTGTATGGGTATACCTCCATACTTATGCCCCCATTTTTACAAAGAGCAACAACTTTCATGACTTCCTGTTTGCTTCCCTGGAGGGTATAGAAGCCCTTCAAAAAGGAGTCTACTCTTAAAGAAAAGAATTTGCTCCTAGGAGCAAATTCTTTTCTTTAATAGTTGACCCCTATTAAGAAGGGAGGAAAAATGAAAGTAAAAGAGTTGTTTGCCCTGGTTACATTCTTTCACCTTAATTGCAGCCAGTTTACTGATATCTCAATATGAGCCACAACATGAGAAAACCAACAAAGTGGCTGTGTGCCCAGCGCAGACTTAGATCAGCCTGGGCCTCTGCCCAGTCTGATCAGAGTCTTCGCTGTCCGCATGGAGGTAGCTTAGATCCTTAGCTACCCTTTAAGCGCTTAGAGAAAAGTCTGATCAGACTGGGTGGATGCCCATGCTGATCTGAGTCTGCGCTGGGCGCACAACCACTTTGTTGGTTTTCTCGTGTCACAGCTCAATTATGTGTTTTACCATGTGTACTTTTAAGAAACAGTTACAAAAATGTCAAGATTTTTCAAATTTCAACATATTATCAAGAGCTCTTTTACACTGTTTGAATGGTGTAATGAAACATGAAAACGAGTCGCAGGTGAGTCCATGACTTGTTTATAAATGAAGTACTCCTTTACACAAATGCTCCAATGAATTAAAACATGTTGGTAATATCACAATAGGAAACATATTAAAATTAAACACGAACTTGTAAAAAATCTGTCAGGCCTTGAAAAATGATGCAAGCCATCAAGACTGTGTCTTCAGGGCATAAAATGGATAAGTTCCAATTATCCTATCCTACAGCAACAGATTCCAAAATGAGAGAACTGAATTCTTTCTCCTTGAAACTCTGTTTTAGGTCACAATGTATGTTTTTCTGGAGATTTAACAGAACTATCTCAAATTATGACCACCTTATTGCAGTGCTCCAGATAAGATGAGGCAATCTGGGTTTTCCTTATTTTTCCGTAAAAACATATTGTGACCCCTCATTAGAACTGTTTAGTGGAGATGGTTCTATTGAGAGATCACAGCATATATTTCCATTGAGAAATAAGAAAAATAATCTCTGAATTATTCTCAAATTCCCAATCTGGAGCTCTGGAACTACAACCAATCTGTCGTAAACTGTTATTCCCCAGTCACAGTCTTAGGGTGCCTGTCTTTCATGAGATGACAGAATTCCACAAGTTCAAAACAAGTGGCCTTTTGCACCATCTCTTGAGCACTTTGTCAATACTTGAGGTTTTGCAGGAAAACGTCTACAACCTGCCTAACTCTAAACAGCAAAGGCCCAGATATTCCTTAACATTCGTACACAAATCCTCACACTGGTAAATAGGGTTTATGGCTGTCCTTAAGTATCATTTTCTGCCCATAGATATGTAAGGGTTCATACATCATTGTAAGTGCAAATAGCAGTGACCCTGGCCAGCACTGACTGGCAGAGCTCCAGATAAGAAGGGCAGAGCTCTAGATAAGAGGGAGTATTTGATGATAATTAAAGATAATTTTTCTTATTTCTCATCGAAACCATATGTTGTGACCCCTCATCTGAACCGTCTCATCGAGATGGTTCAGATGAGTGGTCACAACGTATGTTTTTATGCAGAACTAACAAAAATTATCCCTAATTATCACCAAATACTCCCTCTTATCTAGAGCTCTGAATGGGTAACAAGGATAATTCACAGATTATTTTTCTTATTTCTCAATGGAACATATGTTATGACCCCTCATTAGAACTGTCTTGTTGAGACGGTTCTAGTAAAGGAGAACAGTCTTGCCAAGAGGTTTACAATGAGGAGTCACACCTCTTGTTTTAGTGGAAAAAAATTATCCCTTAGTTATCTCTCTTACCACTTCTTACCTGGAGCACTGGACTCACTTGAGTCATTTGTGTTCAGTACCCTGTAAAAGAAGCTTCAGAATGCAGTGAAACACTTGATGACGTATCAGCCTGTCTTGGCCTTTTCTGTTTACCTAAGTGGATTTATAGGTCCTCCAGTACAGAACCTCAATTATTCTATCTAGCCACGCTTTTCAGAATCTAGATAAAGAAAAAAAATCTAATGATAATTCTCGGTTGTCCAAATAATGTCGGAATTCAGGATATTTGTCGAATAATTTCTCAATAAACACACAGAAACCATCTTGGCAGACAGTTCTAATCAGGTGTAAAAATGTATGTTTTTTTATGGATTATGAATATCTATAGTTATCTTCAAAATCCAGCTTCATCTGGGCCTCAGAATTCAACAGACTTTTTTTTCTAATTTCTCCATGAACTCGCCATCTCATTCAATTGTAAGATAAGAAAGGGTAACAGGTCATTTAGGGAAAAGTTTCCTTACGTTTCCAGAGCCCTAGATAAGAGGGAGTATTTGGTGATAATTAGGGATAATTTTTGTTAATTCTGCATATAAAACATATGTTGTGACCCCTCATCTGAAACGTCTCGTTGAGACGGTTCAGATGAGGGTCACAACATATGGTTTCAATGAAAAATAAAAAAAATTATCCCTCAATTATCATCAAATACCCTTCTTATCTAGAGCTCTGGTTTCCATATAAATATGTTGTGACCCCTCATTGGAACCATCTTGGAAAGACAGTTTCAATGAGGCGTCACAACACATTTTCATTGAAAAATAAGAAAAATGACCTCTGAATTATCCTTAAACCCAATCTTATCTGGAGCTGTCATCTCAATTTCAACTAGAAGCTTGAAGTTGTCACCTGTGGCATCTAGATCAAACTGGACTAATCATACCAAGGTTTTTAATGGACAAATGAACCGCGACACGACAAAACCAACAATGTGGTTGTTCGCCCAGCGCAGACTCAGATCAACCTGAGCATTCGCCTAGTCTGATCAGACTCTTCGCTAAGTGTTTAAAGGTAGCTAAGGGTCTAAGCTAGCTTCATGCGGACAGGGAAGACTCTGATCAGCCTGGGCTAATGCCCAGGCTGATCTAAGTCTGCGCTGGGCGCACAACCACATTGTTGGTATTCTCGTGTCGTGGCTCAAATGAGCAAATCATTTAAAAATTATCATCAAATTTTTCCCTTATGTAGTGTTATGCTTTTGTTTCCCTTTTTTTCAGGACTTGATCTCTTTAGGACCAAACAATATAGTTTAAAAACACAGTATTCAAATAACTGACTAAAACAGGAGTTTCTTTCCAAATGCCAGGCATGTATTATTTTCACCATGTCTCTGACAAATGTTATCACTTTGACTTATGGTTACACCTGGGCCGATTAACGGCACAGTTTATGTTCAGAACTGTTTTATTAACTGAACACTAGTTTCCAAAGTGTACCAAATCCTAGTTTAATCTTTTAATGCCTAATATGATCACTGAATGTTGGCATCATTCAAACATGAATAAATGTAATTCCACATTCCAACAATATCCTGAAGGGAATTCTAAATACTAACTCCACTTTCACTTGCAATTTCGAGCTACTTTTTTCACTTCAAATTCACTACTAATTCAGCTGTTAAAAACTGTGCTTCATCCCCATAAAGAATTTTAACACACTTTCCTTTGTTCCACACAGCTCTGTTCAATCCAATTCAATGCAAATGATGATGAAGGCACCAGGTAAGCCAATATTTGGGGGAGATAATTTTGATATTCTTATTTCTCAACAGATAAAAAATCTGTGTTCTAGAATCTCATTAGGGGAGAGTCGAATAACTTCGGACAGCGGGTAAATTCGGACACTGACATTGTTTCCTTTATATATCAGTTGTTTGGAACTAAAATAAAAATTAACTGGAAAAACATAGAAAATCCTGATGAGACGGCTCATTATGAGCCGTCTCATCTGGATTTTGACTGTTTGCAATTGTATGTCCGAATTTACACGCCTGTTCGAAGTTACCAGACTCTCCCCTAGATTTGGCTCAATGAGATTCTAACGATTACCTCACAACAGTCACAGTTCTGGATATGGTGCTGTTTGACAGACAATTTGAGACAATTCTTTTCTTTCCCCATATATTTGTATGTTGTGGGGCCTTGCAAAGCTCCAGGCAAAAGGTGGTATTAAGAGGATAAGTCAAAGACAGCTGCTTTTATTTCTGAACAAAAACATAGTTTTTGACCCCTCATTAGAACTGTCTCGATGAGGTGGTTCTAATGAGGGGTCACAACATAAGCTTTTATGGAAAAAAAATAGAAAACTTTTCGGTAAATTATCCCTGTTACCCCTTTTTATCTGAAGCACTGCCCTTATTAGAAATGCCTCATGGAGAGAGTTCTAATGGAGGGCCACAACATAAAATTTAAAGGAGAAATAGACAAAATATCTCCAAATTACCCATATAATCCACCCCTTCCGGTGCTCTGACTGTTTTTTTTTCATATTTTTTTTCTTTTGAAAAATATCCATTCATTGTTTTTTTCATACCCAAAAATTTTGGCTTAACTGGAGCACTGTGACCTATCAATGACTTCATTTCTAAGTGCATGACAAAAACGGTAAATATATATAAATAAGTTAGAGTGCCTAGCTGACAATTATCCTCATGCATTCCCACCGCCCGATGTGGCACCCTGAGATGTTCCCGCTTCACCCCCAGGGTTGGCAGTGGTACTTGTCTCAGCTTGCTGACCAGAATTTCCAGACTGGGCGTCCGAGCCCGATGTCCTAGCGTGAGGTGGTATTAAGGTTGCATTCAGATGGGGAGCAATTAAAAGCTCTGAAATTCAAAATAATCATTGTAAGAAAACACATCTGGGATTCCATAATAGTTTTTTGTAGCTTATATTTTGGAATTTTTTTTTTTGCATGAATACATGTATGTCCATATATAAGCTGTTGAAGATGTAAAGGCTGTAATTCAGTGCTCCAGATAAGGAAGGGTTTCTCTGGAATATTCTGTGATAATTTTCTTATTTATCAGCACAAACATATTGTAACCCCTCATTAGAACCTTCCCAGTGAGATGATTCTAATGAGGTGTCACAAAATATGTTCCTGTTGAGAAATATGGAAAATTATCACAAAATCATCCCTGTTACCCCTTTTTATCTTGAACATAGCTTCCAAACTGAGCCGCGGACACGACAACACCAACAAAGTGGCAAGTTTGCCCAGCAAAGCCTCAGATGAGCCTGGGCATCCGCCCTGTCTGATCAGGTCTTCGCTGTTTACATGGAGCTAGCCTAGAGCCTTAGCTACCCTTCAAGCGCAAAGCAAAGACTCTTATCAGACTGGTTGAATGCCCAGGCTGATCTGAGTGCACTGGGTGCAAATGCTACTTTGCTGGTATTCTCGTGTTGCGGCTCAATTATAGCCTTCATTGACCATTCACTAATTCTGGAAATCATGGACTGAAAATGACTGATGCTGGTAAATGTACATGGATAATGAAGAACGATTTTTCTTTTTCATCGGCCTTAGATAATACATGTAAGTCTCACAAATGATGACATTCATTTGCAAAATGTCTAGTTCACTTAACATACTAGCTACAGCAAGTTATCCAATAATATCACCCAATACCTACCCTGTGAACAAAATTTAACCATTAAAGCACCAAAAAGGCACACAACATAATTTAAGTCTGGAAAATTTCGAAAAAAGTTTTGTCCAAGCTATGTCATATTGAGAATTTGAAGACTGGAAGCCAAACAGTGTAGATCTAGTTGAGACTGACTTCTGTGTTTATGGCAGAGCCTTAGATAAGAGGGGTATTTGATGATAACTGAGGGATAATTTTCTTTATTTCTCATTTAACCATATGTTGTGACCTCTCATCTGAACCGTCTCAACGAGACGGTTCTGATGAGGGGTCACAACATATGTTTTTATCCAGAATTAACAAAAATTATCCCTAATTATCACCAAATACTCCCTCTTATCTAGGGCTCTGGTATGGCTCAGCCTCAATGGTTTGGCAACAACTTTTGCAAGGGAGATGACTCTAACAAATAGTATTTTGCTTCATTGATATGTAAGCAGCGTCAAAATTTAACCTGTTTTTCTTTTGCAGGTGGCAAGTACTTGCTACCTGGTATAAAAGCTAGTAGTAAAACTTACATACCTGGTAGCAAAAGCTGGAGGCCAAAAACAGTCCTTTTGCCACTCAACCCAGTACAGTGGTCAGATTTATGATCAAACAAAATTCCATATGTCCAAAGGCATGGAAATGTATTTAGTTGGTTGGTTGGTTGTTTTGGGTTTAACAGCCCTTTGAGACAGTATTTCAGTATATATTGGGCTGTCTTCCAAAGAGAGGGAGAAAGAAGAGAGAAATGATAGACGAGAGAAAAAAATGTCCAAACAACCCCCACCCGCACCTACTGCAAGCACAGTAAGCCCTTGCCCTACTACTATTCAAATAAGTAGGACACCCCAGCACTGGAAGTTACACGCAGCACCTTTGCACAACCCAACCACTCCCTGAAATGTATTCAGTCTTACACCCAGGGGTAATATTTAAAGGAAAATCGGCAAGTACTTCCAACAAATTAACATTCATTAACGAATTCCTAGGCAGCAACATTCTGCTACCCACTTTTTTCTTCAGGAGGCAAACAGGATTTTCAGGTGGCAAATTTGCTACTTGCTACTGCTAATTTCAAACCATGATGTAAGACTTTTCCAGAGCTCTAGATAAGAGGGAGTATCTGATGATAATTAAGGATAATTTTTCTTATTTCTTGTTGAAACCATATGTTGTGACCCCTCATCTGAACCGTCTCGTCGTCGAGACGGTTCAGATGAGGGGTCACAAGATATGTTTTTATGCCGAAGTTATAAAAATTATCCCTAATTATCACTAAATACTCCGTCTTATCTAGAGCTCTGCTTTTCTCTACTGAAGGTTGCCCTTAAAGGTAAGAATTTGCTAAGAAAGCAAATTCAAGAGTAACCCCTTTCAAAAGGGAAGGTGAATACTTCTAAATGTAAATGATCTCCCTTTGAGGCGTATTTTATGGTGTATGGGTATATCGCCCTGTTTTTCAGACATTTTCTCCAAATTAAGACAAAATTTTGTGACTTTCTGTTCACTTCCCTGATAGAGCTCTAAATAAGAGGGAGTATTTGATGGTACATGTAATTGCGGTATGATTTTTCTCATTTCTCACTGAAACTGTATGTTGTGACCTCCCATCTGAACTGTCTCATTGAGACTGTTCAGATGAGGGGGGGCCCAACATATAATTTTATGAGGGGTCACAATTTTATGCAGAATTTACAAAAATTATCCCTAGATACTCCTTCTTATCTATAGCTCTGATGAAGCCCTTCCAAAAAAGGGTTTATTCCTAAAAGAAACAATTTGCTCCTTCAGGAGTAAATTCTTTCCCTTAAAAAATGCTGCCGCTTCCCCCCCCCCCCCCCCCCCCCCCAATAAAGTAGAAGACCCCACTCCACGTAAAGTAGAGGACAGACAAAAATGAAAATCAGCAGATATGCTTCCCCTGAAAACAAATGAATACCATATTAATCCTATTGAATGCACTGGGTGTTTTACGATAAAGGGGCGTTATTCGGAGCCTAAAGTGTAGTAAATCATCAACTCTTTAAAAGCCTCTAATAAACAGTAGCAAGGCAAGGTGAATGGGTATACTTGCAGAGGAGATAACTTACTCTACTATTTTTGCCTCCCTTTTCAATAGGGTCAACTCTTAAAGTCTTTCCATTAAGAGTAGACCCCATGTCAAAGAGCTACCTCTGAGAAGCAAACAAGAGCTCATGCAAAAGAGTATAACTTTATTTTCAGAAAAGAGGCAGGGGCATTTATTAGATGATTAATATGGTAACTGAGCTGAACTGTTGATTCCTACTACAGACACAAAACAGTCCTCTTAACCCTTTTTAGACCGGATTCCCGTTTTGGGTACATTATGCAAACAGTGAAGACCCAGTTCAGACGCCGCAAAACGCGGCATCTGATCAGGGTCTACATTGTTTGCTTACAGGAATTTCTAAGCAAAGTACAATAAAAGTGAAAATATTCACCAAAGACCCCTAAAACTAGAAATGGGATTATCTGAATGATAAGAACGTACAAGTCCACTGGTCAAAAAAGGGTTAAAATCAATAAGTACAAAGTCCACCAGTATTTTCTAAGCATCACATAGTTTTCAATATGCCAGGAACCATTTAACCTGTCTTGATTTTACATTAATATACCTGTCCCTTCTGTTCTTTTAAATATTTCATTATATATTAATTCAAACCTTACCTTGTGGGGAGAAGTTAAAAAGAATGGGCAACTCTCTGCCATTCGGTAAACGAGAGTTGGGATCACGAAGTTCATCAAAAAATGCATGTGCACAAGCTTCTAGTGGAGAAATCCTAGCCGAGGGTATATATTCCAGTAACCGACTAACAACTTGTATAGCTTCTGGGGGAGTCCTTGGTCGAAATACCTGAAAAGTCAACAGTAAAGCTGGCTGACAATAAACATTTTTTCATCTCAATGTTTGCATTTAAAATATTGACTTTATTTTGGGAAATAAAGTCAGCTTTCGATATCTCGAAGTCAGATTTGAGCCAAAACTACTGATATCTCAAAGTAAATTTTCTGGTACCAGAAAATTTACTTTGAGATATCAGTAGTTGGTGATAACGGGAGTTGAAATGCAAATAAAAATAGGCAATATATTCTTTGATATAAGAAGATATTTGGAGATATCAATGTTCGAGATATTGGGAGTTCACTGTACAGTGTATGCAAATCCTGGGTCATGGCAGTTTCTACAGGTCATCAAGCATCGTTTCATCTGATATCAGTTGTGGCCGTCTATTCTGCAGGCTACTAAGACTATAATTCTAGCTAACTTCTTAATAGTTAAAACTATTTACTCAACCAGCATAGATAAGTCAACTCAGAGAAATCTTCCAAACCAATACCTTAAAACACCATTCATTCCTCTAACAATGACAACTGAAATGGTGCATTAGAATTTTTATAGTATCCCAGAATATTCATAAAAACTGCTCTAAACCAGTCTATCAGAGCTTGAGATATGGGCATTATTTGATAATTTGGGGGAATTTTCCTTTTCTCTCTAAACATGTATGTTGTGACCTCATTAAAACCGTGTTAGCAAGATGGTTCTAATGAGGGGGGTCACAACATATGCTTCTTAGAACTAATAAAAAATTATCCCATAATTACCACCACTTTATCCCCTTTATCCCAAGCTCTGTAGGGAGTCCCAGTAGCTCAGTAGGTTAAAATCTGGCCTGCTTATCTAGTGGTCCCAGATTCGAGCCCCGCTGTAGGCCCGAATCTTTTCAATTGTACACCGGGTTCCATTGCACTCAGCCTTGCATTATCAACCATCCATCGTCCTGATACGACTGAAATACTGCTGAAAAGGATGTAACATCACAAGTCATCCATCCATCCAAAGCTCTGTAAACTATCAACAAGAAGTAAAATTATCCAAGAATGATCCAGACCTACCCTTATCTACAGTTTTGCTAAAAGTTTGTTTGTATCAATATCTCGATGCTTTACAATTTACTTTTAACCCCAATTCCTCAACTTCTACTTGGCCACTACTCTTACCTTAGTCCATGGATGTGCTTTTATTTGTGGAAATTTGAATTCTGAATAGTTTGGGTTCATCTCTCTGATCTGTTCCCGTGTTGGTGTACCTAAGACTTTAATAATCTCAACTAACTGATCTACCCCACTGTCCCCAGGAAATATTGGTTGTCCTAGCAACAATTCCGCCAGTACACATCCCGCTGACCAAACATCTGGAATATATCAATCAAATGCATTAATTTTCTCTTCTGCAGTTAAGTCTTGTGAATTGGAGCAACATTTGTCAACGCTCTTTCTTCAAAGTCCTGAAAAGCGATGAAACTAACACCAAGGCTTATTTTTGCAACTTACCATTGAGTCTATGAGTACTATGTTTTTTTTTGTTTGTTTGTTTTTTGTTTCGCTATTTCAGAGGGGAACAACTTTGTGACTTCCTCTTTGGGTCCCTGGAAAAGGACCCCTTTCATAATGGGGTCAACTCTTAAATGAAACTTGGTAGTAAGTACAACTTATTTTATAGCCCCCGCATACTGAAATGTAAACTGATTTACTGAAGTAATCTGAAAACTGATTTACTGAAGTAATATGAAAAGTGTTCGAAAGCTGTAATGAGCTGAATTCACAAGGTATACACTTCAACCATTATTTTCAAGGAGCAGTTGCCTGATATATGGCTAAGTTTTAATCTGTGTCAGTTTGTCGATAAATACTTTTTCAGCATCTAACTTCTTCATGCACATATTCAATATGTCTGCAACATATCTGCAAAGTATTGAAAAGATCCAATGAAAGGTTTGAAATTAGTTAACACTAACACCCATTATTGGTATGTGCTATGGTTGGAAAATGACTAAGTTCCAAAGCATGTCAGTTTGTCAAAAAATTTCTTTAAGCAACTAACTTTTTCATGCACATTTCCAATATGTCTGTTACATACCTAAAAGTACTGAAAAGATCCAATGAGAGCTCCGTGAGAAGATGATTTCATAAAGTATGTACTATCAAACATTATCTAATATGTGCAGAGGTCAGTAAATGGTTAAGTTCAAAACCCTGTCAATTTGTAAAAAAAAAAAAAAAAAAAAAAAATTCCAGCATTTACCTTCTTTATGCACATTTTCATTATATCTGTGACATATCTGCAAAGTATTGACACGGATGGTCAGTTTGGTAGAAGGCCACCCAAGGAACATTCCTGAGAAATTATTTCAAAATACGTCTGGTCGTTCAGGAGAAGTCGTTTAAAGATCATTTCTATTTTTAGCTCTAGCAGACATCTTGTTCAGCAGAGCGGAACTATTTCAGCCATTTCCATAAAGGGCTATAATAGAAGCATTTGTGAGAAATTATTTTGAAATTAGCTAACTGGTCTAGGAGGAGATGCCTGATGCAATTGTTGATAATAGATGGGCCAAGGAAACACATCAATCACAATAGCTCACCTTGAGCACTTTGTGCTCAGACGAGCTAAGAAATTACCATTCAGGGCTCTCGATCACCGAAATTTGGGGCCGAAATTCGGCCCCATTCCCAATGCCAAAAAGTATGTTTTTTTCCCAATTCCAGATGAAAAATTCCCAATCTGACTAAGCCTGTTTGGTCCAAGAATACTGCAGTTGCATCAATGCAAAATGTATTTAAAACCACCTAAAACTAAAAATGTTATCATAATTTATAACTTTAAAAATCGGGAAGCAATTATATTTTCAATCACGATCGTCATGTTTTGTTACTGGAAAGTGGTACCGGGTTTTATCATGTAGTCATGTACTGTTAGAGTTACTTCCCTTTCATCAGAGGGTGAATAGCCTAGCGAATTTCGCTGCAATATGTTAATATTTTCAGATTTTCTTTGCTTCAAGGGCCAATATTGTTGTGGTGAACAATATTTTGACTTGTTCTGTAATTTAAAGCATTCCAATGCTAAAATTGGATCGGAGTTTTCACCTATGGTGGATGATTCTGCTGTTTTTGTGTTTCGTACCTGAATCAATTTTCACAAAAATTTTCGGCCATATCCAAAATCATAAACAGGATTACCGGGACATTCAAGAGTTAGTATAGTGATAGTGACATACCGTGGATGTTTTGTACTTGCAGGACTGAAAGTTTTGTCATGTTCTGCATTGTGACAGTCCACTTCCTCTCAACTTCACATTATGCTTAGTTCACAGATGCTTATACTGTTGTTATATTGAAACACTTTTTTTTCTAGGTCTCAATCTTGTCTCCAATTTAAGAGTGGCAAGATAGGGAAGTTGCCAGTTCAAAGGAAAGAAAGAAAAAACTCAACACACACAAATAGTTTTGTTATCTAATATCCCAACTATTTGATAAAGTTTATTATGATTCACTATCTGCTAGATTTATGTCTGCTTATTGACTGGATTCCTCTGAAAATATATAACAATAGATCTACCGTATGTGTTGGTCTGACAATGAAAACTTCACACATAAAACCATGAAAATTTTCCCAATTTTAGACAAAACGACGCTATTTTTCCCAATTCTAAAGGCCCCGGCCCCATTCCCAAAAAGGGGTGTGAGAGCCCTGCCATTAATATGCAAATCATTTGTAGCGTGCTTCTGCTATAAAATGGGTTTTCCTCTTCCAAACAATCCCGAAGATCATTCCTACAAGACAGAATCAGTCTTACAAGATGGATCTTGATCTTTGAAATTGTTAACCCCCATCTTATAACCGAAGAAATACAGTACAGAGTCCTCAAGGAAGTTGATTCAAATTCTCAAAGCTGCAAATTCTGCTATCTATATGACAATCATAGTGTGCAGAATCCAATATAAGTTCTAGGGTTCTGTAACACCTACCTATTTGTGGTGCCAAAATGTTTTGGGGCTCCCAGATACATGTACCTACCTATTTGACAAGTATAGTCTGTAGCACCAAATATAAGTTCTGGGGCTCTGTAATACCTTGAACAGATGTATGATACATTGGGCTCTCCTCTTACTAGAACTTTGGCACTGAAAAGAAAGTAGTATATTTTATAATGCACATCATTAATTCAAACCTGAAACTGAATTTGTCAGTAAGCAGACCTTACTAGCACAATTATGTACAGGTAAAACCATACATACCACCAAAACAAGACATGGCCTTAATATTCATAGCTACAATTTTCTCGGCACACTTGAGATTTCATAATCTGAATGTCAAATTTATCCTGTATTTCCTTTGATCAAACATATCTTTTATTTTGCATTTTCAGTTGACATATATATGTGTACATATATGATAATAGCAGAGCTCTAGATAAGAGGAAGTATTTGATGATAATTTTTCTTATTTCTCATCGAAATCATATGTTGTGACCCCTCATCTGAACCGTCTTGTCAAGACGGTTCAGATGAGGGGTCACAACATATGTTTCTAAGCAGAATTGAAAAAAATTATCCCTAATTATCACCAAATACTCCCTCTTATCTAGAGCTCTGTAATAGTACAACTTTGGGACTAGACAGAAACTAAGTGCTTACAGAGCTTTTGTCCCTAGCAGAGTAGCAGTTCTTTTCAATAAATTATTACAAATCTTTTTCAGACAAACGTTTTAATATCTTCACTAACACTACAGCCTCTAATCAATGTTAAGCAACAGCAATTTTAATGAAAATCTGTTGTCTAACTTTAATACGAAGTGGCAGAACTTCAACACCTAATTTACAAAGTTTTCACTTTTGTGTTCTCATAACACTTCTTTTGATTGCTGAAATTCAACAGACTTTTCTGACAGTTTTATATTTCATGACTATTTCCCCAGGTTAAGGCAAAAGGGTACACATTCATGAGAAGCAACTATACCACTGCCTTTTTTTGTCCTTTCTCAATAGGGCTTCTATGTTTACAAAATATTACAAACTTTGGGAGAGGTAATAATTCCATTAAAACAAATATTGTTTGCATTTTCTTTTCTAAGTACCAGACAATCATAAGACGCCCCCTACATGTATACCTTAATACTACCTTTCTGCACATCCAACCATAGCATATTCTGTAGGCAAAGAATAATTTGCTTTTGATCTGCACTGTCGAACTTACATACAAACAACATATAACAAGCCTCTTTTTTCTTACCTGCCGAAATCACACAATTTTAGAACCCCCGTATCTGGGTCTAGTAAAAGATTCTGTGGTTTAATATCTCGATGACAAACTCCTTGGGAGTGAATATATGCAAGGCTACGGAACAACTGGTACATGTATAGCTGAAACGAACGTATAAAAACACTGAATAAGGCTGGGTTTACTGATAATTCATAGATAATTACAGTTTATTCTCTATGACAAGAATTCCATGACACGCTGTGTCTCCCGTCTGACAGCGTGTTGTAACATAGAGGCCTCTTATTTCTTACAGAGTTTAATCAGAAATGTCAATGCAAGTTTATGCCTATGGCACCACTAAAAAAGCAAGTCTCACATTCTGCTATTTGCAGACCTGCAACTAAATTGCATGTCGTGGAACCTCAAGGCTTAGACCAGGGCGATAAGAGAGAAAGTTCTCAGTTTATATACCTTTACACTTGACTGTAGCAGGCTTTATACAGAGCTCTAGATAAGAGGGAGTATTTAGTGATAATTAGGGATAATTTTTATTACTTCTGCATAAAAACATATGTTGTGACCCAGGGTTAGCGCTTAGATATTTTTTTCTTTCGCCACCACTTTCGCCAAATTGATATTGTTTGCGCCAGATTCTTTAAACTTAAGCCAAATTTTCGCAATATTATGAATTCTTTGAAAATATCTCCCCCACCCCCACCACACTCTCATTTCTTAATCTGCTGTTTACTGTGGTTGCTTAGACTGGTTTCAGTCTATTACATGACATAATCATTTACTCTGACAACTGAAAGAGATAAACACTGCTAAAAAGGCTTTAAATCTTGTTATTAAATCTTTTTCTGCCCTCTGTTTTTCATGAGTTGTAGTCTCTTTTCCTATGTTCTATTTTTGTAGGAACTTATCTCATTATAAATAGCCTAAGACATTTGAAATATCCTTATGATTATTTATTTCTAATTGTTTATTATTACCGTTCCTTTTTTATTATAAATAAGTAGTAAGTAAGTAAGTTATTATTTATTTAACTAGTGATAATCTGGCCAAGAAACTAGCTTTGCAAAAGCTAGTACTTGAGAAGCTTTGCAAAAGTTAGTAATTGAGAGTTATGCTTTGTTGCCTCCCCTTACAACCCCCTTACTATCGGTATCAGTTTTTGCTTTATCCTCTCTACGCAAACGAGTTTAGTTTCAGTGAATTGAGAGTTGTTGTAGACTAAGTATATATAACAATGTCCAAATTCTGTTTTGACATAAAAATATAGGCATGTGTAAGACGGCAGAATCAAAACTTACATCTTTAATATGAGTATGTTTTACACCATAAGCTATTAAAGTTCGGATAAATGGCCCCAAAAAACTACTTCACGGAGTTTGCGTCAAGTGAAGACACTGATCAGCCTGCGCATTCATGCAGTCTAATAAGACTTTCGCATATACAGTCTATGAACTCTATGATCTGAAAAGTGAAAACGAAAGTCTCATAAACGTATTGCACATGTTGATTTGTATGATTGTGAAAAGTGGCTTAAGGGCCTTTTCACATGGTCACCCTTCCGTAGGTATCTTCTTTGATCTTTTACACAAGTACCGTTATCTAATCGACAATCGGCAGGTATAAAAACCCTGCATTTTCACAGATCAGTGAGTTTATTAGCTCGGAAGGTGTCAATGTTGTGTTTACCTGAGCTATCAAAAACTAGAGCAAGTGAGCAGGGGCTCACGTATACCCCCGACCAGTGCCACCGCCTAATGAGAGCATACTTTACCACAAAGCTACAATGCAAATACATGTACAAAATTCAAAGTCTATGATCTTGGCCTTATGTCAGCAGCAGCATCCATATGAGTAAACTAGTATGAAATAAACCTAGTCATGTATCATTAGGCTCCATTCATGAACATCAGAACTATAACCCAAAACTATTGAACAAATGGCAAAGTCCTAGTTATTGACCCCTGGCCCCACCCATGAGCCTGACCCTGCAATGTAGCTAGTCCAGATCAAAAGCAATGCTATAGAGATATCATGAACGGAATATGGAAGAAATCTTCAATGCAGTTACAGAGATATGAGCAATCAAAAAGGTTTAACGCAAACCTTTGACATAATGAAAATGCCTAAGTCCTAATTACTGACCCTTGGCCCCACCGTGGGGCCTGACCCAGGGGCTAAGATAGTTTACACCAAAGGCAATGCTATAGAGATATCATAAACCAAATATGAAAAGAATCTGATGTGTACAAAAAGGTTTAACGCAAAACTTTGACATAATGAAAATGCCTAAGTCCTAATTACTGACCCTTGGCCCCACCCTGGAGCCAGACCCTGGGGCTAAAATAGTTTACACCAAAGGCAATGCTATAGAGATATCATAAACCAAATATGAAAAGAATCTGATGTGTAGTTACAGAGATATGAGCAATCAAAAAAGGTTTAACGCAAAACTTTGACGTAAAGTTGACGAACGGACGGAAGAACGAACGAACCAACAAACGAACGAACGGACGAACAAACGGACGAACGGACGGAATGACAAAAACTATATACCCCCTGACATACTTCGTATGTCGGGGGTATAATAATGAGATGCATAGACGTGGGGACAGCTTAGTACTTGTGTTCAAGTTTACATAACATGATCACGCATTGACCCTTGAGGTATGAAGCGTCTACTTGGTGTCCTGTCACTGTGGACTACTTGAGGAGCAGATTAACGGTAATGGAAGGTGTTGATTAATGATTGTGGAGATCGTCTGATCATCAAATTGAAAATTTGATTTTCAAGTTGTAATTTTATGAGAGAGTTTTTCTACTTACCATCTATATACATACAGGATTTAATTCCCTTGTCTAGCTCGGACAACTCGCAAACTTTAATAAGCGTCTCTCTGACTCAGATCATCCTATGATCAGTATCAATCAGACGCTAAGAAATCAGTTTTAATTTCCTGTGCGTTCAACTACGTACATGTAGTCCACAGAAAATAAAAAATATTTGTGGGGAGGAGGGTGGGAAAATAGTAGATGGTAAGTAGAAAAACTCTCTCATAAAATTACAACTTGAAAATCAAATTTTCAATTTTATTTCGTTCCGTTTTTCTACTTACCATCTATATACATACAGGATAGATTAAAAAGCCTTACCTTATGGATGGCTGGGCTTTATTTTCTGGACTTGACTGTCTCCTCTCTATCCTGATGATCGATACCATCACTTTGATAGTCAGTGTTCAAATATTTACAGGTATTTACATCCATTTTTTTTTTTTTTTTTTTTTTTTTTATAATAATGCTTCACATTAAATACAAAGTTTATCACTATATATGTTGTCATAATCTGTACTATTTATAGTAATACTTTACACCAAATACAAATAGCTAAGTATACATGTTCTCATAATCTGTACGCATCTCCAGATTCCATTTAAGGATCACAAACAAACACTTTCTGTACATTAAGTACAATATTCTACACTCTCATGTGTACACGTCATATCCATATCCTCCCACATGTACATGTCAACATATCCTATCTGTACACCTGAATATCGAGTTATTGAGTTGAAAAATACCCACGCAACTCGCAGAAATTTAAAACTATATACAATCCTTCTTTTTTTTTTTTTTTAATTCAGGACTTTAACTTCTACATCTCTAAGGTAAAACTTAGTGAAAGTAGATTCCCTAGACCAATCTGCAGCATCTAAAATGGAGTGCATACTGGCTCCTTTGAAAAGAGCCCAGGAAGGTCCAATTGCCCTTGTAGAATGTGCCTTAACTTTGACATCCTTATCATAAGCTAGTCTGATAGTCTTTACAATCCACTTAGCAATCGTTTGTCTGGAAACTGGCTGATGTGGTTTGACTATTGATAAAAACAATTTGCACTGGGTTTCACCTCTAATACTCTCTGTCTTCTTCAAATAATGATAGAGAGCTCTCTTAGGGTCTAGCTTTTTGTTGTCTTTATAACAGGGAACAAAAATTTTGTTTCCAATGTGACCTGGGCGGTCTTGTTTAGATAAACCTGTTCTGATAAAAGTCACACCTCTATTCTGAATTTTGACAGCATCTTCTCCTATTCTTAACGCTTGAAGGTCCGAACATCTTCTGAATGTTGTGATCGCTATAAGAAAAACAGTTTTAAATGTGACATATTTCAGATCTGCATGTTTTAAAGGTTCAAAAGGACTCTTTTGTAATAAGTCTAGTACTTTAAATAAATCCCATTCTGGAAGCAATTTTGTCACTGGGGGTCTAGAGTTAAAAACACCCTTTAAAAGGCGGATTATATACGGATGCTGACCTACTGGTGTATTGTCTATTGGCAGAAGCACAGAAGACAACATAGATCTATAGCCTGCAATTGTACGATACTGAAGGCCAGAATTGAACAGATATGTCAAAAAATCTGCACAATCCACTAAAGTGGCAGAATAGGGATCTTTTTGCCGTTCACGACACCAGCTATTGAACTTCTTGAATTTGCAAGCATAGTCTTGTTGTGTTCCTGCTCGCCAAGAAGCTGTGAGCAATTTTCTAGTTTCTTTTGAAAAGCCTTTATTTTTGAAGTTTCTGTTGAAAGCAGCCATGCTGTGAGATTGAATATCTCTGGTGTTGGATGGTAAATCATTGTTTTGGGTTGCTGAAGAAGATTGTTTTGTATGGGAAGTCTTCTTGGATAATCTATTAGCTTTTGTAACAGATTTGTGTACCAATGGCGTCTTGGCCACTGAGGTGCTATTAACAGTATCTGACAGTGGTACTGAGACATGTGCTCCAGAACTTTGGGAACAAGACAGATTGGAGGAAATGCATAAGCTTCCATGTTGTTCCAAGGAATTGACAGAGCATCTATCGCATAAGCTTTCTGGGATGGAAACCATGTGCAGAAAATCTGCATTTTGTTGTTGTCCTCTGAAGCAAACAGGTCTATCATTGGTTTCCCCCAATAATAAAACAGTTTGTCCAGAACTTGATTGTTCAGGGTCCATTCGGTTGGGCGGACTATGGGACGTGACAGCCGGTCTGCCAACAAATTTTGATGGCCCGATAAATGGGCCGCCTTGATATGTATTGCATGGCGTAGTGTCATTTTGAACAGTTCCCAAACTTTGTAACAGAGACTGACAGATTTGGTCCCCCCTTGCTTGTTGATATATTGTACTACTGTGGTATTGTCGCATCTCAAAAGAACGTTCTGATTCTGAAGTACTGGAAGAAAATGTGCTATTGTACGAAAGACAGCTTCTAATTCCAGCATATTGATGTGCTGTTGAGCTTCTGTTTTGGTCCAAATGCCCTGATATAACTGATTGTTCATGTGGCCCCCAAAGCCTATTTTGGATGCATCTGTGGTAATAGTTATTGAATTTGACCACTGGGCTAATGATCTGCCCTTTGTAATGTTGGCTTGGTTTAACCACCAACGTAAATGTTGCTTTAGGTGTTGTGTAACAGGAACTATCATTTCTAATTCGCCTGTGATTGGTTTCCAGAAATGGAGGAGATGTAATTGTATGGGTCTCATATATAGTCTGGCATTGGGAACTAATTCTATACAAGAGGCCATTAGACCGAGAGTGTGCAAAAAATCTCGAGCTGAACTGCGACTGTTCATTAATTTGTGAACTGCTGAACATAATTTTTGTACCCTCTCTGGAGTAGGAAGCACTATTCCTGATTGAAAATTGAACAGGGCTCCTATGTATGTTACTGTCTGGCTGGGAATTAAGGCAGACTTCTCCCAGTTTATTATGAATCCCAATTTGTGTAGAAGATTCAACAATGTCTCTCGATCGAGAAGGAGTACTTTTCTGATTAGATTTACTATTAACCAGTCGTCTAGATATGAAGCTAGACGAACATTCTGCATTCTCAGATGTGCAGTTACTACCGAAACTATCTTCGTAAAACAACGAGGTGCTTGGGTTGGGCCAAAACAAAGTGCTACAAACTGATATACTTTGCCTTGTATGCAGAAACGAAGATATTTTCTGTGAGATCTGTGAATTGGGACATGCAGATAAGCATCCTTCAGATCGAGAGATATTGCCCAATCGTTTGGTTTGACTAAGTTTAACACTTTTGTCAGCGTATCCATGCGAAAATGTTTTTTGACTATGTACCTGTTTAGGGGGCGAAGATTTATTATTGGTCTCAAATCGCCTGTTTTCTTTGGCACAAGGAAAAATGTACTGTAAAAACCGCTTTTGGTCTGAGAAGGTGGAACAGGTTCTATCGCACCCTTTTCTAATAAACTTTCTACTTCTGAAAGAATAATAGGTAAATGTTTTGCATCTACATATGTTTGTTTTACCCCTTCCCATTTCGGTTTTGACAGGAAGTCCAATTTTAGCCCGTTGGCTATTGTGGACAGAACCCATTTGTCGTCTGTTATCTTTTCCCATTCCTTTATGAAAAATTTTAAACGACCCCCTACAGGAAGTTGTGGATACGCTGTCAGAAAAGTGTCAGGACCGATTCTGTTTTGCCCCAGCAGGCCGAAAAGAACTTACCGTGTTCTTGTTCTTGCTGTCATTCCTGTAATAATTATTACGGGGTATTCTATACTGAGAAGACCATGGTTTGTCTTTGTTGTATGAACCAGTAAAATCTGTTCTTGGTTTCTTTGTACTTGAGTCTGATGTATTGAAATTACTTTTCCTTTTGAAAGAGTTTGTGTTTGAGGAAGTGCGCTTGTTCACAGAAATTTCAGGCAAAACCTCTGATAACTGCTTGTTAAGTTCCTTCTTTTCTTTCAAACTTTTATCAAACTGTGAACCTAATACACCTTCAGAAGTCAATGGAAGTTTCATAATAGAAGATGTATAATTTTTGAATTCACTTAAACCAGTGTCATGCATAGTTGCTCTTCTCCTTATGAGATGATGGAAAGCACCAGTTCTAGCTACCTGATCTAGTGTTTTAGTGGATAATGCAAAAATATCCCTCACATTCTGAACAGCTAAGTCTATATTTGGCTCTTTTTGTTGTAAACTGTCCAACAAAACACCTAATGCTTGCTGAGTGTAACAAGAGGTGATAAGTCCCATACGGGCTGCCATTTGACCTTGAAAAGCAAGTCTTTCAACAGATTTCATTGTTTTACTAAATAAAGATGGAGCTTTGCCAAAAGCTGCCTTGTGTCCAAAGCGTTTCACTAACAAGGCATCAACAGAATCATCCATCTTGGGAACATTGAAATGAGGTTCACAAGACTCATCAATAGGAAACATATGCCGATAATTTTCTTTAAAGGCAGTAATGTGTGAAGGGTCCTCAGCCCTCCAAGAATCTTTAAGAATGTCAATCTGATTTTTCTCTAAGACAATACCAGTCTTATTTTTAGATTTGGTACAAGCATCTTCACCAAACTTTTCACATAAATTTTGTTTTTCATTTGCAGTTTGTTCTTTGGACAAATATTTACTAAATCTGTCATCACACAGATTGTCATTATTTTGGGTGTGCAAAGAACCCTCATCAGAATCAGATTCAGACAAACCAATATGATGTCTTTCTGCTCTTGAAACATGAAGAGAAACATTATCATCAGCTGGCAACTGTGTATCAGACATGCCATAGTCTTTATTCAAAGAATTCTCAACCGGAATTAACGGTTGCCGAGTACCGGTCCCATCCGAAACTGAGACCGTTTCTGACGTGACAGTAGCTTCCGGTCGCGGTATTCTGTTTTCAAACAGTGACAGAATCAAAGAAACTTTCTCATCCAGCGAAGAGAATTGTTTATCATGCTGTTCCAAACGAACATTCATTTTGTTCTCTATGTTCTCGATGTCCTTTTTAGTAGTTCGAGAAGACCTACGAGTCTTCTCCTTAGAAGTATTCGACGCCATAATGGTCGAATTTTCAGAATTGACCGATGCACTTTCATCGTCATTTCTTTCAATACCCTGCCGTAACGAGGCTTCTGCCATACTAAAATATGGAGATGAAGGGTATATCTTGATGATACAAACACCAAAACTTTTCCAAACCTCAAATAATCTTCGATGTTTATCGATAGAAAAATACGTCCGAGCTTTGCAACGCAGAAATTAAAACTGATTTCTTAGCGTCTGATTGATACTGATCATAGGATGATCTGAGTCAGAGAGACGCTTATTAAAGTTTGCGAGTTGTCCGAGCTAGACAAGGGAATTAAATCCTGTATGTATATAGATGGTAAGTAGAAAAACGGAACGAAATAAAATACTCCCTCTTATCTAGAGCTCTGTAAAGACTCTTCTGTGATGTATAAGGCAGGGCTGTGGAATACCAAAACTTTCTACTAGTCCATGGACAAGTAAATAGGCAAAGTTAATTTGTCCAAACAAATATTTACTTGCCCAGTAAAAAGGTACACATGAAATAAGGGAAGAATAATAGATAATGAATAGAGGAAGAGTTGAATTTGATGACAGTTTTTGGCTAACTGTCACAAAGTTTCAAATTAAAACCTATGTTGTGGGCACCTGTTAGAACTGGGGCGAGCACCTGACAGGAACCCACAGCGTATGTTTTCATGAGTAAATAAAAAATATCTCAGAATCATCCTGGAATACTTCCACTGATTACACTTTGAATCCATGTACCTATCCCACGGCAAGTAAACTGAATTTTCTCACTTGTCCAGAGTGAAACAAACAAGAAGGACAAGTCAGGCGTAGTATTTTCACAGCCCTGTATAAGTTAAACTTAGAAGCTATGCGCTCTGGATCTCATGGATGCGCAACAAGGTTTAATATATAGTTGTACAGTGAATTGCCTATTTAAAACTATCAAGGGACAACTGATTTTTACGGAGAATAAGACATAGTGGAGTAACCTGCATTTGAAAATAGATGAAACTAATGTGCAGTTAAAATCACTTGTATTGTTAGTTTGCCATCTTTGGCATATATCTGTCTGCTGAAAAATGTCACTATACTACATATACAACAAAATTCATATCAATATTCTGACAGGAATAATTACAACCAGGTACTTAACAAATAGCTTCTGCAAGTTAAACCCCTGACCACTAATACTACCTTACCTTAATGTATAGTATGGGTATTGTTTGTTTGGATTTACTGTAGTGTCTTGCCACTCGGTACACTGTCTCAGGGACATACTCTAGGACTAGGTTAAGAAATACTTCATCTTTCTGGAAATACAAACATACAGAACTTCAATTTGCAGGACATAAAACAAGTTCTTCATAGATACAAAATTCTAAAAGTAATGTAACAAAGACAACCAGGGCCCAGTAACTGTTGTTCAAAGCCCTGTAAGCTTGGCAAAGTTAATGGTCTAGGATTCATTAAGTCTTTTAGTACACTTAAAATCATCTGTGCGGACAATTTTTCACTAAATAACAATGGTAGTGTTTTTGCATACAACACATTTGAAAATATAATGTCTTGTAAACAAACGACGTCATTCATTTTGCACAACCAGGTTCTGATAAACTGGCGTTTCTGAGGTGAGCTTCTGTCAATTTCTATAAAAAAAATTTACATTGCTTGAAACTCCACATTAAGAACAACCCCTAATGAGGGGTCACAGTGCAGGGTTCAATCTAGAAATTTGTCAGAATGGGCCAGTGGCCCATCAATATTTTGAAAAGGGGCCACCAGTTTTTTCAGAGGGACCAGCATTTATTACGACCAATTAACCAGGATTTTGGCATTTTGAACACCCAATTGATTCTAACTTACCATAGGACAAAGCTCAGTAAATAGCGTTATTTTTGTTTTGCTGTATACCGATAACGCAAGTCTTTTTTTTCCGCATCGTCGTGACAAAGCCAGTGAAAGGGAGGCTTTTGAGCCACTCATTCTGAAATTATTTGCATAGAATTTCTCAGCTTTTTTCACAATTTGATTGTCTCTCATCATTGGTGTCTTCCAATTTCTCGCTTACTGGGAGAATTTCCGATGCGTCAACAGAAAAGAAATTAGGGCTGGCACGATTAATCGAAATATCGGTTAATTGGTCGATAAGCAAAATGAAAACAATTATTGATCGACGAAATTAAGTAATCGATTACCTGCTGAAAATGTCCTGTCACTTTCTGCAATAAAATATCAGAAATTTCTCTCGTTATTCACTTCTTATTTCCTTCCAAAGGAAAACGGAAGTCTCGGAGACCAACCGGAAACGTTGAAGAGTATTTGTGATACGGTGAATAGGTTGTAACGAATAGCATAAACCCGTTGTGTTCTGGTCAGTTCAGACGACCAAGTTAATGTTTTGCGCAAAACCCGGAACATTTTATCAGTTCAGTAGCCTCGCTTATAATTTTAATCCACTTTTTTTAATAAAATGATTAGAATTTAGGTCCTTATTAACACGCAAATCGATAGATATTGTCCCGGT
Organism: Ctena decussata; assembly: GCA_963989385.1. Taxonomy (NCBI): domain Eukaryota; kingdom Metazoa; phylum Mollusca; class Bivalvia; order Lucinida; family Lucinidae; genus Ctena; species Ctena decussata. The sequence goes on along the minus strand of OZ022504.1, from coordinate 29,781,931 downwards.
AGTTGTACTGAAAGTAGGTACTACGAACTACCGAAGGTTGCTCATCTGAATCTGAATAGAACAAGATGGTCGCTTGTTGCCAATCAGCTGCCAATTAGGAAGCCAATTAGCGTGGATTGGCATATCAGAAGACAAGATTTAATCAAAGGTAATTGATAATTTGAATAGTTATCACGTTTATTGTTTGTTAGTGTACCTTGTTAAAACGTTTTAACCAAATCTGTGCCACCGAAGCTTTTAAACATACCCATTTTCAATTTGCCTTGTTCAGCGATTACTAATCGGTTAATTATCGAAACGACCAGACCGATAATCGATTACCATTTTGGATTTGATTAGCCAGCCCTAAAAGAAATCACCAATTCATTTCTGTGTTTGCGAGACCGCCGACAGGTTTAGAATAGCTGGTTTCCCTCACATTCGTAAATGCGCAATAAATAAATCGATATCCGGTTACCAGTCACGCTCTCCGAGTTGTCGAAACGCTTTGCGCTCAAATTTCAATACTGCGGAAAGCATCTTCTAACACTGACTCGCTAAAACTATCCTGCTAAAAATAAGTAATGCCAGCGCACAACGAATTCGGAAAAGCGCTGATGCATTGAATTTCGTGCGAGTATGGCGCATTGGATTTTCAAAAATGGGCCAAGGACTTTCAATGCGCGCCATTGGCGCAAAAACGCAGCCTAGATTGAACCCTGTCTATGGGGGTTTTTTTTGGGAAAATGAACAGAAAACATCTCTTATCTTTATCTGGAGCTCTCAGCTCTCTAACAAGCTTCAAATTTTTTTTTCTTCTCAGCTCTAGCACATGCACATCATGAACGATGTGGTTTTACCAGCATTTTACTGCTATTGGAGGGCAGAGAATCTGTCTTGAGTAAAATTTTCATGTACTCATCAGAGCTCTAGATAAGAGGGGTATTTGATGATAATTGAAGGATAATTTTCTTTATTTCTCATTGAAACCATATGTTGTGACCCCTCATCTGAACCGTCTCATCAAGACGGTTCGATGAGGGGTCACAACATATGTTTTTATCCAGAATTAACAAAAATTATCCCTAATTATCACCAAATACTCCTTCTTATCTAGGGCTCTACTCACGATTATAGTTTGGCTATTTTACATACACTCAGTTTAACACTATTACCATATAGTCTCATAAATGTCACTTAGAACTCTCTTTTTTTAGAATGGCAACCACAACCCTGTCATGCTAGAAATCAAACCTGGAAATCATGGTTGCAAAAGGTACATGATTTAAGTCCTAGGTAAGGGAGTATTTGGTGAGAATTAAGGATAATTTTTGTTAATTCTGCATAAAACCATATGTTGTGACCCCTCATCTGAACCGCCTCGAGACGAGACGGTTCAGATGAGGGGTCACAACATTATGGTTTCAAATAGAAATAAAGAAAATTATCCCTCAATTATCATCAAATACCCCTCTTATCTAGAGCTCTGGATTTATAAGAGATATTAACACTCACCTTTTCACCTGCAGAATAGAAGAAAAACTTTAACTTGACTATATTTAAATGTTCTAGTTTCCTCATTATCTGTAGTTCACGGTTCTGAAAATAGAAACAAATGCAATCTTTCCTTAATTATCAGAAATTGCTGGCCAAATAGTGCAGACCCAGATCAGACTGCTCTTTGAGCAGTCTGATCAGAGTAAGAACTGTTTGCCTTTTTTCCTGCAACCTTATTATGACCACTGCCAGATATATCATGAACATGATTTTGTCAAGCGTTAAAGGTGTCACAGTGCTTTAGTACATGTAAATAAGTAATGGACTCGGTGATTTTTTTCACTATTTTGGGAATGGTGCCAGTGCCCACAGAATTCGGAAAAATTGCATTGTTTTCTCCTTGAATTTGGAATTTCAGAAAAACCTTTAATGGCTCAAGTGGTGGGATAGGGGACATGAAACTGAATATATAATATTTAAATTCAATTACAGCTATATATCTGCCACATCTGTAAGCAAGCAAGTAAATTTATGCTTGTAGGAATGGTCCCTAGAAAAATTCTTCCTGCAATTGGGAATTTTTCAACTTGCAGCTGGGAAAAAAAGATTCTATTTTGAATTGGGACTGGTACATTTTATGGGCACCACTTATATAGAGAAAAAAATCACTGGGACTATGATGCCGCCTTTCCTTTCTGGCACCTTTGGGCTTCTGATAAGGGTAGTACCTGATGATGACTTCAGAATAATTTTTCGTACACCATCTCACTACAACAGCTGAACTACTTGCCACGTCACCTGATTTTGTGAAATAAAATCCTTAAGGGGCATGTATACACTGTTTTTCCACAAATTCTACATAAGGTAGATAACTTTGTTAGCTTCCTGTTTGCTTCCCTGGAGAAAGAACCCATTCCATAATGGTCTCTCTATAAGATGGAATATTTGACGATAATTTAGGATAATTTTTCTTATCTCTCATTCAAATCATATGTTGTGACCCCTCATCTGAACCGTCTCATCGAGACGGTTCAGATGAGGGGTCACAACGTATGGTTTTATGCAGAATTAACAAAAATTATCCCTAATTATCACCAAGTACTCCTTCTTATCTACAGCCCTGATAATGGTCTCTCTCTTAAAGGAGAGAATTTGCTCCTGACAGCGCATTGCCCATCACATCATAAAAACTTTAACCGAAACATCTATCAGACGCCAATGGGGATCACACGGCGACAATAACTCTTCGGTAGTTTCATACTGGCCAGCTAAAAAGGACTTAAAAGTTAGGTTTGATGGACAAACAGGCTGTCTGACGGAAAACTGACTTCATTACAGCTTCTTCCTATTAAAGAAGGTGTGATGACATTCCTGTCTCTGATCCCTGATCCCTTACCTTAAATCTTTTATCTTGTAAGACTTTCTTGATGGCAACAAGCACATCAGACTCCACAAGTTTAGCTTGGTATACCACTCCAAATGACCCATTCCCAATGACTTTGGCATCTGTGTACGAGACTTCCTGTGGTCTATCGGACCCCTGACCCGCAGTCGCAAGAACAGTGGTAACCTTGTTACCGTCACGGTCTGCAAAATGGAAGATAGACGTCATAATTTCTCTATACTGACATACAGACAACAATACTGCTCAAGCTTAATACCCATATATAGCTGTTAATAGTTAGTATAACACCCAATAATGGGGTAGAATACTAGATCCTGATCAGAATGTGTTATTTTTGCACTGTTCGTATTACTCTTGCTTGGTCTGATGAGGATACTCTTAGGAAATAGGTGAAATGGATGCTTCCATTTTCTTATTTGGATGTTGCATTACGCAAAACAGTATGTGTTACACGAGTGTAGACCATAATGCATCAGGAATTTGTGACTATCAACAGTGCATCGTCACGTCATGTCTGTTACGGTTAACAAAAGAAATTCATATTCCTACACTACATTACCAACAGTACAGATCATGACAAGAGTTGAAGACCATCTATTTTATCATATGTCGCCGCATCTGAGAGTGTAATAAAGCCATGCATTAAATACAAAAATCCGCTAGTGGATTAAATATGCAAATTACATCGTAACATTATTGGTTGACGTCCATAAAAATGTTGCGTTTTCTAATGGCAAAATCGTGACGTTTGAGTGCACATTTTGCAAATAAAATGCGATTTTAGTGTCATATGATAAACAGAATCTTGCATTCGTGCTCCTGTATTATTGAATTTATTAAACTTGTTGGGGAAAACCGATAAGATGCTCGGCAAAGCCTCGCATCTTATCTTTTTCCCCAACTCATTTAATAAATTCAATAATACATGAGCACTCATGTAAGATCCTCTATTTAAAGGCAAAAGTGAATATGAATGGTGTCACATTTGTAGAAACTACGGTTTGAATTTGTCATTACATCTTTTAATGATTATCGTGGATATATTTACAAACAGGTCCATGCTATCTTTTGAGTCAGGCATACTCCAGTTCCGATATTTTTTTACCTGATTACCACTGAGAAAATTAGGGATAAGACTTGACACCTTCCATCATAGTTTCATGTGAGATAATGTCGTCGATTGGAACCTAGCAAGATCAAAAGTCATTGTGTCTGGATAGATTGTATTTACAGGTTTTGCAGATTTATGTTGTGGCAAGAGATTCTGAATATGCAAGTGCATGTCAGTTTGACAATCCTAAAATGACAGGTAGCTGGGGATTTTCTTTTTTTTTTTTTTTTTTTCATTGGGGCCGAAAATGGGCCCCATTCCCAAACAGAATTTCTTTATAAAACCATGCTGCATTCCCAAATCTTGCAATTTATACCTGGAATTTTCATTCCCAAATGGCCAATTTTTATTCCCAATTTTGGGAAAAAGGCCCCATTCCCAAAACACCTTTATAAAGCCCTGGGTAGGCAGTCTTATCCTCTTACATTACATGGGTGTTTCTGGTTCAGTGCCCTATGAAAACTTGATTGACCTGTAGGTGGTCTTTTAACATCTGGAAACGTCTGCCTTACTTGATTTATTATGAGATGTTAGACTTTGATACACAGTGGCGATTTTATATGTCGAGACAGTAAACAGCCGCAATGTCAGTTATCGGACATATACCAGACGCCAGATAAAATTTCTAGACATACGGGCAGCAAAACCCAGGCATTAATATATAGCCAGTGCTGGACACTCCCAAGATTAATGTGGTGGCCCAAAAGTTCAGCAGGCCACATTTTCAGTGGTCCAAATTAGCCAGGATATTTTCAATGGTTTCAACAAGAAGGAAATGTCTTTGGTAGCTTTTATAGATATGGAAAAAGCATTCGATAGTATCTGGAGAGACGGACTACTGGTAAAGATGTACAGTCTTGGTATCAGAGGGAATGTTTGGCAATGGATTTCAGATTTCTTATCTTCAAGAAAAAGCAAGTGTTTTCTGAAGGGCACTTATGGACCTGAGTTTGAAACATTTGTTGGTCTGCCACAAGGATCAGTTATCTCCCCTGTCTTATTCAATATCTTCCTGCAAGACATCTACAAAAACATATAATGTCAAAAAGTCAAATTTGCCGATGATGGCACCATTTGGTCACAGGGCACTGACACCAATATATTGTCCAAGACTACTGAACAGGAACTGAAGGAAATCTTTGATTGGACACTTAAATGGAGAATGAAACTTAGTCCTGAAAAAACAGAAATTTGCTTGTTTTCCAGAGGAAATCACAACCCTGACCCATTGCAACTCCATGTTCAGCTGGATGGCAATGACATCAAGTACAACTCCAGCCCAAAGGTTCTCGGTCTTCACTTGGATGAATCTCTGTCCTTCCAGACTCATATTATGAAAACTGAACAGAAAGCAAACAAGGTGACAGGAGTTCTTAGACAAATTAAACATGTTGAAAATATAAAGACTACCAAACTTATTCAACTGTATAAATCACTAATCTGCCCAATCCTGGAATAAGCCTGTCTTGTGTGGCAAATTTCAGATGCCAAGCGACTAGATGAGATTCAGAGAAAAGCCTTGTCACTTTGCCTTGACAGCAGCGCCAATAGTGGACGGGAAGCACTGGAAGTGGAGCTGGGAGTCAAACCATTGCAAGTACGAAGACAAGAGCTAGCAGTGAGAGAAGGTGCCAAAATTCTCAGTAAAGCTGACCAGATCTTGATCAAAAGAAGTTGGCTAGATTGGCAGGATAACATTAAGACTGAAAGATTTGTCTCCCCTTTTGGCAAAATTCAACTTCAGCTGGAGGATCTTCAGTCAGAAACAGGAACAACCACCTATAACATTGAACCTGAGTTCTCCTACCAGGAATCTCTCCAACCCTCAAAAAGAAGGCCAGAGTACTGGGACCGATTGGGCTCTTCCAAATCCAGATCTGCTGCACAAGGCCAAAATTAAAATTATGTTGGTTTGCTGTTTACCGACCGACCCGAGGTTTTCCGTGCGACCCAAATATTTTTTTTCGATTTCCAAAAAAAAAAAATTTTTTTCCCGACCCGTCCCGGTAAAGTCCGGATTTTAGTCACGACATTTCCTATATCCCGGTATTATTTGTTCGTGTCGCTTATTTAACCGCGTGCGCGATCCGAATCAGCTTACCGCTTTAAATTTATTATTTATTTGACCACACTATTAAGCCAATTCTGCTATACGGATGTGAAATTTGGGGAGCTACTGTACCATCAAAAGCATCAATAAAAAATGAAACTGAATTTAAAGTGGAAAAGGCGTACATGAATTTTGAATGTGAAAAGTTACCAATGAAATTCTATAAATATGTATTAGGTGTGCATAAAAGAGCAACAAATCTGGCAGTTATTGGAGATTTAGGTAGAACACCTTATTCTATTGATATAATTTGTTCAATTTTGAAATATTTTAGAAGAATTGGTACGATGGATGATAACAGTCTGTTAGCACAAACATTAGAAACGAGTAAAAATTTATATGAAAGTGGTAAGCAGAGTTGGTATTCTGGAATAGATTTCATTTTAAAAGAATCAGAAATTAATTTAGATATGAGTATAGAAGAAATCAAAAGCAAATTAATTCAGAGATCAATGGAATATTGGGAAAAACAAGTAAAAGAAAATGCAGTTATTAAACATGGAAAATTACGTACTTATTACACCTTTAAGCCAATATTTAAAATAGAAATTTACCTTCAAATAATCAAAAATAGGGATATACGAAAATGTTTTACTCAATTTAGGATAAGTGCTCACCAGTTAGCGATTGAAAGAGGAAGATATAGGAATATAAAAGCAGAGGAAAGAATTTGTAAATTTTGTCAGGCAAAAGAAGTTGAAGATGAAATGCATTTCCTAATTAAATGTCAAAAGTTTTCGTGTGAACGTGAGGAATTATTTAATTACATCGAGAAATACTGTAAAAACTTTAAAGAATTATCAGAGGAAAATAAATTTTTATGGCTAATGACATCAGAAGATATATCTATTTTAGAAAAGCTTTCTAAACATATATTCACTTGTTTTAACACCAGAAAACACTCTAGTAGCCAACAGGTCTAGTCACTTTCGATAACGTTATTGTTATCAAACAAACGAGCATTTATTCAACAGTCACTTGTGTATATATCAATGTGTTAAATGTATATTTCATGCTTTCTGTTCATGTGATAAATTTATATATTTATTGTATAGCTATGACTATTTTGAAAATATGCGTCGAGTGACAAGCCAGTGGATATCGTATGATGTTGATGTATTTGTGAGTTTGGATTCCATCTCGTGTTACAGTGATAATAGATATGGCATCAAGCATTTATGCCATTGTGAAGGAAATTATGTTTCTCAAATAATTTAAAAAATAGTTGTGGCAGTATAATAAAGGGAATGCCTCACTCATACAGGCAAGGGTTGCCCTTTACTGGATATCTTCTATGTTTCACCATATGGATATCTACTTAGGACAATGCTTGGAGGTATTAGTTAGGTGGCCCTATATTATCATTTGTATTGTTTGTATATGTACTATGTTATATGCCCGGCTAGGGCCCATTACGGAAATAAAAATATTCTTCTTCTTCTTCTTCTTCTTCTATTTCAACCAATGAGCTTTTCTTTAACAATGATTTGTGTTGTAAAATGGCTTCGGAGGCGAAAATCGCCCGAGTCGAAGCGACTTTCTGCGTGTCTGTCGTTGTCAAAAAAGCAGAAAAAAAGTGTACAGTAGTTAAAAACGCATTGATAAGAATCCCCACATGCAACACATGGGAAGACCTCTTCAATGATGCAATAATAAACGTTTCGGAAGACGATTTGTCCAACGATATCGTCGACAAATACTCAAAGGTCGCGTCCATATCTGTTAGCAGAGAACCAAACGGTGAACCCTTCTACCCAGAGAACACAGAAGAGATTAGCAATACTTTAGACTTTGACTCTAATTTGAAATATGTGACTGTCAGTCTACAATTACATTCTGATTCTCCAACAAGCCACCCTGAAATAAAAGATGCAAACCAGGTTCTAATGGCATCGAGATATGCATTGAAGAATCCTCACAAGATAGGGCAAGACAGGGCCAGATTTACAGGTTATCAGATGAGTGCAACATTATTTTGATATTGTTTCAAGTATCTCTTTGAAATCAAAATATATAAGGTCCAGGGAATGCCGCAAAATTTGGTTAGTGGTTGTTATAATTGACCTAGTGCACAATGCAAAGGCTATATTTCCATTATGCAAACATGCCCATGCAATATTCTGTAATTTTTGGCAATATACCGTCATCCTCCCATCCCTGTATTTCCACCACCTGTTAAAATGGTTATAAGATTTCATCATTGCAAACCATACTAACACTAACTTTCTGTGCCTGCCATACATATATATGTATAATATACAAAAAAAAAAAAAAAAAAAAAAAAGCCTACCGACCGACCCACTTCTACTATTAGAAAAAAAAAATAAAAAGCCTACCGACCAACCCACCTCTAATTTTCTGGGTCGGTAAACAGCAAACCAACAATTTTTTAAGGTTGGCCCAAGAAATTGAATCCCGTTCCATTATACAAAGTCTTCTAGAGTCTTGTACACCAGATTCTGTCATTGCATTTAGGCCAACCTTAAAAAATTGTTGGTTTGCTGTTTACCGACCCAGAAAATTAGAGGTGGGTCGGTCGGTAGGCTTTTTATTATTTTTTTCTAATAGTAGAAGTGGGTCGGTCGGTAGGCTTTTTTTTTTTTTGTATATAATACATATATATGTATGGCAGGCACAGAAAGTTAGTGTTAGTATGGTTTGCAATGATGAAATCTTATAACCATTTTAACAGGCCTTGCTACATAAATTTGAAATTAAAGATCACACAGAATAAGTGTTTCCCACTAAAGCACAGGACTGAAAAAATATAAATCTTGACATGATTTTGTTCTTTAATCTGATTACACTCTGAAAAATAATTTCAACTTCATAATTGTGAAAATTGTCCCCTGTTGGGATTACCATACTGACCCGAAGTTTTCAGCGACCTTTGAGTATTTGTCGACGATATCGTCGAACAAATCGTCTTCCGAAACGTTTATTATTGCATCATTGAAGAGGTCTTCCCATGTGTTGCATGTGGGGATTCTTTTCAATGCGTTTTTAACTACTGTACACTTTCTTTCTGCTTTTTTGACTACGGCAGACACGCAGAAAGTCGCTTCGACTCGGACGATTTTCGCCTCCGAAGCCATTTTACAACACAAATCATTGTTAAAGAAACGCTCATTGGTTGAAATAATAAATTTAAAGCGGTAAGCTGATTCGGATCGCGTACGCGGTTAAATAAGCGACACGAACAAATAATACCGGGATATAGGAAACGTTTTGACTAAAATCCGGTCTTTACCGGGACGGGTCGGGAAAAAAAATTTTTTTTTTGGAAATCGAAAAAAAATATTTGGGTCGCACGGAAAACCTCGGGTCGGTCGGTAAACAGCAAACCAACATAATTTTAATTTTGGCCTTACAGACGGATTTTGTCAACTCAGGGATACAGACTAGCGGTCGCCCACTCGCCCACTGCGAGTAAAAAATCGGGCGGGCGCCTAAAATTGAAATGATAGTCGCCCAGTTTGCGATCGTAAGCTGTCGGCGAGTGTCTGGCGTGTTTTAGGCTTGGAGTAAAATCCGCCACCTCTAAGGGTATTGCTAACTTCCGCGCCGATATCGGCTATGAATATTCGGTGTTCCGTCATACTTGTGTGTTGGATTTTACTCACTATCGAGAAACAACATGGCCGCCTCCTCGTAAAGGAAGATAGATAGATAGACGGATTTGTCAGCTAAAAATCTTAACCGTTTATAGATTTTTCGTGCGTAATATGGCTGGTGTTTCACACCCGGTTGCTAAAAGGAAACAAAACCATGAAAAAAGGAGGGTTTACTACAAAGCCTACGGAAACGGCGCAATTCTCGCGCAGATTCTGAATAAAAGATTCCCATGTTTTAAATGTGGGCCCCTAAATTTCTGGCTGGGCAACTAAGTTTCAGTTTTTAGGGGCCCAGCTTGCTCCTATGAAAAATGAGTTAGTCTGTATCCCTGCAACCTAATCCAGGTCCATGTGGTGCTGGGTCTTGTATATTCATGCCTCACCAAGAAAATCCAGTCTGTCTGAAGAAGCCAGTTTCCAATCACAGCTCCATTCTTCTCGGAGAATTAGTGGCTATTCTCATGACTATAGACTATCTTACTGTAGAAGTTCAAAAATCCCAAGTTCTGTCAAATATACACATATTTTCTGATAGCCAGTCTGCTATTGGTATCCTCAAACTGGGATGGCAACCAACACAACATAATCATACTGTTTCAGAGATCAAACAAAAGATTAAACATTTAGAAGATAAGAACATAGAAGTAAATATTTCGTGGACACCTGGCCATGCTAATATCAGAGGCAATGAAGAAGCTGACAGATTGGCCAAGGAAGCTTCCTCTGAAGCAGCAACCATGACAGCTGAGAGCCAGGTGGTCACTATAGCAGATGTTAAACAAGCTGCAATCAAACTGGGTCTCTCACAATGGCAGAGACAGTGGGAGTCATCAGAGACAGGGAGATCATTATTCAAATACAAACCTAGGGTTTCAGACAAATCAAAAATTGATATACCAGATACCAAATCATACAGAAATATTGCCAAATTAAGGTTAGGGTACAATACATTGAATGATTACCAGCACAAAATAGGAAACACAATCAGTAACCTTTGTACATGCGGTGAAGTAGAAACAGTAGAACATTATCTTCTCAACTGTGAGCAGTATTTCAATGAAAGGGAGACCATGAGGACACACATTTTCAATGTTAGTGGAATCAGTGACTTAAATTGTGATTTACTGTTGGGCTGTTCAAAAAATGAATTCAAGGACACATACGGAATGGCAATCTGTTGTGCTCTGAGTGACTTTATCACTCAGACATCTCGGTTTTGATGTGCACCTCGAACGCGAAAAATACCGTAAGACAATTACTATGAAGATATATACCCTGAAGAGACATTTCTTTACCTGAGAGGCCAATACTGTCGTTAGACATAGATTCAACGATTCAGCCACTAGCTAAATATCCGATGCATTTATTATTGCCAGACGTGCATTTAGGCCACTTAAGTTCATAATTTGAAGATTTTTGGTGGCCCCAGACAAAATTTAGGCGCATTTGGCCACTGGCCGTCTCCAGCACTGTATAGCTATAGATGTCAGCTAATGCAAGCTTGTATGAAACCCAAATTATTGGATTTTCTGATGTGAAATAAAGCTTCTCTTTTATCTAAAGCACTGGACGAGGACAGTAATGATAGAAAGGACGACGAGTGCTCAGTGAGAAATCACAGGGGCCCCTGTGCACTCTAGTGTACTTCTCCTTTGATTACATACATATTTTATCAAGAATCTCTGCTATAAAAGGCCCCTTGGGTCTGTGTGGTTCTAGTTTTACTCAATCTTAATATGAACAATCTGACAACAGCCAGCATCATTATATGGTCGCCATGATAATGACCCACTTATCTTAGCCAAAGTATATCGACTTACTGATCGTCCTCATTCCGCCAAAAGGAGCCGAACCACCCGATTTTCCACCTTCAGCGAATGAAGTTGTCCTAGGACGCCCGCTCATGATTTAGAACGACACAAGAGAGGGCGATTTCGTGCGTCAAGATTCCCTTGTCTCGTCATTTACATCAAGTATGGCGGTCGAACTAAAGAAAAATGGTTTCCGCTCAAGAAGGGTAAATAAAATCCTTTTTCCCCACTCTGTGTTTATCCCATTAAAATGAAATAGCAAATCACATTAGAAATATACAAGATATACAGTTATTTGGATCATCAAAACAATGATCAGACGAATTTCTCAGTCTTTTTATCGGTCTAATGTGACGACCATTTTTCTATGACCAAAAAAATCGTTTCCAATGGTGGATTATGCTGACGGAAACTACCGGAACTCTGCGATCTAGTTTTTGAACCAATCAAAGGGAAGCTCTTTCCTCGGTTTATCTCGGTTGAGTGTTTCGGTATTTTCCGTTTAAATGCGTAAAATAACGTCATAGGTCATATTCGGCATTACTGTCATGGCATGTACGAATGCCACTACTCGAGGAGCCGGATAATACTCGAGTTAACTCCAATCCATCCTGCCATCAGAGAATCAAAATGGCCAGCCACCAATTTCTTTTATAGTCGGACATGTAATAACAGCGACAACAGTAGCTATGTATAGCTATTTACCGACTCACAAATATGAAGGATATAATTATGTCTAATACATGCTAAAGAAACATAAAAAATAGGCAATATATTAAATAGCACATTATTATCTAAGAAATATTAAAACTGTCTGTTGCAAGGAACATAATCAAAACTGGAAAAAATATATTAGTAAGCAATTAAGAATTTTAGAGGAGTTAAGATCTGCAGATATACACACTTGAGCAATAGTTTAATTTAAAATAGGGGAGAGAGAGAATGAGTGCCTGTAGAGGTCTCACTGCCTACTATCACGCATGCCCTTATTTAACAAAATAGATTTATACTAAAAATTGCATGATCCTAAGACCCCTAAAACCCAAGCAAAATCGTAAGCATAAAACAGAACAGTAGCAAACTCAAACTAAAAGGTCAACAGCTAACAACATAAGATATGAAATGAAAAAGTTAAGAAATATATGTGGTGCAGATTTTGGGCCATATATGGTCACTCAGACCACAAACTCAAGTATTTGTATTTTTCCCTTTGTACACACAACAGTACACGAATCTGTCCTTAATCTGCCTTTTTTGGTACAACTCATCAAAGAATCAGAATTGTTTACTGGTGATACGTCCAAACCAGAACCTGTGATCAGGGAAGCTAGTCTCTTACCCTTACAAGAGAAGTAAAACTTAGTAACTGAATCCTCTGCACACTCAGTAGCAGATATAAGGAAATCTTCCAGGGCATTCCAATCTCTAATAGTCTAGGGGAAGAAACTGGACATCAGTACCAGCCAGCCAATGGGGTTTGAAATGCCAGGGAATTATCTATCTATCTTCCTTTACGTCTTAACCCCCGAGGGGCGTCAGACGGGTCCCGGTAAACCAAGTGCTAAAGGGAGTTAGCTGAAAACAAAAAGCTAGGATAAAAGGGGTGGATGGGTGGTGGTGGTGGGGGGGAGGGGGGTGTGAAATGAGTTTGCGAGAAAACTTTGAGTATAGTTAAAATATAAAAACAGAATCTGGTGTTTAGGGAGAGACATGGATCACCTGGCAGACAGTATTGCTGAACTGCGCCAAGGTTGGAAGGACCGGTATATGGGCTGGTAGGGCATTCCAATGAATAATAGACCTTGAGAAGAATGTGAACCTGTAATAGTCTTCAAGAGTGAGTATCTGTCTGTATGAAAGTTGGTGGATATGTCTAGATAGCCTAGTATTTCGTTTGAGGTACTGGGATGCGGGAATTGCAACAAGGTCATATGTGACCCTAAACAGCACTACAAGACGGCTGTCTATACGTCGTTAGTCCAGAGAGCACCAGTTTAGGTCCTTCAGCATAGCAGTGACGCTGGAAGTGTAATCATAATCTCTATACACCCACCTGGCAGCCCGTCTTTGGACTGCTTCCACTGTCTGTATATCAGTGGCAGTGTGTGTGTGTGTGTGTGAGAGGGGGGGGGGGGTCATACTGTTGAAGCGTACTGCGGCCTAATCAGTGTTTTATATGCGACAGATTTCAGGTCCTTGTTATGGACCCGAATATTTCTTTTAAGGAAGCCAAGACTTTGATTAGCACTCTTGATTATATTATCAATGTGGGTACTTCATGATAGGTCGTCCGAAATGGCGACCCCTAGATATTTTGCAGATGAAACACTGTCCAGCTCAGTTTCATGAAACATGCTTCTTATCCACAGTCTAAAATAGATATTGTCGCTCAAACCAGATAGTAAGGAGAAATTTTATTCAAATTTTCACGAAAACTCAAAACAGTTGATTTTACAAGTGTTTATTAACACCATAATAACTATTATACTATAAGGGTTTGTTTTTGTTGTAATAATAAAAGAAATTAAAAGGAACTAAAATTAAAACTTGATGCTGTCAAGCAAAAGTAGTGTTGGCGAAATGCTTTTGGGGGCTTGTGTTCCGGCAAGTGTGTGAAAAGACATCAGACTAATTCTTTTATTTGGCATTAGTCACTATTTATACATATAATTCACAGTAACAGCCGAAAGCTTCATCAACCGAATATTAAACAAATATGAAATATTACATATTAATAGATGCTACTACAGGTACAAATGTTTAAAATATTAGACAAAATCACTGAAGCAAGAAATATAGTTCACAGGGACCTATATGAAGTTCCAGATCATTATGTTATAATAATTTATGATACATACCGTAACTTCCCAGTTTGACGTTGTATCGACGTAGTGACGACGTTATTTCGTCGATGCATCGTCCGCGATATTTATCAGAGATGATATGTGTGATGTATTATCTGCATTTATGCAACCAGTGCTTGTCGCCAGTGTGCGATATCTACAACGTGATATATCGATGTTACATTGCACGTCCGTTGTTTGATGCCAATATCTGCATCTTGCATATATATCTTTTGTATAGTGGCACTATTTCTGCACTGTGACACAACGTTGACACAACGTTGAACCAACATCACACTGATTCTTAAATATTTTTTTTTCAATCGTACCTTTGTGTCGACGTTGAAATGACGTCACAATAGTTTATTTAATCGTTAATTTCTAATCTGCCTTTGTTTCAGAGTTGAAACAACGCTGAAACAATCACAGTGGTTACGTTGCTTCGTCGTTTGTATTTCATGTTGACTGCACTGCTTTGTGAGGTGAATTTATTGTCCGAGATTTATCATATTTGTGCTTGTGCCCAGACAAGTTTCGAGTTTGGGGTACCCTGTGTCGGTGTACATTACTCAAATGTCAGCGAGCGCATTGGCAACACAAGGAACCCACTGGCAGGTGGTCAAGAAGCATCGGGCTTCCCTTTTATCTTAACCTGGGGACGATCACGATCGGTGACGGAGTGAAGTTGATTTAAGTCAGATTGCATTATGAGCTTGATATTGTTTACGCCAGAAGTGCCAAGTCTGTTGTAGGCTTGTGGAAGCCGATTTGTGGACCCTAAGTCGACAAGGATCTGACAGACATTTCATCGATTCGGATAGAGGGATCTCAACCAAAGCTCCCAGCAGCAATATTCGAGTTATGATGGTGGTGATTCTGATGGTTGAGATTTAGAAGTGAATGCTAATGTCTGTATTTAGTGACGGGCTTCCTGTTTTCTTTTGTAGGTTTTGTAATGGCAATCTGGCTCTAGTTTCAGAAGCAGTGTTCACTTAATTTAAGTGAGCAGTTCTGCTGACGTGAAGGAGGCCTTATCATACCGGAAGACCCTCGGCTTTCCTGGCTGCGATTCTGACTCGGTGGTGCGTCTGGAATAATCGGTGCCGTCCTTCTTTAGTCTACTAACTGAAGAGAGGCTGTGGCCCACTTCGACTCGAACTGTAGTAGCTACTATATTAACTAAATTCCAATCAAAGTGCGATGGTAGCTACTAAAATGACGTCATGAACTTACTTACCGCTATCAAAATTCATGTAATTAGGTACTGTGAAAAAGTTTTCGAACGGTCAGGAAAAAATTTGTTTTGGTCAATTAAAAATTTTACCGAGGTTCTTGATAAACTGAAGTCTAGAGGATATCGCGCGTCTAGTTTGTCTACATACGATTTTTCAACACTCTATACAACTTTGCCCCATAATTTAATAAAAAAGAAACTAATAAATTTAATTGAGACTACTTTTCAGAGAGAGGGTGCTCTTTATCTTGCTTGCAATGATAAACATGCTTTTTTTTACTTCCGATGACCAAAAAAAGGTTTAAAATGTGGTCTTGCCAAAATGTTTGTGATGCTTTAGTATATCTTCTAGATAACATTTTCATCAGATTCGGTACTAAGTTACACAGACAAATTATAGGAATTCCGATGGGTACTAATTGCGCTCCTCTTGTAGCAGATTTGTTTCTATCTTGCTATGAAAGAGACTTTATGATGTCTCTTTCTGATGATACTCATGCTCATGTCATTGAAGCATTCAACTCAACGTCTAGATACTTGGACGACCTTTTAAATATTGACAACCCTTATTTTGAAGAAATGGTTAGTCAAATTTATCCTGCTGAATTGCAGTTAAATAAAGCAAATACTTCTGATACCGAGGCCCCATTTTTGGATTTACATTTATCTATTTTAGATGGATTTGTTTCATCTAAAATTTATGACAAACGCGATGATTTTGATTTCGACATTGTTAATTTTCCGTTTTTGGATGGTGATGTTCCCCGCACCACTTCTTATGGCGTTTACATTTCTCAGCTTATTCGCTTCGCTAGGGTGTCTAGTCATCTGGCTGACTTCAATGCTAGTAATAAAAGTTTGACTGCCAAGCTTTTACAGCAGGGGTATCGGTATCATAAACTTCGGAAAGCTTTTTCTAAATTTTATCGTAGACACTTTGAATTGGTTTCTAAATATAATATAGGGTTAAGATCACTTTTGCAACAAGGCCTATCGGAACCTGAATTTTATGGTGACTTAGTATATAAATTACGCAAAATCGTAGGGAAAACAGAATTTCCCGATCAATTTAAGAAAATTATCATACGATTTACACGCATTGGCTATAACATAGATGTAATGCGACAGTCTGCATGCTTAGTGGTTAACCCAATCACGGTTGACAACTTTGCTGTCCTCTTTAATTGCACGCCGGTCGGTCGGGGTTCAGACTCTATGATAGCCCCTACATAAAGCTTTATATTAGTTGGTTGGGGCCGGATGTTTGTCTGTTTCTTGGCCCAACGGGGTTCAGCTGGTGGTCTTCTTTTGCTCCAGTACTCCAGTGGTGTTGCTGACGCCACAGGGATCTCCGGGTGTCTCAACACGTTTTGGCTGTTGAGTCCTCATCCTTGCTTCATCACGGTCTTTTCTTGATCTTAATTGTTGACCGTGATTACTCTCTGATGAGTTAGGGGACCTCCATACGAACCGAACTACTAACTAATTGTGTGCACCGCAGCGGAGGGTGAGGGTGAAGGTTTGGGCCCAGTAAAACCGGTTTAAACCCCCCAGTAGTTATTACTGACCGTCCCAAGGCGGTACTTTTGTTGCGGTTGCATTTGTTTTATGTTCGGTGCTGTTTAATTTATTGTGTTCTCAGTTTAATCCTTCTATCATAAAAATAGAAAATAGGTAAAAGTAAAAAGTATGCAAAGACCAGGAACTGAAACAATCAAAATCCAAATCCAGCCCTCAAACCCTAGTTTAAAAATAATTGTTAAATGTTTTTCATATAATTTGCTTAGTCCGTTGTAACCCGTCTGTTGGTCTAAATTATTTAGTTCAATAAAGATAGCTGAGTTGCCATCTATTTGGGAAAGAGCTGCTGACTCGGCTTATAACTTGTAATTTATTGTTTGTTGGGATGTCTTTGTCAATCTTTCCCTTTGATGTTGGGGATAGGGTTTGGGATCTGATTCAGTCAGTTCCTGAAGTGTAGTTACTCTTTAAAATTACTAAAGATCAACCGAGGTCTGGACCGCCGTTACTCTAGTTGCAAGATGGCGGCCCCTGAAGACTCTCGCGTTTTGTGGGTGTACAACAAGTATTTGTTTTACAGTCAGGGAAAGGCAAAAAGGTTATAGTGCACTAGAGAGTCGGTTCATTATAAGGGAAAGCTTTGTAGCAGCGTTGATGCAGCGTCCCTGTTGCATCCACGCTGGTGCATCGCCTCCGTGTGTTGCAGTATTAAAATACATGAATTTATTGAGTGGGCGAGTTAACAGTAAAATACTATACATGAAAATTGAGAAAATGATGATCACAAATGTATGTTTGTAAATCTGGGAGAAAAAGAAAAAAGAAAAAAAGAGAGAATTGGATATTCTCTCTCTCTCTCTCTTTTTTTTTTTTTTTTTTTTGGCTCTCTTCCATAGCAATTAAGATATTGAGCAGTTCTTTTGAGTATAAAAACATCTTCCTCGCTCTGTTGCCTGACCCCCCTACCCCCCCCCCCCCCCCCTATCTTTTCAGGACGAGAGCTACGGATTGTGACAATCTCAAGATCCCATGTAGACATCAATGGAGCCGCGTTGTTATGGCGGTTCTAGTGATGGACCTCATGGGATGTCTCTGTAGGTTTAAAGATGTTAGTCGGATCCCGCGCTCGTCCGAAGCCGTCTGTTATTGGGTTTCTCCCCTTTCCTTTCCTGTTTTGTGTCCCAAACAGTATTTCAGTCTATCCCCTTTCGCTGGCGACTTCATTGCAAGGACGTGGCGATCTTGCAAAGCATTCCGGCGGGCGCATGGCGCCGGAATGGCGTCGTGCTGGCGTGGATGCGATGTCAGTACCGATCGGAGCACGCTTTGCCAATTCCGTGAATCAGATTCACGGAATTGGCCGAGTGGTGTTCCGATTGATGTCAGTACATCGCGTCGGCGCCGGCGCGGCGTCGTTGGGAGGTCGTGTGCCTGCTTGGATGGTTATTTAGCAGCGAAAGGGGTTTAGTTTCGAAATTGTTTAATATTAAATATTTATGTTTATGCTACCATGTATGTGCATATATGTGTTGACTCATGTATGTCACAAATGTGACCTGAGTTTTTTCTGAATAAATGACTTTGACTTTGACTTGTTTTACTGAGTTGTTTCTTTTCCATTGTTTTAGGGCACATGTTATCATTTAATCTATAAAATTATCGTTTTTAAAGACGACATGCGTGGAAAAGGCAATGAAATACATAGTATTTGTTTCCGTTTCCATGACAATCTACTATTGTAGCAACTTTGGCGTTCGACTGGTAATGCGAGTGCGCATGCCCAAAATACTACTATGGTAGGAACTTTAGTTCGAGTCGAAAAGGGCCTGTACCGTAGTTGACACTCGACGCTCGGACTGAGTGTATGAGGACGTAACAACTATATTCATTATCTCTGATTTCACGATAGCAAACACTATCTCCAGCAAAAAGTCTTAATTCCGAGTCAACATTTTCTGTTATATCGTTAATGTACTACGAGAACAACAGTGGTCCAGGCACGGTGCCCTGGGGGGCACCTGACTAAACCCATGTTAATCAATCCAGATTTTACCAAAGTGTTTATACTTGATACGGACGCCAGAGATTTTGCAGTTGGGACTGTCATGTCTCAAGTATTTGATGGCAAAGAACGAGTCATAGCATATGCGAGTAGGACACTGAGAAAGGTTGAGAGAACAAATTTGCACTGGTGCACTTTGTAAAGTACTTTAGGCATTACCTGCATGGAAAGAAATTTACCAACGGAACGGATCATGGGTCATTGTATTGGCTAATGTGGTACAAGAATCCTGTAGGAGATGTGGCGCGATGGTTAAAAATACTATCCGCATTTCAAATGAAAATAGTTCACCGTCCTGGGAGGTCCCACAAGAATGCAGAATGGGTGAGTAGAATAAGGTGTTAACAATGTGAGATGTACGGTAAGACACAATCTGACAACCTTGCAGGAAAGACTGAAATGCACGAACAGATAGCGCAGGTGACAGAAGATCAAGTCATTGATTCAAATTCCTTGCTTCCAAAGGATCTTACTATTCAGAACTTATTTATCTTCACTGCAGCTGGTGTTTGTGCCGTGTGGCGGCCGTAAAACGTCTCCCCGTACATCATCATAGTGCATATTATATTTCTGGTCCTTCGGGATCATTGAGTTCATTTGAGTTATTTTGAAAATAGAGTTCCGCTTAAGCCGGTGCTAGGGGCGTGGCTGGTGTCGCACATTTCATTACTGTCGTGAACAGACTCAATTAAACCGAGTCTGTTATTTTCTGTTCTTTGATGTATTCATTGCTTCCAAAGGATCTTACTATTCAGAACTTATTTATCTTCACTGCAGCTGGTGTTTGTGCCGTGTGGCGGCCGTAAACTTCTCCCCGTACATCATCAAGGTGCAGATTATATTTTCTGGTCCTTTGGGATCATTGAGTTCATTTGAGTTATTTTGAAAATAGAGTTCTACTTAAGCTGGTGCTAGAGGGTGTGGTGTCGCACATTTAATTACTGGTCATGAACAGACTCAGTTAAACCGAGTCTGCTATTTTCTGTTCTTTGATGTATTCCTTGCTTCCAAAGGATCTTACTATTCAGAACATATTAAATATTATACAATGGGTTGAGTCAAATGAGAAACCTGATCGACGGAAATAGACTGCAAGAGCTACGTCCAGAAGTCCTTTCTGTCTCAGTGAGGCATGAGTGCTGTAAAGAATGGAATTCTTATGGGATAATGGGGAATTTTAGGCACTGATGAAGTGTACTGGCAGGATCGTATTTTTCTAAGTCACCGCTGAATGGTTTTGAATTACTTATATGATATCAAAGTCTCGGATCATCGTGGCATAAAGAAGCCATTGAGTGAAATTAGACAAAGCTTTTACAAGCCTGGATTAGGGACGAGTCATTTATTATCAGGTGGGAGGGGGGTACATTTTCATATGATTCACAAAGCGTTTTCCGACCCTTCCCCCCCCCCCCCCCCACCTCAGTCTCACCAGAATTTTTTCCCGACCCCCCCCCCCCCCCCCAGATTGGAGACAAAAAACTGTATGACCCACACACCCCACCCCAATCCCAGCTACCTTTCACACACACACACACACACACACACACACACACACACACACACACACACTTACCCATTTTATGTCAGACAGACCTTCAGTCAAACCCTGTATGAAACACAAAGAACATTCTGACATGTGTATGACTCATGCAGATTAATGGTCTGTTTAAATTTTGGCTGCAATTCTGCACTTTTCTTTCTGCTTTCATGGGCATCTTGAAGTCTGTTTTGTTGAATGTTCAATAAAACTGTTAATAATATTAATGGAGAGGGCGGGGGTCTGGGGCTGCGCCCCCAGAAGCCATAGCAGCCTTGCTGTTGACAAGGCACCTGGAGAGGGTATATCACAAACGCAGGCAAATAATTTAATTGAGAAGAAAATTATCCACTCGACATGATTTTATAGACAATTGTATGATGTTCTACTAGCAAGTTAATGAAAAGATCTGTTTCCGATATAAGCTGTCCAAGTTTTGTGTGTCATTTCCATTAATGTGTTTATGCTTTTGAATTTGAAAGAATAGACCCTGAATGTTAGGAGTAATGGAGTGTCTGGGGGTTTTGCCTCCCCCCAGAAGCTGAGATACATGTATTTTTTTTAAAAAATGAAGACTGATGGAAGATTTCTGACCCCCAACCCCCTAATATGCCTAATAAAATATATAACCCCCTACTCCAAGGCTTTTTGATTTCCGAGACCCCCCCCCCTAGCACATCACCAAAACAATCCGACCCCCCTCCCCCTAAATGTACCCCCCACCTGATAATAAATGACTTGTCCCTTACAGAACAACATAAAGTCATTTGTGGCCGGATGTAACATCTGTGTCAGTCGAAAAGAGTCACTCAAGACAAAAAGAGCTCTGTTGGAAATTGTAAGAAGTAGATTCCCGTTGAAGCGTAAAGCCATTTATATCTTAGGTGAACTCCTTATCAAAGAAAGAAGAAATCGCTTTATCCTGGTGATAGCCGATTTCTTTACAAAATGGACTGAATGGCATGTCATGCCAATTATGGAGGCAAGCACAGCTGTCAACATACTAATTGTATAAGATGTTTTAAGGTTTGGCAAACCATCCATTCCGATCAGGGTAGGGAAACTGGAAGTAAATTATTCTTAGAAATGTGCAAACTACTGCAAATTTCATAGAACAGACTTTTCTCACCTACCACGTACACGAATGGCGTTGAATCAAGGTTGGTTCAATGTTGATTCAACCTTGTGTCACCCGTGTGCTTTCAAATAAATTATTTCAAGACAGTCACAGTAGCAAATCTTATCCCACACGTCTAGCCATGTCGGATACGAAACACGTGAATTCCTTTGTTCGAATATTTCTTTGATCAATGGCTTTCCAGACAGGGTTTAGATACATTCATTTGACCTAATAGTTTCCATTAAACAATCTTCTCCAGCAAATCAGCTGTTGTACTGTTTTTTTTTTGTGTGTTTCTTTTGTTGTTGTTGTTTTTTTTGTGTGTGTGTGTGTGTTTTTTTACTTTGTTCGATTTCCTATCTAGGGTGATCGTGTTAGATTTATGAAGTCACTCTCTAAGTCACTCATTAAATGACGTGAGAATACCTCGTTGTAAGGTAGAAGCAAACAGTCAGCCAAAGAATCATTTTAATATTGGTAGGTGATGAAACAATCTGAAAAGTAATCAATCACTGGTGTTCAGTGCGGATAGAGATCCCAACCATCGAGTCTACCGTTCAAGTGAGAAACTCGGCAGAGCCTCGTTTTCCACTTGAACGGTAGTCCCTCGGGTCTGGATCTCCTTATATCCACTGGTATTAATGATAGATTTATTTATCCTATTCCAGCCAAAAGCAGATGATTTGTTGAATTGGTTTAACTAAACACTCACAGCTCTGCTTTGTGCTTTTGTAAACGAACCCCCGTAGGGAAGTGTCACAATTTAAAAATTTAGTCTAATGATGTAAGTCCCGAAGCAAAGGTTCAGTACATCCTCTCTCGTTTCACTTACACTAAAATGAAGCAAGAGAGCTTAAGCATGTATAATTTATCGTAACAAGTCATATTTTCACTGATTAATTAATAAGATACACGTTTTATGCCCATTTAAGTTTGTTTACAATCTAATGCAACTATTCTGTAGCTGCTTTCTTTTGCCATTATACCATTACCAAATAAAATAATTTTACAAAATTTCGTAGGATGAAAGTTCATAAAATTGTTTTTGGTTTAGGAAAACAATTAGAATAAAAAAGATTAGTTCAAATGATATATTCAAATTAGCCAAATCATGAGCCAGTAAGAGAAACAATATTAGGTCTTGCCATCACGTGATAATATCCAGGTAATGTTCTCATTCCCGCGCGTGCTGGTTGCATCAATGGATTTTATTTTGACCAATAACACGATTTCTATCCCAGCCTGTGATTCTTTCACAGTCTGTGATTATTTTGTTCTAAATATATTCTTTCGCAGTTCTATTCCCCTTAACTGTTATCATATACTCAGTTTGGACTATTTATGGGCTGTCACGTACATATTTCATAAATATTTTTCTGTTGGTTAGCAAGGGAGTTAATCCATAATAATTTAAAGGAAATAGGCTCGTCCGTTTTGAATAGATCATACCTGCAAAGATTACCTGTAAATATGTATTAACCCAGTAGTGAATATTCAGTCATGGACAGCCTCGTTGCCTGGAGGTACAGCTATGGATTCGTTCCACTGATCCTCATGGAGACCATTGCCACGAGAATTTGAATAAAACACGATGAAAATTCATTCTGTGTCTTACTTCCGAAGAAAACAGTCTATAAATAAAGGAACAGCTACTTTGGGGATAGGAAGGTAGCTTGCCAGTCCAAGGTGTATCTTATTCAAGAGGTAGCTTTGACTGCTGGGCAATTAGGTGGTCTTTCCACATGGGCTCGAAAGAGATCGGAAAGTGCCGTGCTGCCCGGGTCTACTCTCTTGTTGAGGCACTCCAGCAAGTGGTTTTTCGAAGTTTATATTTAAAGGATAAAGAAACAGCAAATTCCACTTACATGGTTCAGTTTACTACCATTTCTCGTAGTCAGATTTGTCCAGTAGAGTTTTTGAAATTCATTGGCATGCTCTCAAGCTTGGAAAGTAATCTCTTGCAATGTATTTTTTTCAGTTTCATAATGGCCGCCTCAAGGTAACCATTATTGCTGTAGGGGTGGCATGTTTCAAGCACATTCTTGAAAATTACCATTTCATATAAAATTAACATGAAATCATTTCAGAAGAATTTATGCTTATATCTTATAGCAGTTATTTTCATAAGTAATATCTTTTTGGAAAACAAAAAGATGCATAAGTGTAGCTGACACTGCAAACAACCCTTTGCTAAAATGGTCATATTCCAAAACAGATCAGGTGATTAGTGATGACATCATTTC
This sequence comes from Ctena decussata, assembly GCA_963989385.1. Taxonomy (NCBI): domain Eukaryota; kingdom Metazoa; phylum Mollusca; class Bivalvia; order Lucinida; family Lucinidae; genus Ctena; species Ctena decussata. The sequence continues at coordinate 29,757,841 of OZ022504.1, read as the reverse complement.
TGTTGTGATGTCACAATGGGTGGTTCCCAGCTTAATTAAAATTAAAATGAACCTCATCAAAGGCTGGAAACCAGAAGGAATATTTTTACTATTGGAAAACCCACTTCAAAACAAAAAATGATAAAAATAGACAAAAGAGGTCATGCAATATGCTGCAAGTCAGTATTTAGCTACGAGAAATGGTTTTGGGTATGTTAAACCTAAAATTTTGATATTTAAGCATCTTTAAAGAAAAAAGTTCCACTAAAAACCACTTGCTGGAGTGCCTCAACAAGAGAGTAGTTATCTTTGAATAGTGGATATAGATTGGTAGTTGAGTTTCACTTTAAATAGTATATAGGTCTACTCTGAGTTTCTTAATGGAGGAAACCCAGTGTACCTTGAGACCTAGTGTAGATACTCAGTAGCTAGTGGCTGTCTGAGGTACCGCGCCGCAGAGAAAGATATCGCAGGTAACTGTTTAGATGGGTAAATTAGAATTACAATAAGAATTGTTGGCTGGTGATACGTCCAAGGACAATCATTCACCAGGACCTGTGATCAGGGAAGCTAGTCCCTAGCCCTTACAAGAGAAGTAAACTTAGTAACTGAATCCTCTGCACACTCAGCAGCAGAAATAAGGGATTTTTTCCCAGGGAATTCTTATCTCTGATAGTCTGGGGAAAGAAACTGGACTTGTAAATGTCAGACCCAGCCAATGGGGTTTGAAATGCCAGGAAAAGATGGTTCCTCTTACGCCTGCTTGGGGGAACAAGGTCATTTATGGGTATACACCGAGCCACTTTAATTATGCACCACTTTTTCAATGCCCATAGTTTTAGCCCATAACTGCTTACAATAAAAATTTCTAGCAGAATACAATCATTGATAACTTTTGCAAAATCGCTGGAGTGTATCCGCCCTTTTTGCAGAGAGCTTATTTTGGCAATAACTCACGTGCAGCATAAGTGGCCGTTCATTTCGTTTGCAATTAGCATTGAACTTCATCTTTAGGGATAGTCGGTTTAGATAAACAACTAAGGTTTAGTGATTTCAAGTGGCGAGCCAATGTTATTATAGCAGATTTACAACACATGTTCACTTTTTAAGATGATTTTACTTCTGACGTCATTTTAACGTCAGTTTCGATCACCAATAAATTTTTCTTATCGCGAATTGAGATGGCCGCAATACCGTTGACAACATCAAAGTCAATAAAACTAAAACACAATTGAAGATTGACTCATTTCTGAACCCTTAGGGTACCAACGTCGAGACTAACGTCAAAGTCATAACGTGGAATTCTCAACAATGTTTGCATAGCAATTAACAAAGAACATGTGTTTGTTTACAAGGAAGTTTTTGTAGAAGTATTTCGATCACTTCTTTACAAAACAACATCAACTTTCACAGTAGCTTTTGTGAACAAGAAAAATAAACTTGCGTTTTCAACGTGTCACCGCAAAGTAAACAGCGGATATTGATATTGAAAAGAATGGAAATATTCACAACAATATGGCGGTCTTTCATATCATAGAAAGTAAAAACGTTCCAACTGCACACTTTGTGAAAAATTAGTGTTGAAAATATCCCGTCGCGGTGCGAATTCAGAATAAGTTGATAGCGTTGTGAATTCTAATTTGGTTGGTACCGCTCTTTTTCGTATGAACACCCTTTTGTTTGGTTTCCGACAGGTGCCATTTTTACAGGATTTATACACAATAAGTGCATTCTTAGCTTGTAGTTTTGAATTTAAAAAGAAATCGATTGTTGATTTACAATTCAGAGTTTCATAAGTGGTGCGTAACTAAAGTGACTCAGAGTACTGGCTGCACCCTTCAGACCTTTGTAAAGTATTATGAGTGTACTATCTTTCCTTGTCTTTTTCAGAGATTCCCACTTAAGTTTCTCCAAAATGCCAGTCATAGAATGCTAGGAACATATTATAGGCTCTAACCTCACACAGCACTTTGATAAAAATACTGTATGACCTCCAGTACGGTTTCCGCGAACGGAGGTCATGTGAAACACAACTTATACAGCTGACTGAATATATTCTCCAGAATATGATCTCAGGCTTGCAGACTGACCTTGTACTCCTTGATTTCAGCAAGGCTTTTGACAAGGTCAACCATCTCAAGCTTCTCTACAAACTCAGAGTGCATGGTGTCCATGGTAAAACTCTAAGGTGGGTTGAAGCATTTTTACTTGGTAGAAGCCAAACAGTAGTCCTTGATGGCGATAGCTCACAGGAGCTCCCGGTTGCGTCTGGTGTGACCCAGGGATCGGTCGGGTCCTATACTGTTCCTGCTGTATATTAATGATTGCCCAACAATATTCAGTCACAAGTAAGGCTCTTTGCGGACGACACGGCAGTATATCTCTCAGTCAGGAACAGCAGGGACTCAGCCATTCTCCAAAATGACCTCGACTACCTTCAGCAGTGGGAAAAACAGTGGGACATGGAATTTAACCCTTGTAAATGCCAAGTATTGCACAGGGCTCGCAATCCCATCATTAACACATACACTCTCCATAACCAGATTCTTGCCTCAGCTGATGCCGCCAGATACCTGGGTGTTGAGATTTCTAATAATCTGAATTTTAGTCCGCATATCAATAGAATCACTTCTAATGCCAACCGCACTCTTGGTTTCTTGAAAAGAAATATTCGGACAAAACACCCAGGTGTTCGTGAGGCTGCATACAAAACTCTCGTGAGACCCCAACTCGAGTATGCTTCCACCATCTGGAGCCCAAATACCAAACATGGTATAAACAAAGTAGAGATGGTCCAGACACGAGCCATTGGATGGACTCAGAGTAAGAGCTCGTCTTCCGATAGTGTTTCAGCTATGTAGTCAACCCTAGGCTGGCGGTCACTTGAACAGAGGAGGGCAGACGCAAGACTAACCATGCTGTACAGGATTATAAATGGTCTAGTGGCCATTAAGCTGCCACCATACTTTCAGCAGCCTACCAGACTGACAAGGCATAGCCACCCCCTCGCCCTGCGCCAAATACATCTGCTAATTTCTATAAGTACTCCTTCTACCCATTGGCTGTTGTACAATGGAACAGATTACCTGAAAGAATTGTCACACTGTCTACACTTGATCAGTTTAGTGTAGCAGTTCGGTCAATTGACCATCCAATGCCTTAAACATGAGACACACTGTTTTTAACCTGTTTTTAACTTTTTCACTCTATTTTAATTAACTAACACTGTCACACTTTTATTTCATTCTTCCTCTCACTGCTTACTAACTTGCATTGGCGCGCATCCAGTCCTGCACGTAATCCTCTCGAGGGGGTGTTGCAGTATCAATAGATAGATACTCCCAGTTTCATGGTCATGGCCATAGAAAGCTGAATTACAGACGTTTCGTACCCTGGACGTTTCGTACCCTAGCCGTTTCGTACCCAACCCTGGACGTTTCGAACCGTAACACTAGTCGATTCGTACCCTATTTCTGGTCGATTCGTACCTAATCCTGGTCGATTCGTACCCAGGTCCTATCTAGTATTACAGGCCCATGTTAATTTATGTACCTATATAAGGAGTGCTAACTTTACCCAGTTATGATGTATGTTTGTCAAAATATTTAATCATTGTAATTGTAATCATTCATATTTCAAACGGGGCTTAATGTGTTTAAATGTGTCTGATATGCAGCTAAAGTAATTAAGCAGTCAACCTTAATTGAATACTCATATTACCAACATGTGTTAGTTTGAGGCTTAAATTAGTCGCTATACATCAAAGACAGTAGTTATTTATTACAGTTTGAAACATGATTTTGCGTTTTATGCTGATATACGTTTTTTTTTTTTAAAATAACCTACTGTGTTTTGTCTTATTTCTGAACTTTATTGTGTTTTATTCGATAACCTACTGTGTTTGTCTTATTTCTTGACTTTATTGTGTTTTATTCGATATAACATACTGTGTTTTGCCTTATTTCTGGATTTTATTTGAAAATAACTCAAATTCAAGAAAGTTTATAAAATGATTATTATGTCTGTACAATGTTCAATAAAGGGACAAAAATTATTAAGATCTACTGAAAGAGTAAATATTCATCATCAGTCTCATCCTGCATATTCGCTTGGTAACCATATTATATAGCAATAGTAGATTCTTTGGATGCGCGCATGATTCCAGGTGTGTGCAACAATGGATACGTTCCAGCTGAGCCACCTGGGGAACATCGTTATGAGAATGGAAACAACAATTATAAGATTCCAGTCGGCTATACCACTACATACATACATACATACACACACACACACACACATACATACATACATACATACATACATACATACATACATACATACATACATACATACATACATACATAAATACATACATACCTGCGTGCGTGCGTGCGTGCGTGCGTGCGTGCGTGCGTGCATGCGTGCGTGCATGCATGCATGCATGCATGCATACATACATACATACATACATACATACATACATACATACATACACCTTACAGAGTGGGGTACTAATCGATTAGGCTAGGGTACGAACCGACCAGGGTTTGGGTACGAATCGACCAGGATGAGGGTACGAATCAACCAGGATAGGGTACGAATTGACTCGGGTACGAAACGTCCAGGGTACGAATCGCCTTGCTCCCCTTCTAAACTATAACTTCAACTGATCTCTATATGATAGTGGACCCCACATATTTAAAAAAAAGATAGTATGCTGGTCACAGGGCGTCTGGTGCTCAAATTTATGACAATACACATACTTCAATGTCATGTGGCCCGTATAGTGTGTGAACCTATGAAGGGGTGCACACTATTCTCCGGGATCCTCGTTTGAATTATCCGGGATGCATGTGGGGTGGTGTTGCATCGGCATCAATATCTCAACAATGACTCATCAGATTTTCATAATTTTGGTATCAATTGAAAGATTAAACATAATTCTAAAAGATAAAATAAAGAAAACAAGGAAACTAGGAATTTTGATATGCATTTTTTACTTTCAAATTTTCCGGGATCCTCTCGCGTCGCATCCGGGATCTATGGGGTAGTGCTGCGTCGGCATTAATATCTCAACAATAACTCATCATATTTTCATAATTTGTGGTATCAGTTGAAAGATTAAACATTATTCTAAAGGATAGAATAAAGAAAACTAGAAAATTAGGAATTTTGATATGTTCGTTTTACTTTCAAATTTTCCGGGATCCTCTCGCATCGCATCCGGCATCTAGGGGGTAGTGCTGCGTCGGCATTAATATCTCAACAACAACTTATCAGATTTTCAAAATTTTGGTATCAGTTTAAAGATAAAACATTATATCACTATAATATTGCAACAAAGCCGCAAAATCAGCGATATTTGAGCATATGTGTACATTTAAAATTTCCTTCCGGGATCCTTCGGGATCCCATCTGGGATTCAGGGGGCAGTATCTTTATTTCCATATAAAATTCTTCAAAATTAACCTTCATACAATACAAAAGGTTTAAACAAGTCTGGGTCATACGAAAATAGTATGAAATCTTAAAACACAGACCAAATAACATTATTCGCCTTTCTAGTAAATTTGAATTTGATGCTTATAAGAAGATGATTGTATAAGATTAATCGATATTTCAATATAATTGTTCTACAACCTATCCGTCTCGTTTATGAACCAAGGTGATCCCGTAAATTTCAAAGATAAAAATGTGACCCTTAAAATGCTTTTATGTTAAATTATTTACCATGTACTTTTAGCTTAGAGTATAAACTTTATACTGATATAAAGAAATTAAATAATTATCAGTTATAAAGGAGATATCGCTGCTGGCGCAATACTGCCCCCTGACTCCCAGATGGGATCCCGAAGGATCCCCGAAATTTTAAATGTAAATATATGCTCAAATATCGCTGATTTTGCGGCTTTGTTGCAATATTATAATGATACAATGTTTTATCTTTATTTATCTCATTTATCTTTAAACTGATACCAAAATTTTGAAAATCTGATAAGTTGTTGTTGAGATATTAATGCCAACGCAGCACTACCACCTAGATGCCGGATGCGATGCGAGAGGATCCCGGAAAATTTGAAAGTAGAACGAACATATCAAAATTCCTAATTTCCTTGTTTTCTTAATTTTATCTTTTAGAATTATGTTTAATCTTCCAACTGATACCAAATTTATAAAAATCTGATAAGATATTGTTGAGATATTAATGCCGACGCAACACTGCCCCATAGCTCCCGGATGCGATGCGAGAGGATCCCGGAAAATTTGAAAGTAAAACGAACATATCAAAATTCCTAATTTTCTTGTTTTCTTTGTTTAATCTATCTTTTAGAATAATGTTTTATCTTTTCACTGATACCAAAATTATGAAAATCTGATAAGTTGTTGTTGAGATATTAATGCCGACGCAGCACTACCCCCTAGATGCCGGATGCGATGCGAGAGGATCCCGGAAAATTTGAAAGTAAAACGAACATATCAAAATCCCTTATTTCCTTGTTTTCTTTAAACTATCTTTTAGAATTATGTTTAATCTTCCAACTGATACCAAATTTATAAAAATCTGATAAGATATTGTTGAGATATTAATGCCGACGCAACACTGCCCCATAGCTCCCGGATGCGATGCAAGAGGATCCCGGAAAATTTGAAAGTAAAAAAAGCATATCAAAATCCCTTATTTCCTTGTTTTCTTAATTTTATCTTTTAGGATTATTTTTAATCTTTTAACTGATACCAAAATTATGAAAATCTAATAAGTCATTGTTGAGATATTGATGCCGACGCAACACCACCCCACATGCATCCCGGATAATTCAAACGAGGATCCCGGAGAATAGTGTACTATACGCCCTATGAAGGCTGGACTTCCAAGATATTCCGGTGTTTCTAGCGACCAGTTCATTCTTCCCATCTGGTAAATTGACCTACAACAAAGCGCTGTTAATCTGAATTCGGATGCAAATCTGGTAAAAGATGAAGCGATAAAAGTGAAAGACATTGCTAACGTTTTCAATTAGATATGAGTTTATATTTTTCTTAAACTTAAAGAGATAGGCGAAAGCAGGTGTAAGATGGGTTAATATTCGTAGGTTACACAATTCCGTTGAGTGCCTCAAATTGGCTCAACCTCCGTGCATTCTGAACCCTCTTGTTTGCATCCGGTCCTACTAAAGACAAAAAAGGACTTGCTCCACCGAAAAGGACTGAAAAGAACTTTTGGCCACCGAAAAGAACTTTTATTTGCAGTTAAGTGTCATATAAAACGTGTGTTTTTGGCTGTAGCGGGCGAGCCTATGTATTCAGATGGAATATGACTTCCTGTCATGCGCACTCAAGCAGAAAATGCTGGTTTGTTCCCAGCTTCGAGAATGGTCCATAATTACAAGGGCAGAACCTATATATGGAGAGCGTATACGGGGCGCATGTGTCTTTTGCAGGTGGCACTATTGTACCTAAGCACCGTAAAATAACGACACGCCAGAATCTGGCACATTAAATAATCAAGCATATCTAGCATTTTTGCCCTAAATACTCAAGTTATTTTTATTTTCAGTTATCCGGTGTATTTGAATGTTTCTTAATAGTCCACTGTCAAATTACGACATCAAGTCAAGTCAAGTAAAATTTATTTAACGTTAGCAATCTCTTCCAACAATCCATTGACACGGGTGAAATCCCCAAGGAATGGTCTCTTGCAAATATATGCCCACTCTTCAAAAAAGGAGATAGGTCTTTGGCTTGCAATTACCGACCGGTTTCTCTAACTTGTGTACCATGCAAGCTACTCGAACACATTGTCTGCTCTAATATTATGGCACATTTGGATGACCATAAACTCTTGTCAGACAGACAACATGCTTTCCGTAAGAAACATAGCTGTGACACTCAATTGATCACGGTTATAAATGACTGGGCTAAAATCTTGGATAAGGGCGGTCAGGTTGACACTTTGATCTTGGACTTCGAGAAAGCTTTTGACACTCCCCCTCATGAATTACTTAAATGTAAGCTATACGGCTATGGTATTGGTGGGAAGACTCTGAAATGGATAGATTCTTTTCTCTGTTACAGGCAGCGGTGTGTGGTGGTAAATGGAGTTAAGTCGGATTGGGCCCCAGTTTTGTCGGGTGTCCCCCAGGGCACCGTCTTGGACCATTGTTGTTCTCGTTATACATTAACGATATAACAGAAAATATTGACTCGGAATTAAGACTTGCTGACGACTGTGTTTGCTATCGTGAAATCAGAGATATTGAAGACACGGTGAAACTTCAGGAGGATATAGATCGTTTAGGTTGTTGGGCAAGGAGTTGGGGCATGAGATTTCAACCTGTTAAATGCAATATAATGCAAATTACAAGGAAACGGATCAAGAAGATCAATGCTTCCTATACCTTAGAGGGAACGGTCCTCAGTAATGTAGAAACTATCAAGTATCTCGGCATAACCATTGCCAATGATTTGAAATGGAACACACATGTCAGTAATATTTGCACAAAGGCGAATAGGACCCTCGGCTTCCTCAGACGTAACTTGGCGGCATGTCCACAAGATGTTAAAGGTAGGTTCCTGGGCTAGCGATGTCAATTATATCCACTAAATAATTTCGTCTTTTTCTGAGCAATATTGAATTCTCTTATTTTTCTGAATTTATTGCTACTGAGAAACTCGTCAGATGTTGAAGAAAATAGTCGTTTTCCCTTTTGCTTTATTTTCTTTCGTTGGAATTCCAGTTCTAAAAATAACTTTGTTTCTTATGTCTACAGGTGCGCGGTTTCTGATGCCATTCTCCAAAGGTCAATTTTCCCTTGACGTGAGCTCTCCCAGAGGTCCTGGCAGGGCGGATGGGTTAAAACTATCCCAAAATGCAATGCAGCATGACATCAGCTGTGTTATCTATTTTTGGCGAACTAAAAATAGCGCTAACTGGTGTGCGAAGCAGAGTTAGGAAATCCCTTGCAAAACAACTTTTCCTAATATTTTTTTGATTTACACTTTTTAGTGAAACTTATTAATTCCCTTTTATTTAATAAGTGCTTTCCAACAACTTGGATGAAAGTTCATCAAGATTATGATGCATTCCAAAGTACAGGAACCTACCTTTAAGGAGTCAGCATACAAGGGACTGGTGCGTCCAGTCCTGGAGTATGGCAGCTCAGTTTGGGACCCTCAAAGTATACTTCTTCAAGATGAACTTGAGTAGGTGCAGAAAAGGGCAGCGGGCAGCTAGATTTGTAACGGGAAATTACACATATGAAACTGGGAGTATGACTGGCATTCTGGAGAAACTTAAGTGGGAATCCCTAAAAAAGAGAAGGAAAGATAGTAGACTCATAATGCTTTACAAAGGTCTGAGGGGTGCAGCCAGTATACCCATAAATGACCTTGTTCCCCCAAATAGGCGTACCAGGAATCATCATTCCCTGACATTTCAAACCCCATTGGCTGGGACTGACATTTACAAGTCCAGTTTCTTCCCCCAGACTATCAGAGATTGGAACTCCCTGGAAGATTCACTTATTTCTGCTGCTGAGGGTGCAGAGGACTCAGTTACTAAGTTTACTTACACACCGACTCCTTTGATCTCTGTAAGTTTATATTTCACGTAAACACCTGCATGCTTTTCTATACCACCTCGCGGGAGGGTGGTATATGTTACACTTCACTGGAGTAGGTTGTTCACCGTGAACAACCTACCTCCAGCGAAGCGATTAATCCTGTTTAGCACATGCAAAACAGAATTTATCCCCAACACGCGAAAAAGAAACTAAACGTATCTGAGACCAACGATTACTCTAACCAGTCTGCAATGCGCTGACTGAGCGCCTACAGATGTCTTCGGATTCATACATGTGGATGCTCCGACCAGACTGCGCGGATGCACATGCTGGTTTGAGCCTTTTGGGCGTTGAGCACCTTTCTGCGTGTCACATCGCAATTGTATATGAGACTTGGCACTGGTAAACCAGAAATAAATGTTAGCTCAATAGCTGTATATTCCTGTCTGCCGTTTCAATAGCTGGATGTCGTGAAATTTGACGTCCTTTTTAACAGTATTTCAGTCATATCAGGATGACAGAAGGTGGTAATGAAAGGAGCACGGGAACCTCCTTTATGGCTGACAAGGTTTCTGCCTCCAGCGGGAATTGAAATCGGGGCCGCTAGATCAGTTGGTCAGCGCTTAACCCACTAAGCTATCCATAATTTGCAAAAGATCAGAATTCATTACGGAAAGGCCCAGAGAGCGAACTGACCTTAACAATTTTTTCTTTTGTTTTCTCCAGTCCGACAACCTCAATATAGCTAAAGAACATGGGCAAAAAAAAGATGTCTACGCATTTGCAATAACTGATCTTTAGCCACCTTTTATCATTTTAAAAAGCCCCGGTGGCTCAGTATGTTAAGCGCTGGCCTACTGATCTAGCCGTCCCAGGTTCGACCCTGGCAGTAGGTGAGAATCTATTCAATCAGAAACGGAGTCCCATTACACACAGCCTTTCATTGTCATCTAGCCATCGTCCTGATATGACTGAAATAATGATGAAAAGGACGTAAAATCACAAGTCATCCATCTTTCCATCCATCATTTAAAGATAGATTCAATCTGCGAACAACGGAAACTAAGACCAGCCTACAAAAGTACGTAGTCTGATCTGAGTTTTCTCTGTTCGTACAAATCACAACTTTAGGTAACAATCGATCAGCTGCTGATAGTTGTTTTTTTCTGTTTATGCAAGATACTGTTTGCAAATTCTCGTAAACAACAATAAATATATTAAAAATGCTGGTGCTTCTCATTAAAACCGACTCTGCAAGACTGTTCTAATAACGGCCAATGAGGAGCCACAGCCATCATTTCTAATGAAGATAACGGCAAACCATCAACTCTGACAATCTACAACTGTATTGGCCGAGACCTTATAATCCAAAGGTCGCAAGCTCGAGTCCGGCCTAGATCGTAATTCTTCCTTAAGCGATGGTTTACCTCACCCTTATCCTCATGATAATTTCCTCTTGTTTCCTAGCTCGGGTTCGAACCTGGCTGGCAACAGAATTCTTTACAATCGTAAATGGAGATCCATTGCACATAACCTTGCATTATTACCCTCTCATTGTCCTGTAGCCGGGCCGGGTAGAGCAATCGGTAGGGCACCTAACTCGTAAGTCAGAGGTCCTGGGTTCGAATCCCGGTCTGGCCACATACTTTCGTTTCTCCTTCCGCTGATTCAAGAAGGGCAGTTGTCAGTTACTGGCGAAAGTATGTGCACTTAGTACTGGTTAACCGCTTAGGAGGTCTAAGCCTGCCCAGGAATAGTGTGGTTAGGTTAACTGACCGTCCCGACATGACTATAGTTGTTTACCGTGGACGTTAAGCATCAAATCAACCAACCAACCAATCATTGTCCTGTATAGCTTAAATACTGTTGAAAATGATGTAAAATCGCGTCATCCATCCATTCGTCCCGTTTCCCAGTAAACTGTGTCAGAGATATTATTTTACAAATATTATTTTCGTATTTCTCAAAGAAATCCTATGTTGTGGCGCATAAGAACCGTTTCGGCGAGACGTTTCTAATTAGGGATCACAACTTAGTTTTCTTATGGAGAAATTCTGATAATTATCCCTAGATTATGCCTATTACCCCTTCTTATCTTAAGCACTGTATTAAGCCTCATATGAGATACTACATGTATACGTGTACAATAAACAGAAAAAATCAAATAAAACATTTTACCTGCGCATCCGATCTGCGACTGCATTCTCTAAACATGTACTCATAGTACTGTCACTGTTGCTATTCGGTGTGTAAGTCGGATATCGACCTTGTCCTCGATGTTCATCCAGTGGAAAGACCTGCACGTGCGTATCGAAACACCTCCCGCGCTCCGCGCGGTCGGTGTCTCGATACGCACGTGCAGGTCTTCCCACTGGATGAACACCTCGGACAAGGTCGATATCCTATACTTCTCTTATAAGGGCTAGGGACTAACTTCCCTGATTCACAGGTCCTGGTGAATGATTGTCCTTGGACGTATCACCAGTAAACAATTCTGATTCTGATTCTGATTCAGTTATAACATACATTTACATGTAACACAAGTTCCTAGAAACTTTTCCTACCAACCAACAGGATTTAGATATCACAGAAAGTTTTATAACAAGGCATGCATAAAAAGGGAAATGTACTATTTACAATCTATTTTACATCACAGGAAGCTGAAAATACATATATATTAAGACATGGCATTAGGTTATTAAATTAAGTTTTGATCACAGACAAACAAGAATGCTAAAGGAAATTTTAAAATTTGGTAGACCCCTGCGATACACCTTGGGTCGAAAATCGAAAGGGAGGGTGGGGGGAGAGAGTTTCTTGAAATTCAAGGAACTCAGGCGAAAACGAAAGAGGGTCCCAAGATGCGCAATTCGTGGGCATTATGTAAAACGTTGACTGGATTTGGACTCTGGACTTCGGACTGTGTAAAACCTGGACTGTGGACTTTGTATATGTAAAACCTGAACTTTTGACTCTGGACTTTGTAAAACGTGGACTAAAATATTTCAACATAGTTGATATTCCTGAACACAAACAGTGTAGAGTGTTGATCCAAATTAGACTGCTGGTTGGAACAGTCTGATAAGGGTCTGTGCCCACAGTTTTATCGAAAAGCATTTACTGGTTTTAAAGACAAGGTGTTTGATGGTATCTACTAGATACTGTTTCTTATTTTTTTCATAAACGTACATTGAAATTCAGTTTCATGAACGTGTCTAATTGAAAAAAATTCAATTCAGGAAACACAGCATGTGCTATATGGAAAAATATCAGTACCTTACAATTGCCATCAAATCATCCTTTTCTAGGCTTATGCAATGTTAACAGTTACCTTCCTTTTTGAATAAAACTTACTAAAAATTTTGCATTAAATCCCTAAATAATGACCAAATATATGATGATCAAGGATTCTGTAAAACAACATCCTTTGGAAGCATAAAAAAACACTAATTCCTTCATCCCAGCGGGCACATGACCTTGTAATGACGTCTTATTGACATTGATATGATGTGATTACATTGCATCGACGTCAGTACGACGTCATTTAGACTTCATGTGCCTGCTGGATTGACTTGTAGTCATTACCAATTACCAGTTATACTCTATACCACAGGTTTGCAGGGCCTCATAGTGCAGTCTGTGGCACGTCTGACAGAGGTCCCCGGTTTGATACAGGGTCGGGTCACTTACTTTCGTTTCCTCTTCTGCTGATTCAAGAAGGTGCTAACTTGGCAAGCCTTTCCTTTTAAAAGGAAACTTTATAGAACTTCTTACATCATTATGATATTAATTAATCATTGCTTAAATAATAATTTTGTTAATTGTTGTATCTTCTTCCTGAAATTTCACAAAAATATTACAACACCAAAAAGGACTCAACTTCTTGTCAGTGAAGAGCTGCCATGTACCGAAAAAGGACATTACTAATGCCAAATTTCGGACACCGAAAAGGGCTTTTTCTCTCAATGTACCCTTGCGTTATATATATTCTTGGTATTAGTATAACTTATAAACACTGCATTGACATCTGGGGAATAAAATTCTATCATTCAATATAAATAAAGAAGGGAACACCCCTTAGATATCTCCCAGTATATTTTTATGTCCCCCCACCAAAGGTGAGGGGGGACATATTGTTTTCAGTGGGGTTTCCGGGCGTCGGCGTGACAGTTTCTTGCGTGCACGGTATCCCTTGAACCAATTGATGGAATTTCACCAAACTTGCATGGATACATCATTGGGACAAGTTTAAGAGCTGATTAGATTTTGGTGACCTTGATTTCATTTTCAAGGTCACTGGAGGACTTAGATGACATTTTCATGTACCTACATTGCGTGTGTGATATCTCTTGAACCAATGGATAGAATTTCACCAAACTTTCATGGATATGTCATAGGGACAAGTTTAAGAGCTGATTAGATTTTGGTGACCTTGACCTCATTTTCAAGGTCACTGGAGGAGTTAGATGACAATTTCATGTACCCATGTTATCTCCTAAACCAATGGATGGAATTTCACCAAACTTGCATGGATACATTATTGGGACAAGTTTAAGAGCTCATTAGATTTTAGGGACCTTGACCTTATTTTCAAGGTCACTGGAGGACTTTGATGAGAATTTCTTGTACACACTCAGGTTTTCCCTCAGCCTTGTATATAAAGAGTTTTTGGGACCCACATACCAAATGTTTAAGAGTCCAATGCCAAAAGTAAAGGGTCCTGTACTCTGAAAAATGTTATAAAGTGTCCAAATCAAATATCAGAATTACATAAATACTTTATCGTGAAAACCATTACTTTGCATTGTGCCAAGAATAATATACCTTTTATAAGAATTCATCACTTTGAATTGGGTTTTGTTTTGAGAGTCCCAGTGGATGCACAGATTTTTTTTCTGGGAGTCCCAGACTGACCATGTTGGGGGTCTGAGACTCTCAATCTTGAGTCCGGGAAAACCCTGCCTCTATATCTCCTGAACCAATGGATAGAATTTCATCAAACTTGCATGGATACATCATTGGGGCAAGTTTAAGAGCCAATTAGATTTTGATGACCTTGACCTCATTTTCAAGGTCACTGGAGGACTTAGATGACAATTTCTTGTACCCTCTATATCTCCTGAACCAATGGATGGAATTTCACCAAACTTGCATGGATACATCATTGGGACATGTTTAATAGCTGGTTAGATTTTGATGGCCTTGACTTCATTTTCAAGGTCACTGGAGGACTGAGATGACAATTTCCTATTACCACAATATCTCATGAGCCAATGGATGGACTTTCACCAATCTTGCTTGGATACATCACTGGGACTAGCTTAAGAGCTAATAGATTTTGATGACCTTGACCTCATTTTCAAGAGCACTGAAGGACTTAGATGAGAATTTCTTGTACCCACTATATCTCCTGAACCAATGGATGGAATTTCACCAAACTTGCATGGATACATGATTGGGACATGTTTAAGAGCTGATTAGATTTTGATGACCTTGACCTCATTTTCTAGGTCACTGGAGGACTGAGATGACAATTTCCTATTACCACAATATCTCATGAGCCAATGGATGGAATTTCACCAAACTTGCTTGGATACATCACTGGGACTAGCTTAAGAGCTGATTTAGATTTTGACAACCCTGACCTCATTTTCAAGGTCATCGGAGGACTTAGATGGCAATTCCTTCTACCCATAATATCTCATGCACCAATAGATGGAATTTCACCAAACTTGCATGAATACATTACTGGGACTAGCTTAAGAGCTGATCAGATTCTGGTGACCTTGACCTCATTTTCAAGGTCACAGAAGGACTTCATTATAAGGGATAGAAAATGGGCTGTTGGGGGGACATCAGTTTTTCTCTGAAAAACATTTCTAGTTATTTTTTCTTTCAATGAGCGCATGTTAACCCGCCATATTTGTTTATTCCCTCAGTACCACACTTTCTGATGCCGTCATATATTTTCGTGGTATCAAAAAAAGTTGCTTGTACGATGTCCCAAAAGTGCAGTCATGTCTGATTTTAGGGTATTTTGTATTTCAAATATTTGTTTAATTATTAAACCAAACAAACTTTAAAACTGTTATTTTTAAATAATAAAAAATGTATCACATTTACTAATTGCCACTTTATTCCTTAACACTGCAAGACAATACAAAATCCATATAAGGCATGACACTTTTTTGCCACAGTAGAAAAAAATTTTGGAGGGAGTTTTGCATCATACATCATCATATTTTGTTACTATAAATAGACTACAGTAGACAGGTTGACCTGTTTGCATTGGAAGGTTTTGTATTTTCATATTTGGGTCATTTAAAGATAACTGTAAAAATGCATTAGTGAAAACAGGTTTAAATTGACATGACAATATGAAAAATATATCATTTAGACATGTTCGGTAGCAATGTGGTTCATTGTTGACAAAATTATAGACTACTGGGATTCACCGTCTGTCAACACAGTAAGTATGACGTCATAGACATGGTGCGCTGGGTCAGGAATACCACAGAAATGTAAGTACCACGAAAATATATGTCGGACCGATACTAGAAAATTATGCTCGGAAATAAGATATTTTATCCAATATATTTTTCAAACATATTTGTAGCATAAAATAGTATTTATTAATGCATCATCACGCCGCTCAATAATGCCCGAACAAACTGACCAATAGCTCCTGCATTTAAGTGAAAATAACTGAAAAAATCAGTCGGTCGTTTTATATCTCCCTATATATATATAAATTCGACATTTGACTCATAGGCCTGCACCAGAAAAAAGTTCTGTTTGGTGCCCGAAAGTTCTTTTCGGTCCTTTTCGGTGGCAAAAGTCCTCTTCTGTCTTTAGTAGGACCCCTTTGCATCCTTCTCTGTATTCTTTTGCACAATCTGTATCATACCTCCTCA
The DNA here is from genome assembly GCA_963989385.1 of Ctena decussata. NCBI lineage: Eukaryota > Metazoa > Mollusca > Bivalvia > Lucinida > Lucinidae > Ctena > Ctena decussata. The sequence continues at coordinate 29,741,388 of OZ022504.1, read as the reverse complement.
TCTTCCAACCTTTTCACTCATGTCAGAGGTCTGGTGATTTGGGGCTTTTTTCCTCCAAAATATTATTCGCTGGCTGCATCTTCTTCCCGTTGACTCATGAATGTCATGAGTCTGGTTGGGTATGAAAACCACAACCAGTACCTCTGTACCTAAATCCATACCAGAAAATTTTAGGTCCTGTTGGGACACAACCAAAGAACTCAAAATTAGAATAATTGGTGTCATATTGTGACATAATGTATAATAAAGATCTGCCCAAAAAATAAAATTCCAAAATGACTTATTTTTTAATAAAATGACATTTATGTATCTCTGTATGACAACCACATCCGTAGCTGAGATCGTTTTTCAGGCATTTTTTGATAATGATGCCAAATTAACTGAAATATAGCGCTCCAACATGAAGGAAAAACAATATCCGACTAATATGAAGCAAATAATTATAAAATAACGCATGTAAAATGTTGTTTTTCTACAATATCACGATTATACTGAAAGATATTCTAAAAATAGAACCATAACAAATATGGTCAGATACGGTTTCTACAATTAAACCGCACTTTGTTAAATAAACAAAAAAGGGATGGGCCTGTCTCCACATTTATCAGATATAAATGAAAATATATTTTATATTTTATAACTGATACTAATAATAATACAAAAATATTTGTTATAAAATTTTGATAAATCCCATGTTATTTTATCCTATTTATTAAATGACATGCAGTTCAATAGTAGAAACCGAATCGGACCATATTTGTTATGGGTCTATTTTTAGAACATTTTCCTTTAAAATCGCGATATTATAGAAAAACAACATTTTACATGCTTGATTATATATTTTTAGCTCACCTGAGCCAGAGGCTCCGGGGGAGCTTATAGGATGGTAAGGGTCCGTCGTCCGTCCGTCGTCCGTCCGTCCACAATTTAAACGACTTCTCCTCTGAAACCGCTAGGCCGATTGTAACCAAATTTCATATAGAGCCTCCTGGGACCTTAGGAACGAAAAGTTGTTCAAACGGTCCTGGTCACATGACCAACATGGCCGCCATGCCCATATATGGTAAAAACCTGAAAAAATCTTCTTCTCCAGAACCGATAGGTCGATGGTCTTGAAACTTGGTATGTAGCATTGGGTACATGAGTACTACCAAGATTGTTCAAATTATGACCTTAGGTTGACCTTGACCTGTTTTACGGTAAGGTTAAATTTGCTTACTCATGCTTTTATATGGCAAAATGCTGCAACATAAGATATCTTGGAAACTGTTGAAGATTTTGGCCTAAAAATTGGTACATACAGTCATCTTAATGACTACATGAAGATTTATGAGTACAAGAGGTCAAGGTCATTCTTTGACCTTTGATCCAGAACTCTCATATTTTGACAATATCAAACAATCTCCTCAAAAACCACTAGGCCAATTGTAACCAAATTTCATATAGATCCTCCAGGGGTTGAGGAATGAAAATTTTGTGCATACGGTCCAGGTCACATGACCAACATGGCCACCACGCCCATATATGGTAAAAACCTTTAAAAATCTTCTTCTCCAGAACCAGTAGACCGATGGCCTTGAAACTCGGTATGTAGCATTGGGTACTCAAGTACTATCAAGATTGTTCAAATTATGACCCTGGGTTGACCTTGACCTTTTTTACGGCAAGATCAAATATGAGAAATGAGATTTCATGGAAAGTTTTGAAGATTTTGGCCTAAAAATTGGTACATAGAATCATCTTAATGAGTACATGAAGATTTTTAAGTACAAGAGGTCTAGGTCATTCTTTGACCTTTGACCCAGAAATCTCAAATTTTGACAATTTCAAACAATCTGCTATAAAACCACTGTGCCAATTGAAACCAAATTTCATATAGAGCCTCGAGGGGTTGATGGAATGAAAATATTTTCTAACGGTCCTGGACACATGACCAACATGGCCGCCACGCCCATATATGGTAAATACCTTTAAAAATCTTTTTCTCCAGAACCAATTGACCGATGGCCTTGAGACTTTGTAAGTAGCATTGGGTACTTGAGTACTATCAAGATTGTTCAAATTATGACCTTGTGTTGACCTTGACCTTTTGCAGCAAGGTCAAATATGGGAAAATGGTAGAACATAAGATTTCATGGAAAGTTTTGAAGATTTTGACCTAAAAAAATTAGTATATACAGTTGTCTTAATGAGTTCATGAAGAATTATGAGTACAAGACTTAGAGGTCAAGGTCATTTTTTTCCAGATTGCTCATATTTTGACATTTTCAACCATTTCCTCAAACGCCAAAGGGCCAATTGTGAACACATTTCATATAGAGCCTCCAGGGGTTGATTGAATGAAAATTTGTTCAAAAGGTCCAGGTCACATGACCAACTTGGCCGCCATTACCGCTTACGGGATAAATATTTAATATTTTTCTTCCCCAGAATCAATACACCTATGGCCCTGAAACTTGGTAAATAGCATGGAGTACTAGAGTACCACCAAGACTGTTCAAATGGTGACCTTGGGTTTACCTTGACCTTTTTTGCGGCGGCATGGTCAAATATGGGAAAATGCTAGAACATAAGATTTCATGGAAAGTTTTGGAGATTTTGGCCTAAAAATGGTATATATGGTTGTCTAATGAGTACATGAAGATTTATGAGTACAAGTGGTCATGGTCATTCTTTGACTTTTGACCCAAAACTCATATTTTGACAATTTCAGACATGATAAGTATAAGCCACCTTGCCAATTGTTCAGGTGAGCGATTCAGGGCCTCATGGCCCTCTTGTTTTGCTTCATATAAGGCAAAATTACTTTTGTAACATGTATGATTGGTATATATCAATTAAATTGGTGTCATTTTCGAAAATGCCTGAAAAAATCTCAGCTACGGTTGTGGTTTTCATACCCCTTAGAGATACAAAAATATCATTTCAATAAAAAGTAAGTCATTTTGGAATTTTATTTTTTTAGCAGATCTTTATTATACATTACATGTATGTCTCAATATGACACCAATTATTCTAATTTGGAATTCTTTGTTTGTTTGCCAACAGGACCTAAAATTTTCTGGTACGGATTTAGGTACGGAGTACGGAGGTATGGGTTGTGGTTTTCATACCCCACCATGAGTCTTCACAGACTGTGAAAATGACCTTATGGAGGGATGAGATAACCATCACCTTCCAAAGTTTAAAATTACAGTATTTACAATTAAAACTATATATCTGCAGTGTTTGGATAAAGCCGGGTAGGGGGTTCATAGAATAACCGAAATACTGAAAAGCACCCGAATAACCGAGAAGCAATTTAAAAAATTAGTTTTACATGGGAATACTTATTTTAGTTAGGCTTTTCTTGGTTGGAAATCATTCTTAGTGTTACATTTGTATTTGTGAGACTTTTATTAGCTTGGGTTTCATACTATACTAGCATTGTAAGCAAAAAAGGGGCTAATGATGCTCAGCATTTGTCCCAGTGCTTTTCTGTTATATCCAGGAATATGAACTGCCATTTGCTTTATGTAATTTTTAAGCAAAACAAACCAAATTAGTAAATAAAATTGCATGATTGTGTATAGTCAAATATACTTATTATATTCTGAGCAGACTGAGACACAAAATTTATTGGTAAACAAGGCTTGTTCGGATGCTTTTCTGTTATATGTTGGTGCACTATTTTTTGGATTAACCTTTGAAACCAAGACAACTATGGTGCAGAAAACTTCTCTTTCAGTGCTTCTCCCACCCATGAAAGTAATATAACAATGATACTTCATATAAAAACTGATATTTTTTTATTGTTTTTCGGTTATTCAGGTGCTTTTCGGTATTTCTGTGCTTTTCGGTTATTCTATGAACTGGGGTAGAGAGGACTGTGCACAGTGATGTCATCCAGAGCAGCCTTAAACGGGTGTGTTTACTAATACAAACCGGAATGTACCTGGAATAACAGGAACGGACCTTGCATTTTCAATCACAGGGGCTTGAATCACTCTTTTTCAGGCTAGTATTATAGTTTAGTATATTTTAACATGTAGTTGGGCACAGCCTAGGAAATGGCATGGCATTTTAGGTTTAGCTTTCAGCAATCAACCAAAATTAGTTTCACACTCTATAATTATCCGTTCCTGAGGCGCGGTGTTTCATGTTTCTCCAGTTTACGGGGTGTGGCACAGTATGAGGTTTTACCCAGGCACAGCTGCCTATGGTTCTGGACAAATGTTCCATCCCCTAGTAGATGACATAATCTCAATGCAAAAATTGGTAATTTGAAAAGAAAAACATTATTTTTGATGATTTAGAAGAGGAAAATACAATTTTCTATATATTTTTCTACATGATATTTTTTGGTTAGAACCGAATGGCACTCCAGGGTTATTGAAATCTCCTTTTTTTTCTTTCTATATATACTGCTTCACCTTCTTTTCAGAGTATTATTAGCAGGTGTGCTTTTGTATTCTCCATTGTTGCAGAATGAAAGCCTACATATAGCCATGTAGCTATAGTAGGGATCTTTAACCTGCACAGGGGATGGCTCTACCTGCACAGGGCCCCTCCAGTTAACATCTCGATCCAAAGGACGGCACACTTGTTAGCATCATCCCTGCAAATGATGCTAGAAAAATCGATTCGGACATAGGAAGACTTTGCCCTGGGTGAGGATCGAACCCACAACCTCTGGCTTCAGAGTCAAGTGCACTAACCACTGAACCACAGCTCTTCTCCTCACAATATCCTTCGTTTCGATGGCAAATAGAGTGAAACAATTTTATTTAAATATTTTTTTGTAATGTTCTTTTAATTTTCATTTGATAAACGTCAACATCTATTTATCTGTCATGTTCAAAAAAGTATGAAAGAGGCATAAAATAATAAAATTGCTGTTGTTACTACAATAATTAACCATCACAAAGGCTCATAACAAATGGATTGCTGTCAGTAAATTCTTCAAGACACTGCCTGCACTGATTTGAAGGTGAATACTTGAAAGTGAAATTGAGATAGCAGAAGAAGAGAAAAATGTAAAAGAAAAGTCTGTTCCTGTTATTCCAGTCCATTCCAGTTTTTAACGCACTGGCCTTAAAGGCTTCAAAACTGTCAGTATCAGTGATACTAGATGCAGGGCATTCCACTCTCTGATAGTGGTGGGATAGAAGGAGAACTTGTAGACATTCTGATGGGCTGGTGCTTGGTACAGACATTGACCACCTTCTGCTATCACTGGGTCATAGAGTTTCTCCTGGTACCCTATCTACAAGTCCATGTAGAATCTTGAAGAGCATCAGAAATAAGATGCATAGCAACGCTTCATACAGTCACAGCTTATCTTTCCCAGTCAAATTTGTTACGTAAATTCAGTAATAACTTACTTACATGTAGCACTCATGTAAGATCTTATAATTGTGCCGCAACATGAGAAAACCAACAAAGTGGTTGTGCACCCAGCGCAGACTCAGATCAGCATGGGCATCCACCCAGTCTGATCAGAGTCTTTGCTGTCCGCATGGTGGTAGCTTAGAGCCTTAGCTACCCTTTAAGTGCTTAGCAAAGACTCTTATCAGACTGGGTGGATGCCCAGTCTGATCTGAGTTTGCACTGGGCGCATAACCACTTTGTTGGTTTTGTCATGTTGCGGCTCATATGTCTGTATCTTGCGTTTCAAGGTAAACCATATGATTGGAAGAGCTACAAGATGAGTCAACAGAAGTGGACTACAGCTGAAAAGAAGAGACTTATGCGCCTTCTGAAAAAGTAAGAGTGCCGTTACTCTGTCATCATTCTCAGTGCTCCAGCTAATATTTCAGGGCATTAACCCTTAATGCGCCAAAAAGCAGATGACAAAATTTACGTCTGCAGAATTTCAAAAAATGTTTCGTCCAAGGGATATCATATTGAGAATTCGAACACTAGAGGGCAAGCAGTGTAGATTCTGATGAGGTGGCTCATTATGAGATACATTCACACTGAAAGCGCCAATAATGAAAATTACATTAACCCTTGAGCCGCAACACAACAAAGCCAACAAAGTGGCATGTGCGCCATGCAAAGACTCAGATCAGCCTGGGCATCCGCCAAGTATAATCAGTTGTCTCTGTTTGCTTAGAGCTAGCTTAGACACTTAGCTAGGCTGTCCGCTTGCAGCTAGCCTAATACTTAGCTACCCTTTAAGTGCACAGGGAAGACTCTGATCAGACTGGGCAAATGCCCAAGCTGATCAGTGTGAGTCTTCGCTGGGCACACATGCCACTTTGTTGATTTGTTCGCTGGGCACACGTGCCACTTTGTTGATTTGTTATGTCACATCTCAAAGCGCTAAAAATGAAAACTACATAACACATGAAGAGCCAAAAAAGGAATAGTTGAATTTGCAAACAGTGTAGAGCCAGATGAGGCAGCTTTTAATGAGCAACCTCATCTGGGGGTACCCTGCTTGCCCTTTACATGTAGTCTGAATTCTCAGTATAGTTTAGCTAGGATAAACCTTTTTGTTGAAGTTATGCAGACGCAGATTTGTTATCTGCTTTTTTGGCCCTTTAAGGGTAAATTTTTCTTTATTTTTATCAGATTTTCATGAGACTTTCACCAACAAATAATTGAAACTGTATTAAGGGGGATATGACACAGGATTAGTAAACAGAGCACATTGTTGGTGGGTGAGGGCCCAAAGGTGGCCCACCCCTCCACATAGGCTGAAGCATAACATTTCAATTATAATTGTAAATGATACATTGCATTCTCAGTGCACACTGAAATGTGATGATTTAAACATGGCTGCTTGTTAACATTGTTGGCATACAAACAATGAGATAAGTGTGGATATACCATAACTTTACCATTATCTATACATTTTCTGTGATGACTAGTTGGAATAATCATGATGTGTGCCTGGGGTAGCGTGGGACTGCTTATATGAATGTGCAATTAACATGGCCTCAGATAATTTATGTGAGAAAAACATGGATACCCAATTTGGCCAGATTTCATGGTACAATTTTGACACACCTGCCCATTGCTCCAGATAAGGGTTACTGATAATTTAGGGATGTTTTTCCATATTTCTCTCTGTCAGAAAAACCTGTGTTGTGATCCCTCATTAGAACTATCTTACTGAGACCGTTCTAATGAGATGTCACAACTTGTTTTCAGACAAACGTATGTTGTGACCCCGAATTAGAGCTGTCTCACTAAGAAGGTGCTAATGAGTAGTCACAAAATGTTTTCTTTGAAAAATAAGAAAAATTATCTCCGAAATATCCACTAAATCCCACCTTATCTGGAGCTCTGAATCCTGTTTTAGTAAGGTGCAATATAAGCATTCAGTTTTCAGTCACTCAATTCATCCTGGCTTTTTTGTAAGATGACCTCATGGAAAAGTGCTTTACTTTATTCCTTTATACTATTCACCTATATTTCACACGCTGCTCCTGAAAGTTTATGTCCAGAATTGCTTCAATCTTAGCTTAGAAGTCCGTTTTTCTCAAACTGAAGCACATACATTTATCAAATATTTCGTACAGTTTCTTCTCACCAGGATCTCTGCTATAATGGTAGTGTAAGGCTGGAATGACATATTATTCCATGGAATTCTTGCCACTATCTGTCAAGGTCTGCAAGAGCATACATTGTACACAATTATGTATGCCCTTGCAGATTTGGCGGACAATGCCATAACTGGGAGTCTTTGAAGAGAGTGTCCAAACAGCAGGCCACTATGTTAGTGGGATCTCTGACCATTTCACTATTTTATAGTGCTGGCCATGGCTGTAAGAAACTAAAGATGATACCTTATATTTTCAAATGCACAGCAAGTCAAAAAAGTTGTTTTTCTTTGTACCCTAATGTGTTTAAATATTGGGACACCTAGAAATTACGAATTTTCCATTTGGAACAAATGGAAAATTAATGGCTTTTAGTTCAAATACTTAAGCACTTTTGGGTAAAATTGTAAAATGGAGGTGTATCCAGTGGAGCTGTATCCAGTCATCTTAAGAATGTCTATCACTTTATTGTGTTATTGCAGGTATGACATAGATGATTACAGTAGGATTGCCAGTCATTTGCCAAATAAATCTGCTGAAGATGTGAGTCATTTCATTCATCATGATTCATGAACATTTATGTACAGTATTAAACCTAATAAAGGCCTCAGGTGCATTGCATTTTATGAAAGGGGCTGTTATTTCGAGCCTGAAGGGTAACACGTCAGGCATTTGCAAAAATCATACTCTTCAATGATTTATAGCTGAGTTCAGCCACTTTACAAAAATGAAATTGGTAATTTTCAAACTTCTAAACAGCTTCAAGGTGTTAAAGTTGGTAAAGATAAGTATTCTGCATTCATTAGTTACAGGCCCTGAACAGAATCAGCTTTTGCATTTTTCCAACCTCTGAATTGCTTTACCTGTGGCAATGGAAAATAAGTGGACTTAAATGTTTTGTTTGTCTCATTACATTTTACAGAGGTATCTCGCTTTTAGAATGTTATGGTATATTCAGAGTGAAGACTGATCAGCTTTGGGCAAATGTGCTGGCTGATTTCCCACATGGCTTATGGGCCCTTGTCACTTCACATCATTTATATAAACGACATAAATACAAGTTGAATTTCTCTCTGTTATTTTAGGTTGCAGCATTATTCAGGAAAGAGATAAAAATAAGGGAGAAGTTAGAGGAAAAAGTGGAAGTCAAGGAGGAACCCATTGAACAGCCTAAACGTAAGTTCATTAAGGTGTATGGATACACTTTCAGGGGAAGTAACTCTGCCATTTTCATTCTTGTCTCCCATCTCAATGGGATCATCTCTTTAAGGAAAAAATTTACTCATCTAAGAGTGAAGTCTTTTCTATAAGAGTATTTGGAATGGTTTTGTTACCCAGAAAAGCAAACAGGAGATCACAAAAATTGTTCCCCTTTGTAAAATGGTGCAAAAACATGATAATGATGGTGTAATCATTTACCTTAATGGTTGAAGAAATTGCATTTCACAGTTTAAGATAAAAGATACTGAAGCCAAGGCAGAGAATCACATGACTTCCTTGGGTTATTTGGTACAGTGGACTCGACAGTATCGGATCAAGTTCAGTAAAACTCCCGTTTTGTTGTATATGAATGTTAAAAGAATGTATGTTATGACACATAACAATTGCAAAATATTCCTTCTATCTATCCATGTCAAAATATTTACGAAATTTATTCCTTTAAGGGTAGATAACCTATGCAGACTTACGGGAGGGTCCTAGGACAGTAACGAATCAGTTGCGACAGTATCGGATCAATAGGAGAGTTTCTCCGAGGCATTCTGACAACCTTATTAGCTTCAATAGTTTTGCTACATAACCGGTTGGACCTATTAAACTCTCAGAGAAAACTTTTATGGCCTTCCAACGATATTTTTCATGTGGTCCTTCACCACCAACGGTTTCGTCTGTTAAATAAAAGGTAAAATGTATACAAAAGTACAAGCATGCCAAAAATTCTTAACTCAGTAATCCCCTGCGCCTCATAGCATGGAACTACTCAAACAGTATTTAAAAAATCATAAACTGCCTTTGCAAAGTGTAGGCCCTGATAATACCGTGGTGTCTGATCAAGATCAACAAATTTACGGTGATTTTCCGCCTTAACGATATTTTAGTGCAATCAGTGTATAAACACTACATGGTCATTCAACGAGTTCTCCGGCATGAATCTGAGTCTACACACTGTACAGATGTCCATCCGATGAATACCAGTCAATATTGGGTTCACATACATGCGAGCTGATCTCCAATGTTTCTTCAGAATGTTTAGCAGAAGCTTAGTGGTGCTACGCATAACCTTCATTATCATACACTAGAATGTGGGGCGTGGGATGGGGGATATTTACAAAAAGGATGTTGTCTTAGTTTTATACTGATCTTCTTTGAAAAAAGACACAGCAGCCACTCAGGCAGTTGATTTATGACTTGTAGTCAGCATCAGACCATACATCTAACATGCAGTTTCCAGCTGAGGCCTGTATTTCAGTTCAAATTATATAATGATCCGTTACTGTCGCACATCGATGCCTTACTTTTCAAGTCTTTAGTTTCATCAAATACTGGGATGTAACAAAAATAATGACTGCCTGCAATTTTAGGGATGCCAGGACACACATTACATATTAAAATTGGTTTCAATCGCCTGATGATAAAATAGTTTAAATAACCGAAATCTATTTCGGGGGTAACGAGCAACAGGCAAAATGCAAGCGCCGCTGAAGAGGGCCAAGCTTTTCAACAACTCTGATTTGTTTCTCAGCCGCAGATTTCGATCGAAGTTTTCACCCTGCACTTTGCCATTGGTCGAACTTGATGACTGTAATATAATGGTAAAAAATATTTGCTTCATTCGTGAGAAAAAGGGGTGATAACATACGAGTGATCCGATACTGTCGATGATCCGATACTGTCGAGTCCACTGTACCTGTATCCTGACAGAACGGGCAAGAAAATTGTTCATTACTTCCTTAATGCTCAATGAATTTCCATGCGGTAAAGTGCAGATACCTTTTCTGTATGCACACAAACAAATGTGTAAATGCTTTTATGTTATGCGCTGTAGTTTTCCACTCAAGGTTGAGCAAAGACTTTCATTTTTTGCTTGACCTTGTGTGGAAAAATATAGCGTACATGAAAACAGCTTTTATGGGTGGCTTTGCTGCAACAGTGACAAGATATCTGCTTTTAACTGCATGAAAATTCATTATTAAAGAAATAATGATCAATTTCCTTACCCGTTCTGTCTGAATTTAGGTACAAAATATCACATGATTCCCCACCGTGGACGCAATTATTTGATGATAAGTTTGAGAACATTTCTGGTATTTGTACATAAAACATAGGTTGAGCCATTCTGTAGAGAAATACAAGGTACCAGAATTATCACCAAATACTAAGTAATCTGGAGCTATGGCAATTGAAATCAAAGGACCGCTGACAGATTCAATTCGAATTTGCATCTTTTGAACTCTGCCGGAGTATGTTTTCATAGAGGGGCACTCTGTCCATGTAAATGTTACTCCTTTATCTCACTTCCTCTGAATCCGTTAGGGGAGCTTCCAAGACCACTGGGTAAAATTTCTCAAAAACTTGCCAGGGATGTTAACCTCAAGGTACTGTTGTTGGTGATCCCCTCGGGGATAACCATATTAAGTTAGGAATTCGTACTTGATTCTACGCCGCTTCTTATTGCTGAAATAGGGTCCCACTATTTCCCGGTACTCCTACATTGGCGCACCCTGCTGCAAGATTTTCGCCAGCATCGCTGATGCATGATCTTTATAGCTTATCTTGAACACTTTATTTCACCCTATACAAGCAATTACCAGAGAGTTTAGTTCAGCTACCAAGAGTTGTCACTTAAGAGTACAGATCAATAACTCGATTATGCACCGTTTCGTTTCGCTAAATGTGGGTCTCACTATTTTCCGGTATTTACTCCCATATTTTGGCGCACCCAGCTGCAGGGCCCCTCCCAGCATCACAAAGGCATGAGCTTTAAAACTTGTCCTGACACTTTCATCTCCCATACTACGAGCATCTCACCTAATACAAGCAATAATCAGAGTACATTCCACTTAGGAAGAGCTGTCACTGAACAGTACAGGTCACCTAACAAAAGTTAATAGCACTGAAACTCACCTGTTACAAGCAAACACTAGACATTAGAAAAAGCTGTCAAACTCGCCCTTTACCTACAGCTTCAACAAAGTCCAAGAATAAAATAAAATTAACTTGTATTGCGGCCAATTTTCTACTTTACCACTTGCATTCTATATATTCATTGCTAAGGGATAACCTCTCAAGCTTTTTCAAAAGCTAAACTTGTGTCTAAATGAAAATGGTTTGTTGATCAGTATAGCCGCCAGGAGCCATGCAAGGTATTATGTTAAAGATATTTCTGCAAAGCTTACAGTAAACCACCCGCTAAGCAAAAATAAGAGTTCCCTAATAAAATAATCACCTGACCTGTGCAAGCAGAACTCTCCAACTTTCTCACTGTGACTTGAACTCAAGCATTGAGAGACCTAATGATCAAGAATCAGTGCTCTGAACCACTAGGCCACTTTGGCCTGTGTTATAATATAAGTATAAAGAGAGCAGCTGGAGGAGCTTCATGTTAGGTTGATTTCCTACAAAAGTTTGATTAGAAGTACCATACTTCTATAAATACTCCCTCTCCAATAAATGCCCATCTACAATGACAAATTTTGGTGATCTGAAAGCAATTTTGTTGGAGTTTTTGCACTATGACAATTTTGGTGATTTGAAGACAATCTTGGTGGAGAAATCTCCACCAAGATTGCCTTCAAATCACCAACCTTGGTTGTTTACTGTCGAACATTTGTCTAAGGAATGCCATTTATAAGACTTGTAAATTGCAATTTTCCTAAGGCATTAATAAAATGAAGAAATAGGGTACATCAGGGATCTCCCCAGACCTTGAAGGCATGTCGCTTGCAACTCTTCAAATTACCTTTGCAACATGCCTTAATTTCCAATGAAAATTTATTAAAATGCTACTATTTTCATTTCTTAGCTAGTAAAGTTGTTTTAAATGCAATAAGGATCATCAATATATTAATTATAGTTGTAAATTTAGGCTAATTTTGACAAAACATTGCTATATTAAGGATTTTAAAAATTGATCAACAAGTCAAAATCTGATTTTTGCGTTAAAAGTGACATGCCTTCTGAAATTTCTGGGGGAGAACTCTGGTACATTGATAAAATATTGGCCATTTCAAACCTGGCAGTACATGGTGGCTTTCATGTTTTAATCTTGATTTAATTTCTGATTTCAGCTGATGATTTACCTGCTATAGATGTAAGTAGACAACAAGTGCAAAATACTGCAGAGTTTTTAAAATTTGGGACACCTAAAATAATAACCCCCATTACCCTAAAAAAGTTACAGTTTGGTTTTACTATGCAGTGATTCTTCCAAATGATGCAGATAAAATGGCAATGTATAGGAACACTCTGATCTAGGTCTTCATTGTTTCCTCAGCCTACCTGTCCCAATACTTAGAATTTTTGCTGTAAAGTGTAAAATGATGATAAGAGTGAGTGATTGAGTGAACTTGGCTTTAACATCCCATCAACACATAGGTCAAACTGAGACAGGACCTCAGTTCAAAGTCTCATACGAAAGACAAAGAAGTTGGGGAATTGAACCTGCCCCCCCCTGGAATTGTAGTCTTGTGCCTTATCCACTATGATATGGCCGCTCCTAATGATGTTAAAATGAAGAAGTTCTTTTTTTGTGTGCCATTATAGGAATGGAAAATAAAATGAGCTGTGCACCGTTGTAAATAGTCGTTTTGAGAACCATTCACCAAGATGTTTTATGGAAAAAGAAGGACATAATCAGTACATGTATTTTCACTATTGGAGTGTTGTTTTAAACTTAAATTCAAGCTCTGGCTCATCTTTCTTGCCTGTGTATATGTATATACATGTACCGTGAAAAAAGCTAGATTGTATTTAAGGTGAAAGGTATTTTCTGAAATTTACAATAAATGATCAAAGTAATAAAAGCTTCCTGATATAACATCACTGTTTAAAGTGATTTTTCTGAAACTTACAATAAATTATCAAACTAAAGCTCCCTGTGCTTATCAAATTTTACTTCATGAGAGGGCTGGGGTGTGGGGAATATTCTCTTCATGATTAGTCAGCACTCTACATGATTTGATTCTGTATTTTGATTGTGTTTTGTTTCAGAAATGGATAAGTATAACTTCTGGACTGGTGGGCAAAGAATACCTAGATTTTTCAACACATTTGGCAAGGGTAAGCACTCCATATACATGCATAACCTTGGCACACTTTGTATAATACTTTAGCGTGTCTTGAAAAAATGTTATTCAGTCTGCATATTAGTTTAAGTGATAATAATGACTTGATTTCTAGAGGATAACTCAGTTGGACAAGTCCTTTTGGGAGTAGATTGGTTGGTTGGTTGGCTTAGGTTTAACACATCTTTGAAACAGTATTTCAGTATATATCAAGCCATCTCCCAGAGAGAGGGAGAACAAAAAGGGATGATAGGTGAGAGAAAAAATATCCAAACAATCACCTCCCACACCAACTGCAAGCACAGTGGGCCTTTGCCCAACTTTTATCCAAATTGGTAGGACACCCGGCACTGAAAGTTACCCAGCACCATTGCCCGACCACATCCATCCCCTTTGGGAGTAGAATTCTGTATAAGTTGATGTAGAAGCCCATGCTCTAATAAAAGCCCACCCCGCAAATTGGATGTTAAAATTAGGGAGTTTTTGGACAATTCCCAGAAAAACACCAACCTCTAATAAAAGCCCACTGGGAAAATATAATAAAAAAAACGATCTTACCGCATGCAAAGTTTCCAAATTTGTTGCTTGATCGTTTGTCATCCTTTATAGATAAAAAAAGTCAAAATAAAGGCTTTATGTATTTTTCCAATTTTTATACTGTGACTGCAATACCATAGGTTCCCTCAGAGAGGAAGGAACTAATGCATGGCTATTGAATCGCTTTTCCTTTTTCCAAGTAACAAGATGGTGGCCATGAGAAAGAAACAAATTGTTTTGGACATTCACATGTAATTTGCAAACACTAGAGCCTCTAATAAAGGCCCATCCCCTCTCCGGGAAAGGTCGTGATTCTAATAAACGCCCGGGCATCTATTAGAGATTTTACTGTACTCAAAAATTAGCTGTAGTTGAGCAAGGTTGATAAGTGTGCAGTGTTCTAGTCGACCAGATTTAAATTTATATTGAGATGTCCCAGCCAGATTTTTTTTTTGGGGGGGGGGGGTTGGGGGGGAGGGGGGGGTTTCTTCCAAAAACAATCTCAAAAATTTAAGTTAACCTTAAAAGATGAGAAGATGATAGGGGAGGAGGTTGAGGGGTTCCCTTCCAAGACAATCCAAAAACCAAAAAAGTCCATCTTAGAAGACAGCTTTTTGGGCTTGTTTAGGAAGGGAAAATATCTATTTAGAGCAGAAGTACACAAGGCCAATTTAGATATTTGGGGTCATTCTAGAGGGCAAACACCCTGTCTTACAGCCAAATTGCTGTCATAATGTTCTTGGCATATTGTAATAGAAATCTAAAAGTCCCTTCAAGAGCAGAGAACACATTCGAAAGAAGGAACATGGGCCATACTTTTGGCTATTCAAACCTCATCAGTGACCCTGACATGAGTAAGCCACAGTGTCCCATTACTTAGAATGTTTACGGTAGTGTTATAATGAGGCTGGACTTTATTTTAATATTTTTTTCAGGTGATGGGTATTATAGCTGATCTGGAGAGTTTCCCTGACCCTGATCCTGCTGCCTATAGTCCTGACTACAGGGCCATATACAAGTATCTGGGAGCTCTACTGGCTGGCAGAGACAGTGAGGAATTGTTACTATCAATGAGGCCTTTAGGTATACCTAAATGATTTGGTTATAGTACAAAATGCATGACTATTAACCCTTTTTCAACTAGAAACCCATTTTTGGTAAATATGCAATGTAGACAGTTTAGATGCTGCAAAATGCTGTCTGTGATCAGGGTCATCACTGTTTGCTGCAAAATAAAAAAAAATGAAAACACTCATCAGAAACCCATAAAACTAGAAATGAACTCACCCAATTGTTAAAGATGGACAGGTCCATTGCTCAAAAGGGGGTCATCTAATTACAGATGAACATTTGTACAAATACAGTTAATCTGTTCACAAATGGGAAAAACAAGACAAAACTTCATAGTGCAGACTTTGTTCTGAATGCTCATCAGTATGACACTGGTCTATCCTGTTTGCAGGATAAAGCCTAATTTAAGCTCCAGATATGGGCTGACTTTGATGAAAGTTTGGAGTAAATTATGTTCATTGGCCATAAAAACATGTTGTGACCATTAAGTAGAAAGGGCCACTGTATGAAAGAATGAATCGCGACACAAGAAAACCAAAACAGCAAAGTTGCATGTGCGCCATGCAAAGACTCAGATCAGCTTGGGAAGCCGCCCAGTCTGACCAGAGTCTCGGCTGTGTGCTTAAAGGGTAGCTAAGGTTATAAGCTAGTTCTCTATGGACAGTAAAGACTCGGTAGGGCGTCTGACTTGTAAGCCAGAGGTACTCGGTCCAGCCACTTACTTTCATTTCCAAATTCGCTGATTCAAGAAGGGCAGTCGTCAGTTACTAGTGAAAATAAGTTCACTTAGTACTGGTTAACAGCTTAGGAGGTCTAAGCCTGCCCAGGAATAGTGTGGTTAGGTTCCCGACATGACCATAGCTGTTTATCCTGGACGTTAAACAATAACTCAACAACAACAGCAAACACTCTGATCAGACTGGGCGTATGCCTAGAGATTTGTACCTTCGTTCCTGGGTTCCCATTACCATAGCATTTTTAGCATGTCCACAGTCAAAAATATACCTTTAGCTCAAATAAAAAGAAAGATGTAAATCATTTGGGAAGGGCACGAAAATTTAGAAATCTCCCTGTTATAATATACATGTACAAAAACAGTTTGGCAATTATGATGGCAATTTAAAGACAGCCAGACAAAACTTTGCTCTATTTGCTTGGAATTCTGTTTAAATAGAATACCCTGAATTACATGATAATAAGCATTCCGGTAACAGGTAAAAAATATGTACCTGGGTAATTGGTCTACCCGATCTGGACTTGGGTACCCGGAGACTCGTCCCAGCCCCAATGGAGAGGCCAAAATATTTGCTGAGTACACAAAATAAATTTTTACTTGCCCAGAAAAGTGTAAAAGCTATATAGGGAAAATGGAAGAATTTCAGCATTTACTAGCAGAAGGTATTTATCAGACAAGTTATGAAAATTTTGATTTGTTAAGCCGTAAATTATAAAGGAAGTATTTTAGAAGTATCATGAAAGCTTCCCTGGTAATGTTGGGAGCCCTGGCACCGGGTTTTTAAAACTAATGACCTTGTTATTTAACGTGATGCTAAATTTTCAAACTTATTATAAGCAATAAATGTTATCATCTTTTGCCAAAAAATGTGAGGAGCTTTTGCAGTGTTAAAGCTCCTCAAAAATTTTCAGCAAAAAATATGAGCACCTTGATTTTATGCATACTAGACGAATTAACGAATAATTGACTAACAACTTCGTTAAAATGTAGATGCTTTGAAAAACTGGACCCTGATAACAAGGACTGAACATACTTTTGTCTGTATATTTCTAGAAAGTGCTGTCATACTGGAAATTCTTCACAGTCTCCAGGAGGTGTTGGGGGCTGCAGACACAAACGTGCAGCGACACATTATGAAATGGAAGTATCAGTTAATCACTGTCCAAAAATCTGACCCTGAGGAAAAATTGAAATGTAACCGAAAAGTCATTGAAAATGGTAAGTTGCTTATTCATATTAAAAAAAAACAAAAAAAACACAAAATACTTTATATCACATTTGTGTCCCTAAACTTTACCGTAAAGATTAAAAAAACTTGTACACCTAAAATAGCAACTATAATTGTCCTTAAAATAGAAAAGTTTAGATTTACAATGCAGTAATGTGTCCAAAAGATGCAGATGTATTGGCAAACAGTGTAGACTCTTGTCAGACTGCTCCCCAAGTAAGTAACTCTGTTTAATACTGAGTTTATAGATTTTGCTTTGTTGGTCCGGCAAAAATTAGGATGAAGTTGCATGTTCAGTTTGAGTTCCTGAGGCACTGGGTTATACCTGATTCCTGCTTACTTGCTCTAGCATGGAAACTGAGGACCCATGTCAGTCTGTTTGTACTCACATAATCTGTGGTCACACTTTTGCATGGTCATAAAATGCACTTCTGCTTTGTTCGGCTGATATATTAACCCTTTTTAGACTGGAAATCTGTTTTGGGACATATGCAAACAGTGCATATATTACCAGGTCAGACATTACAGAACATGGCGTCTGATAGGTTTTACACTGTTTGCGTACAGGAATTTCTATGCAAAATACAATAAAAATGAAAACATTCATCAGAAACCCCTAAAATTAGAAATGGACTCAGCCAGATGATAATAATGGACAGGTCCGCTAGTCAACAAAGAGTTAATCTGTTCCCTGCATTGAAACTTCATCAGTGTTTGCACCTTACCACTCTAGGTCAACCCCAACAAAACTAGGTCCCTGTGACTTACTTTCACGAAAAAGCATTTTCACTACTGTCAAAGGGCAAACGGGCTCGACATGCAGGCTGCGGCCATCTAGTCTATGGAGACACAGAACCAGGCATATCTCCCTCCTCATTGTGGGCTTTTCTTAAAGGAAAGAATTTCTTTCTGGGGCAGCAATTGCTTTCCTTTAAAGAGTAATCCCCAATTTCCAAGTGATAGCTAGCACTGTTGAAGTAAAAAGTAAAATTAACTATTGGTTACATAACAGGGTATGGAAAACTGTTAAATGTCAGGGACAAATCAGGGAAAAGTCAGGGAATTTGGAAGTGGAGGATAAATGGAAACCCTGTTTCATTCATCTTAAATTTTTTAATATTACAGATTTTACTGACTTCATCAAACAACATGAAGATGGCGAGCAATCAGACAGTGATTCGGAGGATGAAGAAATAAGCAATGACCAAGTCAATATTCACAGTATGGTGGTTGAAGACAACTCTAGATCTGTTCGTCCAACAGCGCTGTTTGTTAACAAAGCAGCAAAGAAAAGGATAGTAAAAGATACAGTTGGAGGATCTACAGAAGCTGGGACTGTATCACAATCAAGTCTGACTACTGTGGCTAACAAAAAATTGCCACGCAGAAAGAAGAAATCACTGATTCAGTCTGTGCCTGAAAGGAGCAGCTCAGAAGCCCCTGAGAGCAGTGTTGTTAGAGGAACTAGTGAAATAGTTAATATTCCTGGACAAACCAAAGAAATACCAGAAGGTGACCCACCAAATGCCACAATTATAAAAAGAAGAAATATTGTTTACAAACCTCCGCCTAAAGGGCCTGAAATAGTTTTGGTAATGCCACCGGTGAACAAACCTATTATTCATCGTGAAGTAAAGCCAAGATCTTTCAGATGTACAAAAGATGGGAAATATATGTCATTAGATAGATCCTCCTCAGATGTTCATGTCAAATTTAATGATAATCCTGTCAAACAAAGTAGTACAAAAGAAGTTAGTAATAATTCTGTCAAGCAAAGTATAAAAGAAGGGAAGTATAAATCAGCAGCTAGACCCTCTCAAGAAAAGTATGTCAGAGTTGGTGATACTATCGGCAAACGAACAGCCAGTACTGCTGAAAGTTCTGTACAAACAAATAATAATGAGAATAGTAATGATATTCCCAGTCACCAGGAAATAATGAGGAGGATGAATGCAAAGTTAAAACAGGTAAAGGTACCTGTGGAGTCAAAACAGGTAAAGGAATGCTCAGTTGAAACAAAAGGAACTGAAACAAAAGAAACGGAAACAAAAGAAACTGAAACAAAAGTAGATGAAGCAACAGATTGTGGAACTGAAACAAGCGGGGATCTTCATTTAAGGCTGGTAGGAAAAGAGACAACAGGACCTGAGGCAAGAGGAAATATTCATTTAAGGCTGCCAGTGGTTGATGTAGGTGGTAATCTGAAGGTACAGCTTCCTGCAGCTGGTATTGAAAAGTCGGGAAATATTCATGTTCACCTAACTCCAGATAGTATTGATAGTGGTCCATCACAACTTAAAGTGCCGAACACTGAGGCAGGTAGCTCTGAAAGTAATGGAAAAGGCCCAATTATAACCTCTGTGCAATCTCTAGGGCAGGGAAATTCAGTTGAATTTTTTGCAGAACCTTTTTATGCACCAGGGCCAGCAGATTCACAGAGTTGTGGAACAACTACTACCAATGATCCAGTTGCTATGTCTAAAGTGTCTGACATTTCAGTCATGCCCTCTACAAGGCCTATGAGCTCTGTCGCTGTAGCTTCTGAGCAGGGTACTTTAGTAACACCCTCTCAAGGCCCAGTGGCTCTATCTGCTGTATCTCCAGGGCCAAGCAATTCAATTACACCCTCACCAGGGCTTGTGGGGTCTGCAGGACTACTGGAAAGGCAAGGTGAATCTGTCATGCCCTCATCACTCCCAGAACAGCATTCTGCAGCTTGGAGGACTGAATTTATTGCTGAACCAGTTGCAAAAGCTAGGAAAGTGAAACATAAGAAAAGAAAAGCCTTTGACAAAAGTCGCTACGCAGCATTTGAAAAATCTGAAGAGACTTCTAAAGAGCCTGAAAAGATTCCAAAGAAGCCTAAACTGTACTCTTTGAATCCATTTTGTGTTCCAATTAGTTTACTTGATATATCAAAATAATAGTTCTGGAATGACACTATATTCTGGGCAAGAAGTGCCTAAGCAAACTGTGCAGACCCTGATCAGACTGCTCCTTTAGAGCAGTCTGATCAGGGTCTTCACTGTTTGCAATTTTATATGCAAATGTTACTGATTATTAGAAAGTTATTAAAATAGCTGTTTAAGGTTAATGGATACTCCAGCATGTGTTTCCACCATTTTAACCAAGGGGAGCAACTTGTGACTTCCTGTTTGCCTCAGTTGATGACAAAACCCTATCAAACGGGTCTATTTTTAAGGGAAAGAATTTGCTACAAGAGGAGAGGCTCTTTCTTATAAGAGTGGACCTCTGTCAAGAAGGGAGGCAGTTGCTTCCCCTGAGAGTGTAACCATTCGTCAATGCTCCAGATAAGAAGGGGTAACAGGGATAATTTAGAGATAATTTTCCATATTTCTCCATAAAAACATATCTTGTGATCACTCATTAAAACCGTCTCTCTGAGACGGTTCTATTGAGGGGTCACAATATATGTTTTCATTGAAAAATAAGAAAAATTATCATTCAATTATCCCCAATATTCCCTCTTATCTGGAGCTCTGGAACTTCATGTCATGGCATCCAAATATTCAGCAATTATTGTAAGTGGACATTAGAGTGCAAGGTTTGATAGGGTTTTGATAATAATGGTAGATTGTAGTAGTATTTGTATATAAAAAGATTTGCAAGTTGGAGCTGGATATAAGGGATTTAATTTATGATAATTTTTGTTAATTTTCCTCTGAACATATGTTATGACCCTCAGTAGAATCATCTTATGGAGACAGGTCTAATGGGGGGTTCTTAACCTATGTTCTGATCCAATAAAAGATGATCTAATTATCGTCAGGTAGTCTGCTTATTTCCAGCTCTGATGCATGTTGCAGTTTTTCTGGTCTCTTGTTAGAATCACCTACGTGAAGTGGTTTAGTGATGGGCCAAAGCATTTGTTTCTTTTATAGAAAATGAACTGAATTTACCATAAAAATTCCAAAAATTGGTCCACTTAAATTACTCACTGTAAGTGTCATAAAAATAGAAAAGTTTGGTTTTACAATGCAGTAATGTGTCCAAAAGATGCAGATGGAATGGCAAACAGTATAGACCCTGAAGGAGCAATCTGATCTGGGTATGCACTGTTTGCTCAATCTGTCCTACCTTCAGAGGCCGGGCCACGTAGTGCAGTCAGTAGCGCGTCTGACTCAAGAGCCAGAGATCCCAGGTACGATACCCATTCTGGCCACATACTTCTGTTTCTCCTTCCGCTGATTCAAGAAGGGCAGTTGTCAGTTACTGGCGAAAATATGTGCTCTTTGTACTGGTTAACCGCTTAGGATGTCTAAGCCTGTCCAGGAATAGTGTGGTTAGGTTAACTGACCGTCTCGACATGACCATTGCTGTTTACCGTGGACGTTAAACAATAAATCAGCAACAACTCTCTTCAGAGCAAATTCTTTTCCGTCAAGAGTAGCCATCTTGAAAATGTATTAACCAACTGGGAAAGCAAAATACTATTTTCTGTTAAAGTTGTCTCCCTTGTGAAAATGGCAGTAAAACCATGATGTATCCATACACCATAAAAAATAAATTGAGTTGCGACACAACAGAACCAACAAAGTGACATGTGCACCCAGCAAAGACTCAGATCAGCCTGGGCCAGAATGATCAGTGTTTGCTTTGTGATTAAAGGGTAGTTAACGGTCTAAGCTAGCTCCTTGCGGACAGTGAAGACTGTGATCAGACTGGGTGGATGCCCAGGCTGATCAGTCTTTGCTGGGTGCACATGACACTTTGTTATGTTGTGTCGCAGCTCAGATGCCTTAAATACATGACAGTTTTTTTTTCCTCATTGGTAAATATTTTTTCAATGTCTATCGAATGTTGTTTTCTTGTCTCCATTAATGTCTTTTTCATGTCTGGACTATTATGTAGTAAAAAGTGGCAGTTTACCAACACTTTGGTATTTTCTTCATTTATTTCTATCCTATTTCAGCTGTGTTGCAAGAAACGGTACCTGTTGGCAAATGTGATCAGGAAAGACCCCAGATCCATCTACTTATATCCATTCAGGTTGATCAGTCATGTCATTTCATTTCTATAAAGATTCCATAGACAGCAAATGGATATGCTGATCTACCCATGGAGATTGCATACTGTATTAATTCTTTTTGGCTGTTTGTAAAACAGAACATTATGTTCTGATGCTGGGGTCCATTCGTTAATTTTTTCATTTCCAGATAACTCCTACAGTTTCCATTTGTTCAAGCTGAAAATTGGTAAACAGAAAAACTATGATATCATTTTAGGGTTAGGCTCCAATGATATTTTTAGGGGAGTACCGTCCCTTAATATTTTTGTGTTTGTTTCCAGATGTTTTAGGCTAAAGTTGTTTAGACCGGTACAGTAAAAATCTTTTATCAAAATTGCATTTGCTTGCTGGCAAGTGTATGTTTTCTGTAAGGGATTTTCTGAAAGTGACTGAGTACTTTAATAAGGGAAGCAACTCTGTTACTGACTTTCCTCTACCTTGAAAAACATCATTTTCAAGGGTATCCCCTGACTGTGGCAAGCCCAGCTTTGTTTTGCCATTCAGACAGTATTGAAACTGCTACAATTTTGGACAAACAGTGATTGGTTACAGTGATGTAAATACCGTATATGTGGTAATTTTCGCCAGTTCAAATTTTCGCGGTTTAGGGTTAAAATCATTAACATTAATTTTCGCGATTTTTAATTTTTGTGGTAAGCAACATGCGCGAAATGTAAAATGGCTTCTTTTCCACTTGAGCCAGTTCGTTCATTAACCTGCGGCAGGGCCGCCGCAGGTTAATGAAAGAATTGTCTCAAGTGAAAAATATCAGCAATTACCAAAGCAAACAGAAACAGAATATGTGGATGCTGTGTCTACAGAAGAAACTTTGTAAGAAATAGGAAATTATATCGCAAGTTTAATATTCACGGCTTAAAAGTTACCGCGAAATACTGCAAACACTGCGAAAATTATCTTGTATAGGTATGTATGAACGTGTACTTAATAAAAGAAACATGGAAAGGAGATCAAACAAATTTTGGTTGCACCAATCTATTTCATTATTTGCATAAACTAAAAAATAAAATTAATAAGACAGCTAAAAGAAACATGATTACATCAAAATACAGATATCCCACCATGATGGCATACAGTGTAGCTCATCTAATTGAGTGCTTGCCCAAACACCAGTAAAGATACTTGAATGTGAAAAGATCGGTTTTAACTGATTTATTGTCAGAGTATTTAATAGCTGATAAACATTATCACCAGTGTGGAATGCAAGCCATGAGATATGCTTACAACTGACAAACTGATTTTGAAATTGCTCTACAAATCACTTAGAACTGAACTATTTTGATTCCAAAACATAACCGCAGAAAAAGAATACATGTATATCCCCAACCATTTTTCTAGCATGTGATTAATCCCACCAACAACGCTTACCATAATTTTCTTTAAAAAAAAAATAGACACAGCAGGTAACGTTGTTGAGTAAAAATCAGCAAAGGCATAGAATGTACCATGTTTGAACCTAAAAGGAAAATACACAAGTCTGTGATCAGCAAGGTGCTGAGAAGAGTTGAGTTTTCCTGATCAAATTCAGTGTTTGAGTCCAAGAAGAAAATGAATCCAATAGGCATTAATGAAACAGAATCTTTAAACATTCAATGCGAACCACTTTAAACATTTAATGCAAAACACACATGTCAATGCAGACACTACGATGGATGGACGGATGGATGACTTGTGATTTTCCGTCCTTTTTAACAGTATTTCAGTGATATCAGGACGATGGGTGGGTGATAATGAAAGGCTGTGTGCAATGGAACCCCATTTACAATTGAAAAGATTCCCGCCTACAGGGGGGGTTCGAACCCAGGACCACTTTATCAGCAGGTCAGCGCTGAACCTACTGGGGCTCCTGCAGACACTAGGGAAGTGCAATAGCTCTTCTGTGCTTTGTCTTTGCTTTTTCTGTGAGCCAAAAACTTTGTTCTGTATGTACTCTCAAATCTTAAGTCATTTTGCAGCAACAGATTGTGGTAGTTGATGCCTTCATACACATGAGCCGCGACACACGAGAAAACCAACAAAGTGGCATAAGCGCCACGCAAACTCAGCTAAGCTTAGGAATCTGCACAGTCTGATCAAAGTTTTTGCTGTGTGCTTAAAAGGTAACTAAGGGTCTAAGCTGCCTCCTGGTAGACAGTGAAGACTCTGATCAGACTGGGCAAATGCACACATGCCACTTCATTGGTTTTGTCGTGTCACGGCTCAATTATATATGAGAAAAGATAATACTACACAAAAAGAGCAGAATTTTGTTTTGACAAAGTACAGTTGCTTTAATGTGTAGAAATACATCCCCAAGGGAAAACACTCTGGTCTGAGTGTACATTGTATTTGTTTCCATACATGGGCTACTTTAAAGGAAAGAATTTGCTCTCTGAGCAAATTCTTCCGTTCAAGAGTAGCCCCTAGGTGGAAGAGGAATTAACACAAACTGGTGTGTAAAGTCTGTCTCCCCTGTAAAAATGGCAACAAAACCATGTACATGTAGGTGTATCTAAACCACAAAGAAAACTGTCATGTTCACTAAGGCAGATACGAATAGTTATTCACTCAAGCTTCGCCATCTTAATATTTCACAATCTGTCTTCCAAAATAATCTGTATTTATTCATTTGTAAGATGGAGGTTTTTCCCTTGCAAAACAATCCCAGAAATTTATTTCTATCTTATAAGATGGATCTAGATTTCGTGATTGTTTTGGAAGAGAAAAACATAACAGCAGAATTACATGTGAAAGATTTACATATTTGGAGCACTTCTGGAGAGAAAGAACCCCATCTTACAACTGAATGAATGCAGTAAAAAAATACACAAGTGGTCATTTCATATGAAATTTATGAAACAAGCTTTTGGGGAGTTTCATAAATTTCATATTAAATGACCACGAGTGTAGGATTTTATCATATGACCCTTTTAAATGGGATTTTTTTCGCCTTCAACAGAACATTATTTCGATAAGAAAACGCATTCATGGCAAGGACGTTGTCGATGACATTATGGGTACGCGCCAAAGTGTTATTACACGTGTAGTCATACAATTTTTGACATGCCATATGATAAAAAGTATTATGCAATATTAATTTTGTTAGTTGGAAAAGTCTGTTTGTGTTCCGGATTTGGAATATTAATTTTGGTAATTGTCTGGAGCCTGTTTGTGAGCTATATAAAGAAATCCTATACTCGACAAGGCACTGACTAGAAATATCACATCAAACCATCTGTGGTAAAAGTTGAACTGTAAATCTCCTAGGACTTCTGTTATGATAGACCTGAAAAATATGACAGTTCTCCATATAAGAAGGGGAAACAAGGAAATTTTAGGAATAATTCAATATACAGTAGAACTTCAATGGCTCAAACCCTGATGGCTCGTTTACCATGCCTAGCTAGAACTTGTTCTTCAGTCCCTAGAGTTCAGTTTATATAGAAACTAACCCTGGATGGCTAGAACTACCTTTGGCTGGAACTATTTTTCATGGTCCCAAGCCTGTTCGAGCCATTAAAGTTTTACTGTATTTCTCCATCAAAACAGTTGTTGTGATCCCCTCATTAGAACCATCTCATCGAGAAAGTACTAATGAGGCGTCACAACATTTGTTTTGATTAATAAGAAAAATTATCTCAGAATTATCCTCAAAACCCCACCTTAACAGGAGCTTGTTAAAATCAATAGTTAATTTTTTTTTTGCTTTGCATCTTTACAGACCTTTTTAACATTTTACTGGTATCAGACCAACTTTCATCCAAGATAGTCAGAGTACCCAATGAAAAACTACCTGCCCTTCAATTAGAGAAATTTAATTGAGAGAAAAGTTCAATTCTGGATATACCAAATTTCAGTCATGACAGTGCCATTTCACAATCATTTCAGTCTGTAAAGGCACACAGTGTATGCTTAATACCACAGCTCCATTTTCACAGCAACTAGAATGATTAAGCTAAGCATCCCTTTTGCATCTTTTAATGGATGGCAAGGTTGAAAACTGAAATTGCCTTGTTGCTATGGTTACAGAGCTATGATGATTTAACTATCAATTCCTGTCTGCTCTTGCAGTATGTCCTTGTTAACTGGAATTGATAAGTAAGTTGAATGGGTACACTTTAAGGAGCGTGTGTGTGTGTGTGTGGGGGGGGGGGGGGTACTCCCTTCTCAATGGGGTCTTCTAAAGCAAATTTAAACCTTTAAATACCTATACAAAACATGTAACAAGCTGTTTGGAACCTTTATGCACATTTTAAAATTTAGCAGTTTTTAGAAAACAAATCTTTATGTGAAATGATCAATTCAAAGACTTCTGTGAGGATCAGGATTCAAAACTTCAAAAATTATATCTTTAACACTTATTAGAGCCAAAAATGAAAATAGATGAATTTGTAAACAGCCCATATTCAGAGGCTCATTATGAGCCACCTCATCTGGATTTAAACTGTTTGCCATCTTAGTCTTTGAAGTCTCAATATGCTATAGCTTGGACGAAGCATTTTCTCTCTTAATTTTGCAGTCATAAATTGTGTCTGTTCTTTTTGCCCACAGCAAATACAACAATATTTGAGAAAATTTCCAGGTCAACAGCAGATCATGGCTTCAAATCACCAGGAAAAGACATTGTCTTTCTGGGTAAATTAAACTTACCTGTATTCTAATGGCATATTCATTCTTATCAATAAAACTGATGATACAAAATACATCCCCTGAAATGAGAAAAAATGTTGAAAATTTTTTCAGCCACCAAGTTTTGACTGATCGGGGCTTGTTATCACCACAAGAGGTAGTAATACATATTTGGAAGTGACTGTAATACGAGCGTCATAGGACTTCCAACAATGTGAGAATTTTGTCATGTGATAATCAGATCATGTCTCATTTATACATGGTAATATGAGACCTCACTGTTGGCTCTGTGGCTTTGGTCACTTCCATAGGAGGCTGATGTGACAGGCAAAGGCTCTGAGCAGTCTGAACATAGCCTTTGCTTGTCACCAATGCAACACTGTTGGAAATTACATAATGTGGGTTATACGTCTGTCCAAGTAATACGTGGAAAGTGTTTTCTGCAGATGCCATTTTCAGATGATTTTGGCAATTTCAATTCTTCATGGGTGAACAAAGCTCTTGTATTTACTGTTACTTGAAAGGTCATAAACATAATCTTCTTACTCATTTACATGTGCACTAAACCTCCATATGGCAGATGATTCCAAGATATTCATTCTTATTCTCCATCAGAACATGAGTTGTAGCTCATTATACACATCTTCACTCAGTGAACAAATGTGATAAGATCCTAATGTATACATTTCTTTAAGAAAATTTTGAGTTCCAGAAAACAAGGAATAATGTGCATATTTTCCATGTTTCCCCATTAAAAGATTTGTGGGTATGCACTAAACTGCCTAAAGGAGGCAATTTAAATAAGTACCCATAACATATGTTTTCATAGATACTTGGAGAAAATTATACAAGACTTACCATATGTATCCCTTATTCTAACATGATGTTACTTGTTTTCCCACTGAGTGTGTAGAAAATGGCATCACGTGATCACAATTTGTGATAAATGCTCAGGGTGTGCATTGCAGGCGAAGTTGGGCGATAACTTCGCCTTGGGGCTTAAAACTTCGCCCTAGGTTTCCCGAAATGGGAAGTTCGAGTCGCCCTGTTTTTCTGGGTCGTAAGATCAATAATTCGTCAAAATGACTGGCGCCAGTATATCAAATTTCAACGCCAATTAACAATGCCCCCTTTCATTTATCAGCGTTAATCCCCTCACCGACCCTGATTGAGCTTTGATCTCTATAGGTGTTGCCGACATCAAGTGGGTAAAATTAACATCGGCAAAACCAACGGTAGTACAGTTAATCCACCAAGTGACGAGTGAAAGAGCTTTGATCCTGCTAAATTTTGCCGACATAATCTATCCATCTGCTTTGGCAGCAGATGTAAAGCGCATTCTGATCATAGTCTTCACTGATTTCTTATGTTATGGTATAAATTTTCTTATCTTTCAACTAGGGCGACAATAACGAGCAGAGTAGATATGACATGACAGTACTCACTTAGGCAGGCATATAATAATCGTCGCAATCTTCGAAGTTCAGAATATTAATGCTGGCCGTGTAGGACAGCGCATCAGGTTATGCTCTACATTGTTGTTCATAGAATTTTATGACTGCGAAAGTTCTGCGAACAGTGTAACCCCGACGCCAGGCTGCACTTTTCGCAAATGCATTACCCGAGACTTTACTCATTCTCGTTGAATCGTACTCTACGTTGTTGTCACATATTCAGTATCGTTTACGGGATGAGCCGGCAAATGAACAATCTCATGCCTCAAAAAAAAACAAGAGGCCCAAATGGGCCTGATATCGCTCACCTGGCTATTGTGCAACAGGACCATTCTGATACAAAATTGGTCCAATTCCACTGAGAATTTCTCATTTTCACATTTTGCTACTTTTAGTAACAGAGGCCAACTTGCTTGGTCTTTATATATTTACTTTTGAAACACCTCAATGCAAGAATCATTTTGCCACAAATTTCATCAAAATCCATTCAGGGGTTAGTTTCATGTTGTGTACTATTTTTAGTAATGGCAGATGGCGGCCATCTTGGATTGCTAAAATGTAAAAAATCGAAAAGCCTTCATGCAAGGACCATATATCAGTCATCCGGAGTCTGACACAAATTTGGTCCAATTCCATTGAGATTTTCTAATTTTCACATTTTTCTATTTTTAGTAACAGAGGCCACATGACTGGTCTACAGTTAGATATTTTTGAAACATCTCAATGCAAGAATCATTTTGACACAAATTTCGTCAAAATCCATTCAGCAGTTACTGAGATATTGTCATTTTCATGTTTTGTGCTATTTTTAGTAACGGCAGATGGCAGCCATCTTGTAATGCCAAAATGCAAAAAATCGAAAAAGCTTAATGAAAGGACCATTCTGACACAAAATTAACCCAATTCCATTGAGATTTTCTAATTTTCACATTTTTCTATTTTTAGTAACAGAGGCCAATATGACTTGTCTACAGTTAGATATTTTTGAAACATCTCAATGCAAGAATCATTTTGACACAAATTTCGTCAAAATCCATTCAGCGGTTACTGAGATATTGTCATTTTCATGTTTTGTGCTATTTTTAGTAACGGCAGATGGCGGCCATCTTGGAATGCAAAATTGCAATTAATCGAAACTACTTCATGCAAGGAACATTCTGACACAAAATTGGTCCAATTCCATTCAAGGGTTCTTGATGATTAATTGTCATTTTTATGGTTGTTCTATTGTTAGTAACACCAGATGGCGGCCATCTTGGAATGCCAAATTGCAATTAATCGAAACGGCTTCATGCAAGGAACATTCTGACACAAAACTGGTCCAATTCCATTCAAGGGTTCTTGAGTAATTGTCATTTTTACGTTTGTGCTATTTTTAGTAACGGCCCCCATGGTGGCCATCTTGGATAGTCAACTGGCACAAAATTGAAATAATTCCATTCAAGAACCATTTCTGACCAAATCTGGTCAGAATTGGTTGCATTTTCTTTAGATATTGACATTTGAGCAAAATCGGCCTTGTAAACTGTCACTGTGACCTAATTCCGCTATAGATTTTTTTTTATTTTTACAATTTTCAATACCAAGGTCCCACTTATGTTCCATGCAAACTTTCAACCAAATATACCAAATGGTTCTGGAGAAAAAGTTGATTTTGTTGTTTTTGCTATTTTTTAGTAACGGCAGCCATCTTGGATTCTTGACCTGACCCAATTTTACAATTTTGAAACCCTGCAGTCTGGTCATGCTCCATGTGAAATTTGAGATCCATGGGTTCAGTGGTTTTAGAGAAGAAGTTGTTTGAAGTTGTTTAAATAGGTCATTTTCTGACATTGGCATTTGAGCAAAATTACACAGTAAACAGAAAGTAGGTCACTGTGACAAAACTCTGCTACAGATTTTTTTCATTTTTACAATTTTGAATACCAAGGTTTCACTGATGTTCCATGCCAAAATTCAGACAAATATACCCAGTGGTTCTGGAGAAGAAGTTTATTTTGTTGTTTTTGCTATTTTTAGTAACGGCGGCCATCTTGGATTTTCAACCTGACCCAATTTTACAATTCTGAGACCCTGGAGTCAGGTCATGCTCCATGTGAAATTTGAGAACCATGGGACCACTAGTTTTACAGAAGAAGATGTTTGAATATTTGTTTTTAGGTGTTGACGTACGACGCACGACGGACGCATTGGTATGACAATAGCTCACTATGGCCCTTCGGGCCAGGTGAGCTAAAAACATGCAAAAATTGGTGACCAGTGCGAGATCAATGCAAACGCGATTACCGAGCATAGAACCGGTAGTGCGGTGGTTAAAGACGGTAACCATTGCTCGTTAATAGGTCAGACACGTTTGTCTAATCCCACTTGTTGATTTGAGCTTCAGATCAAAGGATGCCGCCTCTGACACGTGCAACTCAATGTGTCAGATTGAACCGAGAGACGGGAGAAGGTATCTTAACCCATACATACGCTGATAGCAAATACTCGTATCAGCCTGCGCAATATTGTAATGCTATTGGTTTTCCTGACCGGCTAATAAGGTCTTTGTGATATGAGCGTCACCGTTACCCTTTGAAAAGCGAATACTTCTGAAGAAGCTTATCAGTCTGCACTCTTCGCATGTTCCATAAGATATATTTTATATGGTACGGGTCATGAGTTCCCCGGACTTCCCATGCAGCGACTGTCCGCTGTGACTAAAATATTTTTTATTTGTCGGGTAAAATAAGACCTTACGCCATCTGAAACTAAAGTTAATCAGAGTCTTCCTGTAATAGATTGTTCATCGAGTTAGTTTTCATCAGACTTTACGAGTGCGCATGCTAATCTGCGTCGTATGCACACGCCGTTAAGTACCTTTTAAAAGTAGCCTTCGAAGTGGTGAGATCGCTTCCACGCGTTTGGCAATATGGGTGTGCAAACGTCCAAACCAGCCTGCGCAATCTTGTCCTAATAATCAGGTTTTGTCCCAGTATACAGCAAGTTGTCTCGGAACAAGACTGCGCTATGTACGGTGCTGGTATAGAATTAACTTGAGAAAACTCAGACCGGCATTGAGCCGACGACCGAAATCGCGACTTCTGATCAAAGTTTTTCCGTACAAACAAGCTTTGGATCGGCGGAAGTTATATTATAGAGGAACAAGACTCGGATCAGCCTGCGTATCCGCGCTATCAGAATCTTGTCTTTTCGCATCAATATATATGGCTGCTGAGAAATATCTAGCAAAGACATACACTCCCGAGCATACACTCCGAACAGTCTCTGCATATGCGCAAGCTGTCGGAGACTTCATTGCCACATTCAGTGTCCCAAAACACTGATCGGAAGCAAACTTCAAAGACACAGCTAGACACTGATAATCGATCGGTGGCACGTGCAGATTTGTACAGGTGTGTCAGGAAGAAAGATACTTGATGCGTATGCAATGAAAACTGACATAGATCAGCCTGCAAGTCCACGCAGTCTTATCGGAGTCTTCTGTGCTCACATTAAACGTGCATGAACGAACAACGATCAGTCTGCGCTGATGTGCAAATTTATTACAAATTGGGCCGGGAACAAAGTTACTGACAAGGTCATAACTTGTACTTTCAGTTTTGCGCTTTTACTCCGATAGGACATGAAAGAATTATAAACGTCCCACTTCGCCTTGTTTCTTTTGAAGTCGCTTGGCTTCAGCTGGAAGGCGACTTGATGTCGCTCGATTTCTGGGGCGCAGTGCACACCCTGAATGCTAACATTACAGTGTGCAACTTTTGCACCTTGACGACATCGGGTGTAAACATTTACCTTTGGTCGACATCTGCTTCAAAATAGTGCTTTGGAAAACGTAGCAATAACCTTGCATTTTCTTTCTATACTATGTTACAATAGAAATAATTTTTCCTGATCTGTAACCAAAATTATTGCTGATTAACATGTGTTGTGGCAGGCAGACATGCATAACAATTCACTCTGGCTTTGCCATCGTGAAGCAATGTTTCAAGATCTATCCTCCAACGTGTTAATCAGGCATAATTCACGGGTATGGAAAAATCATTTCTTAAATATATCTGCATAGAAATTATTTCATCATCATGCTGTTACTATTTTCTGCCTTTTATGGGCGTATCTCATGTATTCATTGTTCAAATGTTATATGTGATTTGCAAATAAACTTGAGTTGAGTTGATATCCCCTCACCATCCAATATGACCGAAATACTGTTGAAACAGCTGTAAAACCCTAAATAATCAACTCTTCCATCCTTATTTGCACCACAAATAATACCAGAGCAACAATACCAGAGTTACGAAGAAAAAAAGATGATGGACTCACCATTATTTGAGCTAAACACAGCACAATTACATTGGAAGACTTGCTGCTGGCTATGGCATAGAAAAACTGAAAATAAAACATAAATACTTGAGAAAAATTTGTGTACACTAAGCTACATGTACAAAAAGAGGAAATACTGTGAAACCCCCAGAAATGATAACCTCTCAGCAACAGCCACCTTCCCAGATGCCAATCTTTGTATTTCTCAAAGCCTTGCCCCGAGGTTATAAAACTTGAGTACATTCTCAAACGCAAAATAAAGCACACTGATTGGCTGCTTCCGAGCACATGCTTGGAAGCAGCCAATCAGTGTGCTTTATTTTGAGTTTGAGATTATACTTAAGTTTTACCACCTCGGACCCTGGTTTTACTATATATTTGATCTCTATAACAGCCTCTCCCTACAGCACAAGTTTTATGCCTTCGCAAGTGTGGGTACTGCAGTGAGGATGCAATGTAGTGCTTTTCAAGCATTAAAGTGTACCTGTACATGCCCATGCTTTTTTTGCCATTTTATAAAGGGAGACAGCTTTTGTGACTTCCTGTTTGCTTCCTTAGACAACACCGTCTTTCAAAAAGGGGTTTACTCTTTTTCACTCCTAGATGAGTAAATTCTTTCCTTTAAGGGTTGATGGAGGCAAAAATGAAAACATAATTACATTCACACAAAACTGTTGTTCAGCAACTTGTCCTTGTCATATTTTGGTGATATGAATACATTTTTTACTAGCCAGAACTAATTCGTCAGAGCAAAACAAGAGAACTCAAGCAAACAAAGACCTATTAGGCCAGGGATTTGGGCTGTTTAAATTCTTGAAAGCTCTGAATTAAATGGTGCAATTTTCTTCCTCTTGTTACTCCCTGCTGTCTCAACATTCAATGCTAAATCAAAATGACTGAGGCAATTTCTGTTTTCAGCACTTTAATTCTGGATAACAAAGGTCATTACCATTTAACTACCAATTCCAGTTGCAAGGGCATATAATATTGTATGTGTGCTAACCAGAATGCAAAACAGAGCTGTGGAATATCTTGCAAAACCACTTCACACTTGAATTCATAGCCTGTACCATAGCAATTAGATGTTCAGAGTTGATGTGTGGACATCCCACTCAGCTACCAAGAAACATCAGATATAAACCTTTGGTTGCCATGGAAATGGATCACTCATACCTGCAAGGGCATGTAATGTATGCTCCTGCAAGCAAGAAATGATAGTCAATATGACAGGACAAAATTTGGTGGATCCAAAATTGAAGTTTTCTCAAAGCGATGTAGTATTTTTCAAAGATCAGACTCAGTATTAGTTGTCAAACCATAGGTAAAGGTAAAGGTTTCCCATAGCTTAGTAGCTATAGGAGCAGTTAAGGTTAGAGGCCTACTGTGTCTTGGGCACAGCAATGAAAGGCAGAGCCTATCCCTCTTCTTTCGGTGCATAGAAAAAACTTTAACTTACCCTAGTGAGTGTTAGAAGAAGACCTCTGATGGATGTGACTATGATGATACCAATCAAAAAGAAGGAAATTTGTTGAGACCAAAACTTGACCTGTGAAAGTAAAATACTGTATTGATCCAAAAGATTGAGACAGAAAAGCCTAAGCAAGCAGTGTAGACCCTGATCAAATTGCTCCTAAGAAGCAGTTTGATCAGGGTCTGCACTCTTTGTAATTTCATCAGCAATTTTTTTTAAGTCATTAAAATATACACCTCGCCAAAAGTTTAGCATATTTCAACTCTATAGTACCTTTGTTACAAATTCAGCAGAAAGATTTCAAACTATTAAACAACGATGTAATTTATGGATTTGGAAAGATGGAATACTTAAGCATATGCCTGATGACGTTTTTGTCCCAGATTATCAGACTGAAGAATTTTGGCGGGTTGACTTTTTCGTGTGAAAAAGTACTTTTTTATCTTTTATTTTCTGCAAATAAAATGTCGTGCTCGGAAAAAAATGTCTAACATCAGACAGGAGAACACGGAAAAAGTAAGTTACATATTTAATTTTAAGTGCCAGCATCAAAGACGGACAATTTTCAGCAGGACAAAAATGATAAGAATTCAAAGGAAAAATGCATTGTTTAAGATTTAAAAGACAAGACTTGACAAGAGTTTCTTTCATATCTGATTTCGAAATGACTGGCCCACAATCAAAGTAGCAATTTACGCTTTAACATGTCAGCTACAGACTATGGTAATTTGGTGTGTGAAAAGATAAAATTGATGACGTTTTGCACACATTTTTAAAAAGTGTCAAAAATTAGAGTGGTCTTAACTTTTGTCGTTGTGTATCGAAACAGCTTCAGGTTTTCAAAATTTCAGTGTATAGATGTTTTCATTGTATATAACTGCTTCGGAAAGGATCAATAACCATACATTTTTTTACTTATATGAAGTCCCTATTATCAGTTACTTCTGCTACTAACTTCACAAATAAATATGCTAAACTTTTGGCGAGGAGTATACAATGATACTGACCAGTTCAAAACCACTGTGGTACAGCTATAACTGGTTCTTTGCATATATGTTAAAATCTTTTTTTTTCTTCATATTTAGTCACACACACCATAGTACACATATTCAAAATACAGAACACATATTCAAAATACAGGTATAACAACTATA
Organism: Ctena decussata; assembly: GCA_963989385.1. Taxonomy (NCBI): domain Eukaryota; kingdom Metazoa; phylum Mollusca; class Bivalvia; order Lucinida; family Lucinidae; genus Ctena; species Ctena decussata. Next base: position 29,705,946 of record OZ022504.1, on the reverse strand, counting down.
TCAACATTTTACATACTTGTATTTTAAGAGAGTTGCATTTCCAATTAACACCTGAATATTATCCTAAGCTGAACCAAACAAGAGGCCCACGGGCCACAAAGCTCACCAGATCTCTAGCTCAAAATTGCTATCAAAATTGCTGTCACATTTGTACAGGCTAATACAAAATATACAAATACAAAGTCTCAGCCTGACAGTCTGTTGAGTTGACAACAAAATATATAACTATTTTCCATATTTTGATTGCAGTAAATTTTCCCCAGTATAAGTCAATGCAACTCTAAGTTTCCATAGCAACCAAACGAAAAAGCCAATTTTTCATAAAAAAACACAAACTTTCAACCCCCCAGCCTAATTAGGATACTACAGATGAATTCGGGCCTTATTGGCCCAGTGGCTTCTGAGGAGATAATTTTGTAAGTACTTTTTTTTTTCATCATTATTGCATTTTGGTTTCCATGACAACCAGTAAAAGGAACAGTGGGTCCAAAAACAATAAAGCTGATAGAAGACTTCTTAAGGAACATTTCTATAAAAGTTTTGTCAACATATCTGCAATGGCTAGGCAGTAAATGCCATTTTTCAATTTTCCCCATTATAAGTCAATAGGAACTCTAAGTTGCCATAGCAAACAAACTAAAGGGCAGATTTTCATAAAATACACAAACTTTCAACCCCCCAGCCTAAGGATACTACAGATGAAATCTGGGCCTTATCCACCCAGTGGTTACAGTGGAAATAATTTTTAAGTATTTTTTTTCCATTTTTTTTCATTTTGGTTTCCATGGCAACCAATAAAAGACGCATTGGGCCAAAAAAACAAACAGCTGATGGAAGACATCTCAAGGAACATTTCTATAAAGTTTTATAAACATGTCTGCAACGGCTTGGCAGAAAATGCCATTTTTCAATTTTCCCCATTATAAGTCAATGAGAACTCTCAGTTGCCATAGCAACCAAACTAAAAGGGCAATTTTCATAAAAAAACAAAAACTTTCAATCCCTCATCCCAAGGATGCCATAGATGAAACCTGGGCCTTATTTATCGGCCCAGTGGCTTCAGAGGAGATAATTTTTTACGTATTTTTTCCTTTTTTTTTGGCATTTCGGTTTCCATGGCAACCAATAAAAGGAGCAGTGGGCCAAAAAACACACAGCTGATAGTAGACATCTCAAGGAACATTTCTATAAAAGTTTTATCAACATATCTGCAATGGCTTGGCAGAAAATGCCATTTTTCAATTTTCCCCATTATAAGTCAATGGGAAAACTAAGTTGCCATAGCAACCAAACTAAAAGGGCAATTTTCATAAAAAGCATAAACTTTCAATCCCCCATCCCAAGGATGCCACAGATGAAATTTGAGCCCAATCGGCCTAGTGGCTTCAGAGGAGATGTCGTTTAAAAGTGTTGACGGACGACGACAGACGACATACGACGAAGACATAAGACGACGGACCACTGCCTATCCTATAAGCTCCCCCGGAGCCTTCGGCTCTGGTGAGCTAATAAAAAACCCAAATTAAAGCCTGTTGCACGAGAAAAACTGTTCAAGGCATACAACAAACAAACTGTCTGAATGGACTGTTGTAGTTTGTGCAAGCAACAACATTGTTGATGTGAAAAAGAGACTGCCATATCCAACTATGTAAAGGAAATATCATAAAATTCTAAGTACATATATTAGGACAGACAGTCAATGAAAAACTGCAGTCCCAGATCAGACACTGATCAGGGTGTAGACAGCTACCATTCCATCTGCATCTTTTGGAAGCATTAATGCCATGTAAAACCAAACTGTACTTTTTTCAAGACTACTGCGGTAATTATTTTAGATGTTCCAATTTCTAGAATTCTTAAAGTACATGCTTTTTACAAATGCAAGAAGCTCTAATTTGTCACACACTACACTCTCAACATCTGAGTATCAAATTTTAACAAGAGGGCCATGAGGCCCTGATCCGCTCACCTGAGCAATTGGCAAAGTGGCTTTTTCTTATGTCTGAAATTGTCAAAATATGAGTCTAGGGTCAAAAGTCAAAGACTGACCATGACCTCTTTTACTCATAAATCTTATTGTGCTAATAGGCATTAAGATAACCATATATACCATTTTTAGGCCAAAATCTTCAAAACTTTCCATGAAATCTTATGTTCTAGCATTTTCCCATATTTGACCATGCTGCAAAAAAGGTCAAGGTGAACCCAAGGTCATCATTTGAACAGTCTTGGAAGTACTCTAGTACTCCATGCTACTTACCAAGTTTCAAGGCCATAGGCATATTGGTTCTGGAGAAGAAAAAATATTAAAGGTTTATATCATAAATGGGTATGGCTGCCATGTTGTCATGTGACCTGGACCATTTCAAAACATTTTTGTTCCCTCAACCCCTGGAGGCTCTATATGAAATGTGACTATACAATTGGCCCTTTGGCTTTCGAGATAACTTTTGAAAATGTCAAAATATGAGATCTGGGTCAAAGGTCAAAGAATGACCTTGACCACTTGTACTCATAATTCTTCATGACCTCATTAAGACGACTGTATATACCTATTTTTAGGCCAAAATCTTCAAAAATTCCCATGAAATCTTATGTAGTAGCATTTGCCATATTTGACCTTGCCGTAAAATGGTCAAGGTCAAGCAAAGGTCATAATTTGAACAATCATGATAATACTGGAGTACCCAATGCTATATACCAAGTTTCAAGGCCATCGGTCAACTAGTTCTGGAGAAAAAGATTTTTAAAGGTTTTTACCATATATGGGCGTGGCGGCCATGTTGGTCATGTGACCTGAACCGTTTGAAAAAGACTTCATTCTCTCAACCCCTAGAGGCAAAATATGAAATTTGGTTACAATTGGCCCAGTGGTTTTGGAGAAGATTGTTTGAAAATGTCAAAATATGAGAGTTCTGGGTCAAAGGTCAAAGAATGACCTTGACCTCTTATACTCATAAATCTTCATGTACTTGACTGCATTTAACAATTTTAGGCCTTACTCTTCAAAACTTTCCATGAAATCATATGTTCTAGCATTTTCCCATATTTGACCTTGCCGTAAAAAGGTCAAGGTCAACCCAAGGTCATAATCTGAACAATCTTGATAGCACTTGAGTACCCAATGCTACATACCAAGTTTCAAGGCCATCGGTCAATTGGTTCTGGAGAAGAAGATTTTTTCAGGTTTTTACCATATATGGGCGTGGCGGCCATGTTGGTCATGTGACCAGGACCGTTTGAACAATTTTTCGTTCCTAAGGTCCCAAAAGGCTCTATATGAAATTTGGTTACAATCGGCCCAGCGGTTTCAGAGGAGAAGTTTGAAATTGTCAAAATATGAGAGTTCTGGGTCAAAGGTCAAAGAATGACCTTGACCTCTTGTACTCATAAATCTTCATGTAGTCATTAAGATGACTGTATGTACCAATTTTTAGGCCAAAATCTTCAACAGTTTCCAAGATACCTTATGTTGCAGCATTTTGCCATATAAAAGCATAAGGAAGCAAATTTGACCTTACCGTAAAAAAGGTCAAGGTCACCCCAAGGTCATAATTTGAACAATCTTGGTAGTACTCGTGTACCAGATGCTACATACCAAGTTTCAAGGCCATCAGCCTATTGGTTCTGGAGAAAAAGATTTTTTCAGGTTTTTACCATATATGGGCGTGGCAGCCATGTTGGTCATGTGACCAGGACCGTTTGAACAATTTTTCGTTCCTAAGGTCCCAGGAGGCTCTATATGAAATTTGGTTACAATCGGCCCAGCGGTTTCAGAGGAGAAGTCGTTTGAAAGTGTGGACGGACGACGGACGACGGACGGACGGACGGACGGACGGACGGACGACGGACGACGGAGCCTTACCATCCTATAAGCTCCCCCGGAGCCGCTGGCTCAGGTGAGCTAAAAATACTTACATCAAACTGTATTCCTAGATAATTTACTGCTATTTCTATCCCTCTAGTCACAGGATCTACTTTTCCTACTCTATCAAATATGATATTGATTGTGGACTGTAAAATATAAAGTCTATTATTATACTAAGTATTGGGACAAATAGGTCTCAACTCTTGCATTAGGCAATACAGACAACCCTGCAAATAAATTCACATATGACAAATTCATAAACTGTTGTCTACAAAACACTCCATATCGACTCTACTCTGTTTACATGGCACTCCAGCAGTCACTTTTTTCTTTATTTCATTTGACTAAATGGTAGGGATAGGTGTTACCAGAAATTTTGTATTGCCATATACATGTATTGCGATACACTGACACTGTATCAGGATACATTTCACAATATATTGTGAAACCTGTTCACATATTTTAAGCAGACCTGAGGGCTACTAACTGATAGAAATTTCAAGATATGCCTGTCTTTGTTGTTTTATTCATCCTTCAAAAGCATACAAATTAATATGTGATCTTTAAACATATATAGTTGGCATGATTAACGTTTCCATCCTTGATATTATGATCATTTAATAAAATGTCCTGCATCGATGGAGCCGACAGAACAGAGAGACATTATAAGCCAAATTTCTGCAAATTAAGGCGCTTGGAGGCGAACTTTCATGTTGTCCTAAGCAAATTTAATATGCTGTGGCCGTTCAACTGGGCTGCCATGTTTATAGAAAATAAAAAGGCTTTGCACAAACTTCTGAAAACGAAACAATTCCATTTACGGAAACATTGCTTTTCCTTTGAGCCATCATTGAGAAGCCCCCCATATCTTATAGAATGCTAAACTGCATGATCCAATCAGGCGCCCCCATTCTTGAGGGGTGATTTCAAAGAATACAACTGTACAAATCTTAACGCCAAGGTTGAGGTAAATGTGAACGGACTAACCGACAGATGGATGGAATGAAGGACGGAAAACCGGACACCTATATCACACCTGGCTAAAGCAGGTGTGACAAAAATAGGTCTGTAGCTACATCGCAGTTTTTTTTGCAAATGTACTCGCAGACGTGATCAACCTTCGTTTAAAATACATGTATACTCTTCTGAATGTCACATGATCCAGCCACATAATTTTTCGAGGAAAATAATGCCATTCTTTTTAACCTGGCTAAAATAAATTATAACAAGGCATCGCAGGCGATACAAATCCCCTCGCACAAGACTAGTTGCTCGAGATATTGTCATGCCCTACATATGTGTGAAGTTATTTTAAAATCCATGGAGAAATGTAGGCACTAGAGCGATGACAAAGTTTATCTAAAAATAGCTACAGTGACCGTGACCTTGAACGCAGCACCCTGAAAGTCGAACTTGCTCGAGATATTGTCATGCCCTACATTTGTGTGAAGTTATTTCAAAATCTATGGAGAAATGTAGGCGCTAGAGCGCTGACAAAGTTTTTCTAAAAATAGCCACAGTGACCTTGACCTTGGGCGCAGCACCCTGAAAGTCGAACTCGCTTGAGATATTGTCATACCCTACATTTGTGTGAAGTTATTTCAAAATCCATTGAGAAATGTAGGCGCTAGAGCGCTGACAAAGTTTTTCTAACAAGTAGCCCAAAGGGCAACAATTGCTCACCTGAGAGACATTGTAAACCTATAGGGATATTTAAGATGCTCAAGGGCAGCTAAATCCACAGTCAGTGGTCCAATCAGGCTGAAAATTAAACTCATCCAAAACATTATGTATGCCCTCATTTAATATATGCAAGTTTAAAAAGTATCCGATCAAGAGCACAATAGACAGAGCTGTCAAGGGCAGCTAACTTCATAGTGAATGGCCTGATCTGGCCAAATTTGAACTTGTTTAAGATATTATGCATTTCCTCATTACCTGCAAGTTTGAAAAGGATCGGATCTGTAGAAACCAAGAAAAAGTGGCGACATTCATTTTTTGGATGCTCAGGGCAGGTACTCCATAGTCAGTGGTGGGATCTAGCCGAAATGCTAACTAATCCAAGCTTTTATGCATATCCTCATTACCTGCAAGTATGAAGAGGATCCGATGAAAAATGAAAATGTGATGACGTTGTTTTCTCCATTATAAGACTATGGGATTTTTTTCAAACGCTCAAGGGCAGCTAACTCCGTAGTCTGTGCTCAAATCCGGCCAAATTTCGAACTCATCCAAGCTCTTATGTATGTCATCATTACCTGCAAGTATGATAAGGATCTAATCAAAAACCTTGATTGCAGCACCCTGAAAGTCAAACTTGCTCGAGATATTGTCATGCCCTACATTTGTGTGAATTTATTTTAAAATCCGTTGAGAAATGTAGGCGCTCGAGCGATGACAAAGTTTTTCTAAAAATAGCAACAGTGACCTTGACCTTGGGCGCAGCATCCTGAAAGTCAAACTTGCTTGAGATATTGTCATACCCTACATTTGTGTCAAGTTATTTCAAAATCCATGGAGAAATGAAGGTGCTAGGGCGATGACAAAGTTTTTCTAAAAATAGCCACAGTGACCTTGACCTTGGGTGCAGCACCCTGAAAGTCCAACTTTCTCGAGATATTGTCATGCCCTACATTTGTGTGAATTTATTTTAAAATCCATTGAGAAATGTAGGTGCTAGAGCGCTGACAAAGTTTTTGTAAAAATAGCCACAGTGACCTTGACCTTGGGCACAGCACCCTGGAAGTCAAACTTGTTTGAGATATTGTCATGTCCTACATTTGTGTGAAGTTGATTTAAAATTCGTTGAGAAATGTAGGCGCTCGAGCGATGATCAAGTTTTTCTAAAAATAGCCACAGTGACCTTGACCTTGGGTGCAGCACCCTGAAAGTCAAACTTGCTCAAGATATTGCCATGCCCTACATTTGTGTGAATTATTTTAAAATCTGCTGAGAAATGTAGGTACTAGAGCCCTGACAAAGTTTTTCTAAAAATAGCCACAGTGACCTTGACCTTGGGCGCAGCATCCTGAAAGTCGAACTTGCTCGAGATATTGTCATGCCCTACATTTGTGTGAAGTTATTTTAAAATCTGCTGAGAAATGTAGGTGCTAGAGCGCTGACAAAGTTTTTCTAAAAATAGCCACAGTGACCTTGACCTTGGGCGCAGCATCCTGAAAGTCGAACTTGCTCGAGATATTGTCATGCCCTACATTTGTGTGAAGTTATTTTAAAATCTGTTGAGAAATGTAGGCAATAGAGCGATGACAAAGTATTTCTATAAATATGTGATGACGTTTTCTCCATTATAACACTATGGGATTTTTTTCAAACGCTCAAGGGCAGCTATCTCCGTAGTCTGTGCTAGAATCCGGCCAAATTTCGAACTCATCCAAGCTCTTATGTATGTCATCATTACCTGCAAGTATGATAAGGATCTAAGCAAAAACAGTTGAGAAAACGTGATGACGCCATTTTCCCCATTATAACCCTATGGGATTTTTTTCAAACGCTCAAGGGCAGCTAACTCCATAGTCTGTGCTCGAATCCGGCCAAATTTCGAACTCATCCAAGCTCTTGTGTATGTCATCATTACCTGCAAGTATGATAAGGATCTAATCAAAAACAGTCGAGAAAACGTGATGACGCCATTTTCCCCATTATAACCCTATGGGGGCTATCTGTTGCCATGGAAACCAGAGTTCTGAGCTGATCGGCACCAAAACCTAATGCAGCCTTTCCCTCACCCAAATGATGCTTCAGATAAAATTTGATTGCGATCGGCCCACTGGTCTCTGAGATATTTATGTTTGAAATTGTTGACGGACCCACGGACCCACAGACGTCGACGGCTCGACTCCCATCCTATAAGCTCACCTCTGAGCCTCCGGCTCAGGTGAGCTAAAAATAGCCACAGTGACCTTGACCTTGGGCACAGCACCCTGAAAGTCGAACTCGCTTGAGATATTGTCATGCCCTACATTTGTGTGAAGTTATTTCAAAATCCATTGAGAAATGTAGGCTCTAGAGCGATGCCAAAGTTTTTCTAAAAATAGCCACAGAGACCTAGACCTTGGGCACAGCACCCTGAAAGTCGAACTTGCTCGAGATATTGTCATGCCCTACATTTGTGTGATGTCATAAGAAAATCCATTGAGAAATGTAGGCTCTAGAGCGATGACAAAGTTTTTCTAAAAATAGCCACAGAGACCTTGACCTTGGGCGCAGCACCCTGAAAGTCGAACTTGCTTGAGATATTGTCATGCCCTACATTTGTGTGAAGTTATTTCAAAATCCATTGAGAAATGTAGGCTCTAGAGCGATGACAAAGTTTTTCTAAAAATAGCCACAGAGACCTTGACCTTGGGCGCAGCACCCTGAAAGTCGAACTTGCTCAAGATATTGTCATGCTCCACATTTGTGTGATGTCATAACAAAATCCATTGAGAAATGTAGGCACTAGAGCGCTGACAAAGTTTTTCTAAAAATAGCCACAGTGACCTTGACCTTGGGCGCAGCACCCTGAAAGTCGAACTCTCTTGAGATATTGTCATGCCCTACATTTGTGTGAAGTTATTTCAAAATCCATTGAGAAATGTACGCTCTAGAGCGCTGACAAAGTTTTTCTAAAAACAGCCACAGTGACCTTGACCTTGGGCGCAGCATCCTGAAAGTCGAACTTGCTCGAGATATTGTCATGCCCTACATTTGTGTGAAGTTATTTTAAAATCTGTTGAGAAATGTAGGCAATAGAGCGATGACAAAGTATTTCTATAAATATGTGATGACGTTTTCTCCATTATAACACTATGGGATTTTTTTCAAACGCTCAAGGGCAGCTATCTCCGTAGTCTGTGCTAGAATCCGGCCAAATTTCGAACTCATCCAAGCTCTTATGTATGTCATCATTACCTGCAAGTATGATAAGGATCTAAGCAAAAACAGTTGAGAAAACGTGATGACGCCATTTTCCCCATTATAACCCTATGGGATTTTTTTCAAACGCTCAAGGGCAGCTAACTCCATAGTCTGTGCTCGAATCCGGCCAAATTTCGAACTCATCCAAGCTCTTGTGTATGTCATCATTACCTGCAAGTATGATAAGGATCTAATCAAAAACAGTCGAGAAAACGTGATGACGCCATTTTCCCCATTATAACCCTATGGGGGCTATCTGTTGCCATGGAAACCAGAGTTCTGAGCTGATCTGCACCAAAACCTAATGCAGCCTTTCCCCCACCCAAATGATGCTTCAGATAAAATTTGATTGCGATCGGCCCACTGGTCTCTGAGATATTTATGTTTGAAATTGTTGACGGACCCACGGACCCACAGACGGACGACGGCTCGACTCCCATCCTATAAGCTCACCTCTGAGCCTCCGGCTCAGGTGAGCTAAAAATAGCCACAGTGACCTTGACCTTGGGCACAGCACCCTGAAAGTCGAACTCGCTTGAGATATTGTCATGCCCTACATTTGTGTGAAGTTATTTCAAAATCCACTGAGAAATGTAGGCTCTAGAGCGATGCCAAAGTTTTTCTAAAAATAGCCACAGAGACCTAGACCTTGGGCACAGCACCCTGAAAGTCAAACTTGCTCGAGATATTGTCATGCCCTACATTTGTGTGATGTCATAAGAAAATCCATTGAGAAATGTAGGCTCTAGAGCGATGACAAAGTTTTTCTAAAAATAGCCACAGAGACCTTGACCTTGGGCGCAGCACCCTGAAAGTCGAACTTGCTTGAGATATTGTCATGCCCTACATTTGTGTGAAGTTATTTCAAAATCCATTGAGAAATGTAGGCTCTAGAGCGATGACAAAGTTTTTCTAAAAATAGCCACAGAGACCTTGACCTTGGGCGCAGCACCCTGAAAGTCGAACTTGCTCAAGATATTGTCATGCTCCACATTTGTGTGATGTCATAACAAAATCCATTGAGAAATGTAGGCACTAGAGCGCTGACAAAGTTTTTCTAAAAATAGCCACAGTGACCTTGACCTTGGGCGCAGCACCCTGAAAGTCGAACTCTCTTGAGATATTGTCATGCCCTACATTTGTGTGAAGTTATTTCAAAATCCATTGAGAAATGTACGCTCTAGAGCGATGACAAAGTTTTTCTAAAAATAGCCACAGAGACCTTGACCTTGGGCGCAGCACCCTGAAAGTCGACCTTGCTCGAGATATTGTCATGCCCTACATTTGTGTGATGTCATTTCAAAATCCATTGAGAAATGTAGGCACTAGAGCGATGACAAAGTTTTTCTAAAAATAGCCACAGTGACCTTGACCTTAGGCGCAGCACCCTGAACGTCGAACTTGCTTGAGATATTGTCATGCCCTACATTTGTGTGAAGTTATTTCAAAATCCATTGAGAAATGTAGGCGCTAGAACGCTGACCAAGTTTTTCTAAAAATAGCCACAGTGACCTTGACCTTGGGCGCAGCACCCTGAAAGTCAAACTTGCTCGAGATATTGTCATGCCCTACACTTGTGTGAAGTTATTTTAAAATCCATTGAGAAATGTAGGCTCTAGAGCGATGACAAAAGGTGAACATACTTACGTACGTACTTACGTATGGGACAAAACCTATATCCCCTCACCACTTCGTGGTGCGAGGGGATAATGATGCCAAATAAGAAGTGGAGAACCAGAGTCACAATGGCTGAGTCAGTTTTGTATGGAGAAAACCAGCCCGGGATTGTAAATAGACAACTATCTGTTTAGGTATTAAAGCCAAATAGTTGTTTTTGGTATGTTTTTCTATTATGAGAAATGGACTTACGTAAATTGCACAAGAAAATCTGGACCAGCCCCTGATTTTTAAAATTTTTTTCCCGCATAAAATTGAGTGCTGCCTCGTAAACAGAGTAGTAATAACTTAAAAGCAGGGGCGGATCCAGGAATTTTGGATAGGGGGTTCAAACTAGCTGAAAGGGGGGTTCGATTTATGCAGTTTGACCAATTTTTCCTGAAATTCCACATGAAAATAAAATAATTTGGGCTGAGAAGGGGGTTCGTTTGAACCCCCCGAACCCCCTCTGGATCCGCCACTGAAAAGTGTAAAACATAGTGTACTCTACAATTTGTTGCTCAGCTGAATTTTCATTGATCCTCTGCCCTTTGCAGTAGCCCTATTGTAGAATCTACATAAAATTCTAGAGGTAGGTGAAATAATTAACGATTCATGCCATTTTATACAAAGACTTGTGAAATATATCAAAGATGACTAACATAATGATCCTGTACACTGGGACAGAAGTACTGGAGCAAACAGTGGGCAGTGGTGACCCAGATTAGACTGCCCCATTAGAAATACTCAGATTGGGATCAGCATATCTGCCTTTATTCCAGTCAAGTGCGATGTACTGACAAATAACATGGATAGTGAAATCAGGGCCCCATATGTTTGAAGCATCGTTAGCTTAACAATGTCGTTAGTCAACAATTTGTTATGTCTTATAGTACTCATAAAATCAATTGTGGTAATTCTTTTTGCTAAAAAAATGTCAACAGCTTTTGCACTGCAAAAGCTCCTCACATTTTTTCAGCAAAAAAAAATTGCAGTGTTTTTTTTTATGTACATGTATAATAGATCTACCTCTGAAATTTAACGTCTCATATAATGATGTCGTTAGTTTTGAACAAATGGGCCCAGACTGCAGGGGTCAGGCTAGAACTTTTAGACAGGGAGAAGTTTTTCCGACATTTTCAGGACTTTGGGGAGAAGTTTTGGTCCAAATTTTGGATTTCCCTATGTGTTCTATACATTTTCACTTCTCCCTCAGCTCAAAATAAGGAGAAGTCAGCTAGCTTAGGGCGACTATTTCACCCAAATTGCCCTCTAGGCTGAGCACTACAGACTGCTCCAACTTTATGAAAATGCACATTATTTGGCAGAAATGACCAGGGCCCAGTTGTTCAAAGCATGATTAGCTTAACCAAGCCATTAGTTGAGGATTCATTATGTTTGACAGTACTCACAAAATTATAGATCTGTGGTAATATTTTTTGCCAAAAACAATGAGAGTAGCTTTGGCACTCCTCACATTTCTCTGCATAAACTAGTAGTGTTTTTGCATGTAATATGTTTGAAAATTTAATGTCTCGTTAACTAACGACATTGTTAGTTTCTAACAATTTGGCCTAGATATTTAGAGTAACAACATGAATTTACCTATGATTTTATTTATTTTCCTAGGTACACATCCATGTTTTTCTGCTATATTTAGAAAGGGGAACAACTTTTTTGCATTGCTGTCTGCTTCCCTGGACAACAAAGCCCTTCAGAAATAATTGATTAATTTGTTGCTTAACGTCCACGGTAAACAGCTATGGTCATGTCGGGATGGTCAGTTAACCTAACCACACTATTCCAGGGCAGGCTTAGACCTCCTAAGCGGTTAACCAGTAAGTGCACATACTTTCGCCAGTGACTGACAACTGCCCTTCTTGAATCAGCGGAAGGAGAAACGAAAGGAAGTGGCCAGACCGGGTATCGAACCTAGGAACTCTGACTTACGAGTCAGGTGCCCTACCAATTATGCTATGCGGCCCGGCCCTTCATGAGGTCTACCTTTAAACGAAAGAATTTTCTCCTAGAGGAGCAAATTTTTTAAAGGTGATCCCAATTTAGTATGGAGGAATAAATTAACATATATAGCTGCTTCCCTGAAAGTGTACCAAATCACCTTCTTTTTAGAGTCTAAATAAAAGGCCATCGGCCAAATGTCACCCGACGTTTGATATGTGTCACAAACTGCAGCCCTTTATTCCGTTTCAGAGTAACTGTATGGCCAAAAACAGAAAATATGTGTATTAGAGAACCTGGTAAACAAATAATAACTGAACATAAGCAAAGACATATACCCAATTACTGGGCCTCTTTATAAAATACTTAAGTTTTGAACGGGGCATACATGTGTATAATCAGGTTACTGAAACTTAAGGCCCTTACAAAATGCCCAAAACATCAAGACTGTATACCCAGTAACAAAATAACTAGGGCCATAATCCTGCTAATGTGAATCTGATGAAAAATGAACAATGCCTTTATGAAAATTCAGCCCATTAATATGAATAGTTCTGGAGTTATCCCATTATCTTTAAGTGAATGTCTATTATCTATGAAAGGGGAATAACTCTGTCACTTATAATTTAGCACATTCTAACAATAGTCAGAACAATCAATTTACCAAATGCTAATAGCATACCAAATTTCAGCTCTCTTGGTCAAATTGTTCAAAAGTTGAAAAAATGCCAAAACGACAAAGGGCCATAACTTTGTAAAAAACAGGACAATTGAAATTCCAAAATCACATGCACATCTTCAGATCACGATGAAACATTCTGCACAATTTCAAGTCAATCTGATACAAGATGTGGCAGGAGTTGCGGGGACAAGGTCTGAGTCAGCAAGGGCCATAACTCCGTCAAAAATGGCCAAAACAAAAATCAAACATCACATGCACATCTTCATATCATAAGAATACAATCTGTAAAATTTCAAATCAATCCGTTGAAAAATGTAGGAGGAGTTGTGGGGACAAGATTTTGGAAGGTCTGAGTCAGCAAGGGCCGTAACTCCATCAAAAATGGCCAAAACAAAAATCAAACATCACATGCACATCTTCATATCATAAGAATACAATCTGTAAAATTTCAAATCAATCCGATGAAAGATGTAGGAGGAGTTGCGGGGACAAGATTTCTGAAGGTCTGAGTCAGCAAGGGCCGTAACTCCATCAAGAATGACCGAAACAAAAATAAAAAACCACATGCACATCTTCATATCATAAGAATACAATCTGTAAAATTTCAAACCAATCTGATGAAAGACATAGGAGGAGTTGCGTGGACAAGATTTCGGACGGAAGGACGGATGGACGCACGCACGGACAGACGAGGGTCATTTCTATAGTCCCCCTCCGCCTACGTCGGGTGACAATCAACAGGTTAAGCTAATCTGCAGCAATAACGTGAGAATAGAATACTTACAATAAATATTTTCCAAACACAATATATGGAAAAGAAATATCCCAGGAAGTTGAAATATTTTCCTTTAAAGGTTTTCGAGTATTCAATCCTCTCCTGAAATGATAACACATGATGAACAAAACCAAATATAAATGAGACAAAAATTTCTGTAAGCTTGAACAGTCTAGACCAAAATCAAATGATATTCTCTGACATTTCCAATTTTTAGGATGAAAGCTACAATTATAGAAATCAGTATGTTTTAGGCTATGGTGGTTAAAAATATGCATAATGTGCTAATAATTCATGTATTAAAGTCTAGTTCCATATTATTCAATAATAGAAGCATATCTAAATATGTTATTTTGGGATAAAAACAGAAAGGTTGAGAAAAAAAAAAAACATCGGCCCACTAAGTTCATCAAGGACAGCTGGCTCCTGTTTCAACAAACTTTTTGTCTGGGTAAAGGCAAAGGTTGTAGAGGTCAAATAACCCCAGTGACAATATTAACTTAATGCATTGCGAGTAAGTGTAAATAATATTCAGGATCGCCACTTATCCTCCTTTTGAAAATTCCCAGACTTTTCTCTGATCTTTCCCTTACATTTTACAGTTTTCCATAACTTTTTTAAGGATCCAAAAGTTAAGTATAATCTTTACTTCAACAGTGCTTACTGTATCATTTGGAAATGGGGAGTTACTCGTAAAGGAAAGAATTTGTTCCCTTGGGGAACAAATTCTTTCCTTTACGAGTAGCCCCCAACGAGGAGGAAGCTGTGCCTGGAGACTGTCTCTGTAGAAAGCACATCATTTCCCCTTGAACAGAAGAAGTATATTTTTTGTAGACTCATAGTCATTAGTTTTCAAATTTCCTGACTTTTCCCTGACTATTCAAGTCCTGTCCAAATTTCACTGACCAACCACAGAATTCCCCTGACCTGGAAAAGGAATCATTTTCCCGATGTTTATCTCTGAGCATGACAACCCTTGTGTATTTTGACATACCTGTTGGTTATGAAGATCAACAACTTCTAGAAACATCTGTCTACTCAGTTCTTCCAGGGCAGCTGTCTCCTGCTTCAATAAACTAACATCTGGTAAAGGTCAAGGTCATATAGTTCATTTTCTGGCGTTTATATGATTTTTTTCATACATTCATAAACAAATTTCAAAGTATCTTCCTGGCAATCCTTTCCATCAAAATAATTATAAGCATACCCTAACCTTTTATCCAGAGAGAGAAAATTTGTTGCATCACAGCATACAAAATTCTATGATAATGTAGGTCCCAGAAAGTACATTACATGTGTGCGAGATGCTTCAAGGAACTGTCAGCTTTTTCTATGTTTCCAGCAATGATAAAATTACAGAGCTTAGCCATAGACATTAAAGATTTGTATTTATTGAAAGAACAATGTTTAAGTGGCCTGATTGTGGTTCCTATATAATCCTGTGGTTCCTAAAAGATCCTAATTAATGCTCTGTTTCTCAAAAATGCAACACCCACTATACAACTCTTCTTGCAGTGACCAGACTATGAGCTTGTGCAGGCTGATCTGAGCATATATATTCTGTGCAGGCCTTACTAAAAGTTGTCCAGCAATATAGGTCTTTGCAAACCAGGGAAGGCCCAGATCAACCTGCCAATCCATAGTTTGACCATGCAATTTACTGTTTGCTATATTCTCCCAAAATGCACATAAATTCCCAATTGCTAATGCATGTGTTTGCTGTACAGTAAATGCTCACAAGCAAACTTATAATATTTTTTTTATCTTCATACATGTACTTTGTTGAAGGTGAATGATTACACTTTCAGGGGATGCAATTCTTCCATTTTCCTTTTTGCCTCCCTTTTCAATGGGATCAGCTCTTAATGGGAAAGAATTTGCTCCCCTAGGAGCAAATTCTTTCCTTTAAGAGTAGATCCCAATTTGGAAGGACTATGTCATCCAGGAAAGCAATCAGGAAGTCAAAAAAGGTTATTTCTCTTTGAAAAATGGTGGAAAAACATGGAAATGTCCCTATACACCTTATTATGAGAAATCAAAACTATCCAGATGTTTGCTCGAAGAATTAATAGACATTTATTACAAGCATTTCCTTTATAATATACAAATCCTGCTACCAATTATTTGCATGTATGCTGTGCCAAAACACTAAACAAATATCAATTTAATGTCAGCTAAAGCACCAGGATACTTTCTGAGCTACCTCCAGTAGCCACATTTTTAATCATTCCCCAGATACCACCACCTGTTGTCTGGCTAGCTTGACGTAAACTGTCTCTCTTGGCTATACAAATTCTGAAAGCAAGAAATTACTGCAAAAATCAAAAAAATTGGGACACCAACAATAATTACTGTACTGCCCTAAAAATTAAACAATATGGGTTTTCGATGCAGTAATGCATCTTCTAACAGAGGCAGACAATCAATGACAATCAGTGCAGTCTGTCTTTCAGGAGCAGTCTGATCTGGATCTGAACTGTCACTCAGACCTATCTGCCCCAATACAGTAATTGTATTTATGTTTGCTGGGACAAAAGTCGTGGTAGATCTATTGCAATTTTAGACATGTTCACGGGTATTTAAGTTCACGAATTTGTAATGCTTTCCTATTATTCCTTTGTAAAGTCATCATGTTCGCGGATATCAAAGTTCGCATAATTAAGTTGACTGTGCAAATCGCGAACATTAGTACACTGCAAACATTTGTACAATTACAGTATTTAGAATTTGTATGGTATACCATAATTTCAAACAGATACCAATTACTGTAACTATA
This sequence comes from Ctena decussata, assembly GCA_963989385.1. NCBI lineage: Eukaryota > Metazoa > Mollusca > Bivalvia > Lucinida > Lucinidae > Ctena > Ctena decussata. Next base: position 29,689,313 of record OZ022504.1, on the reverse strand, counting down.
CAATCATACCAAGCACACCGTCTGTGTCCCCCTTGGGGATTAAGACGTAATGGAAGATAGACAGATAGATTATCCTTAAACTGAACAAGCTAATTTGGATTAGAATTAGAATCTTTACAATACTCCTAAATTCTTCTCACGCACAAATTCAAGCATGAAAAGAAATTTGCTTTAGAATCCTTACCACTCCTACAATGCATATGACCCCAACTGATATTATCAAGACACATTCCTATGCTTTGCAGAAAATCCCTGATTGTCAACAACCAACGTTTGCCCCCTGGTCTTTGAATTCTCGATATAATATATCTGAGTGAAAAGTTTTTTTGAAATTTTGCAGACACAAATTTCATTGTCTGCTTTTTTTTTTGGTGCTTTAAAGGCTAATTTAAATTTATGGTGAAAAATGGTGGTTTGACTGTTTGACAAACCTTTTCTTCTTCATGATGATCTGATCTTCTGTCTGCAGCAGACGCTTCTCATGACCTTGGATCTCGGAATCTGTTACATGCCTGAAGAAGCAGAAAACATACTTTTACTTTAGGTAAATCATTTTATTTGGGCACTTTCTCTATTTTGCAAATGCAGAGTGAAAGAAAAAGTGAACTTGGATTTAATGTTACACCAATACATGACCCCATTTTTAAAGTTATATGGTCTGTAACTTCAAGGAATTTATTTTTGGTGGCAATGTTTCTTATTTTCAAGAATACAGTAATTAAGCCTAGGTGACCATGAAACACTTGTGATAATAACAAATCTAAGCCAGTACTGCTATAAGAACAATGGTAATTTAGGTAAACTATTAACTGTCTAGAATTTCATTCGTCCCGAATGACTACTTCAAAGTAAAAAGCTCCTGTTTTCACAGAGGTTATGACCTTTTCATGCATTTGTCAGGTGTAATGAATTGATTTATGATGAGAACTTAGTTTTACTCAACTTTTGAAATCGCTAAAAATAAAACATTTAAAAGTTGTCAAAATGATCAAAAGTTACAGACCATATAACTTTAAGTCTCACCCAAAAGACCAGAGGAGTGGGAGATCAAATCTGCAACCCCTGGATGTAGCCTAGAGTCTTAAGCACTCCACTACCAACAGTCCCTCTCTATTTTGCAAAGCTCTTATCTAGGAATAACTATCATTCATGTAATTTTCTAGAATTCATGACAAAGTAGATGCACATAATAGACAACCATCATAGGTTAAAACAAGAGTTTTATCAATCCAGGATATTTTTTCTCATTTTTCAATTAAAATACCTTTAAAGTGACTTTCGTTAACAAGGGGTCATAATATGAGCCGCAACGCGAGAAAACCAACAAAGTGGTTGTGCGCACATCGCAGACTCAGATCAGCCTGGGCATCCGCCCAGTCTGATCAGAGTCTTCGCTGTCCGCATGGAGGTAGCTTAAACCCTTAACTACCCTTTAAGCGCTAAGTGAAGACTGTGATCAGACTGGCTGGATGCCCAGGCTGATCTGTCTGCGCTGGGCGCACAACCACATTGTTGGTTTTCTCGTGTCGCGGCTCATATATATTTTATATACTCTTAATGAGATGGTTCCAGACACATAAGTCTGTGAGAAATTACAGGACCAATCTGGTAATAAGATAAAAATGTACTTGAAAATTTAAATATTTTTACCAAATTTTTTTTATCACAACTAACAGGCAGTCATACAGAGTTTCATTAGGTGAGTGAGTGAGTGAACTCAGGTTTAACGTCCCACCAACAACGAGGTTATTTGGAGATGGGACCTTGGTTTAAAGTCTCATCCGAAAGACCGGAGAAGCAGGGGCTCAATCTTGTGACCCTTGGATTGGTAGTCCGGAGTGTTATCCACTACACTACAGCTGCTCCTAGTTTCATCGGGACTGTGGTTGTAATGAAGGGTTGTAACACACATTTTCATGTAGAATTAACATAAATTATGACACAATTATCTTCAAATGCTTGTCTTGCCACTTTTAAAACACTTGAATACACAAACTTGCCATCCTATTTCAGTAACACTGAAATTTTCTAATTTTGAAAACCTGTAACTTTGTCAAAAATAAAGTTTTGATTGTCAATTTTCTTCATGTATATTGTCATTATGTCTGCTACAAGTGTGCCAAGTTTTAAGTCACCATAAGCTGTGGGAGGAGTTGATTACACAAACTTGTAACTGTGTGCTAGACAGCCAGACAGGGATAACACTAATGCCCCCTGATTATCGTCACAATGGCATAATTCCTGAAAACACTCAGGGGAATGGCAAATAGGGCAGACTCTGATGCGACTCCTGAAGGAGCAGTATGACCTAGGTCTGCACTAGGATATGTTGTAATTTTTAACTTGATGTTCCAATTTTCTAAACAGTTACTGTATATTTGCAGCTTCACACTCACCTTATGAAATAGAACATGGAAACATAAGGGTAATTTACAGCACCAAACCCTGACAACAATGCCATTATGGTCACGCCTATTACCCCAACTCTACCAATACACTGCTCTATAGAAAATATACCTGAAAAGACAATGGTATATGTTACACCTCCAGGGTTTAGCAGCCATTTTTACAGAGGAGACAACTGCAGATGAATAGTTTTTGCATTCAGGGTGGGTAACACCTTTTTTTTCAATGGGAACAACTCTTAAAGAAAAGAATTTGCTCTCATTAGAGAGCAAATTCTTTTCTTTAACAGTAGTCCTTTATGTTAAGGAAAAAATTTCTATGTAAAAGTGACCTTCCTTGATGATGTATACATTTTTTGCCTAAATCTAAGGTAACACTTTATAAAATTTATACTGAAGTAAAATCTTGTCCACAAAATTTTGATGGAATTGAAGCCTCCCTTAATTCAAGAGTTTGAACAATTAAGATAGGACAATTGTGCTTGTGTTTGTGCCATCAGATGCTCTATAAAGCTGCTGATTACAGAGCAAACAGTATAGACCCCCTGATAAAGAGCAATCTGATCTGTGACTACTCTGTTTTGTTCTAGGATGTCTGTTCCAATACTTATATCTTTAATGGCATAAAAGCTTTAGCTGACTCAAAATTCATTCATTGTATCAGATTCAAATTCTTACCATGTTTAGGACTGAGTATTGGGAATGGATCTCCTATCTTCCAGAAGAAGTATAAGAACACAAACCAAGATATACAGGTCAAGGTCACTTTGACATGACGCTTCGGTGGCACTGAAATATAGGGAAAAATATCTTAGTATTTGGTTTTAAACACTTCATAACTACATTTCACATGTGTAACACAAATAGTTCACAGTTCATTTCAAATTTTCATATTATATTAAAATCAATGTCTAGCAATATCCTTCCATTAAGCGCACAGTTAAATGATCAGAAAAAATGGACAGGACGTTTGTCAAACCACAAAATTTTGCTGAATTTCTTTATTTGCAAATGCCATAAGATCTCTCTGATGCCACTCATGTTTTTGTAGAGAAACAAGGAAACAAATATTATTTTTCATTCCCAAACTTTTATACAGCGCTATAGATAACGGCAGTATTTAATCCTGATTCTTGGAGATTTTATTCTAATCTTCTTACTTCTCTAAAAGATTAGGCAGTCCGAATGACGGTTCACAATGTATGAGCCCCGACACAACAAAACCAGCAAAGTGGCATGTGTGTCCACAGAAGACTCAGATCAGCCTGGGCATCCACCCATCTGATCAGAGTCTTTACTGTCCACATGGAGCTAGCGTAGATCCTTAGCTACCCTTAACTGATTGACTGATTGATTGATTTGTTGCTTTACGTCCACTATGGTCATGTCGGGACGGTCAGTTAACCTAACAACACTGTTCCTGGGCAGACTTAGACCTCCTAAGTGGTTAACCAGTACTAAGTACACCTATGAAGAGAAACGAAAGTTCATGTATGTGGCCAGACCGGGTATCGAACCAGGACCTCTGACTTATGAGTCAGGTGCCCTACCGACTGCGCTAGGCGGCCCGGCAAGCTACCCTTAAAGCCCACAGCCAAGACTCTGATCAAACTGGGCACATGCCCAGGCTGATCTGAGTCTTTGCTGGGTGCACATGCCACTTTGTTGGTTTTGTTGTGTCACAGCTCATATGATTTTATTAAAACTATTTCAGAACTGTCTCAGAATAGCCTCCTTCTCTTTAGCTCTGTAACTTACCTAATCTCATGTTACTAATGATAAAGTAAGCAATATAAAATGGCAGCACAACTATCAGTACAAACAGGATGATAAACAACTCCAACTTCCAGTGAAAGTATCGTGAGCTGAAACGAAATACACATAATCTATTATTATTCTAGTGACTTACTTGAACAGGTGTTGGATTCTAGCAAAACAGCAGCATAATATATGGGAAAAACTCTGCCTACAATGATGACTTTAAAATTTCAAATATCCGAAAGTCGGGCAATTATTGTTTGAAAATTATTAGAAAATGGCTTTTACACACGTTAATGCATCCAAATGCTGCTTAGTGAATTGCAAACTTTGCAGACCCTGATCAAACTGCTCCTTTTTAGGAGCAATTCGATCTGGGTCTACAATGTTTACTCAGATCTGTCTGTCCAAATATTTAGGGGCAATACGGTACTTCTGAAAATGCTGTAGTAAGTTCCTAAATATTTCTGTATGTGACTCTGATGAACTAAAATTTTGTATGAGAAATTCTACGTCAATTCCTTATGCCTCAATAAAATGTACAGTAAAAGCTCATTATAATGATATTCTTTATAAAGCTACTGTGGATATAATGCCATCATGTCATGTCTCCCTTTTTACAAACTACCGTAATGACCCTAAATATTCGGATGCATGCATTAACGCATGTAAAATCCAATTTCTAACAATTTTCTAACAATAATTGTCTGACTTTAGGGTGTCCAAAATTTTAGGGTCATTATGGTACATAATATATAGGAGTATAAGGCAAACAAACATTTTTTTTCATCTGCCTTATATTTCTTTGTAGTTTTGTACCACCACTATCTGCTTCAGCTGAAACTACATCACCTATAAATGTATACTTGAATAAATGACAGGATCAAATATAGCCTTCACCTGAGGTTTGCTAGTTGCAGACAGACTTGTGATGTTGATGGGTCTTATACAGAGGTCTGACAAGGATTGGTTCTGAGGACAACTATGAGCTAACTTCTGCTCTAGTATCATACTTCAACGTGTTTTGGCTCCTCAGTCCTCATCAAAACTGCCTCACTGAGGGAGTTTTAATGAAGAGTCAAAACAAATGTTTTGAGGAAATAAGAAAACCTTATTAGAACAACAGGTCCTACATACTTACCTAGTGTCCATAAATCCTAGGATTTCGAAGATGATCAATTCAAACATTAAGCACGACAATGCAAATGTCACGGAGAATGTCAGAAGAACAACTTTGTGATGAACCTCGTAGTCTCGGAACAACTGTTTCAGGAAGAACACCCACCCACCTCCAAAGAACAGAATCTGGAAATATATGTATTATAGGTAGTCACAATAATAAGCCTATGCACACTCATTTAACTCAGAGCTCTAGAAAAGAAGGGGTTTTGAGCAAAAAAACAACAACAACAACAAAATAAACAGTGCAGACTATAAGTTTCTTTTCCCCCCCCCCCCCCCCCCAAAAAAAAAACAAAACTGAAGGTGTAACTGGATCTACGGGATCTACACTCAACCCATAGTTCTGTTAGCTCATATGTCAGTTCCCCTTTGGTCAGGTCTCATTCGGCCATATCACATAATAAAATGCTACTGAAACAAAAACAAAAAAAAAAAAAAATCAGCTGAACAGAATTTCACGATGACAGGCTGAGACAATAACCATATGTTTAAACACTATGTATCTCTGTTCTTGAAACATACAGCCAGTTAAACATACCAGTACTTAAAGTAGAAAATGACAATCAAACAAAGAGTAAGGGGACATGGCTATGCACACCTTCAGGATTTCTTCTTATGTGCCATTCATCATTTGTCTGAACACTATTCTGTTCAAATAAGGTGTCAAGAATGATGAATGAAACATCTGAAATCACTTTCACGTCCAGCAAAGCATGTACATTTTGGCATCAAATTCTTTTTATATTTGCAGATCAACGTCGGCAAAGATAACTTTTTAAGTGGTAAATTTAAAACTAAAGGTGACATTTTGTCAAAACCTGGATTATGAACAGGTTATCAGGGCTCAGCCTAGAGGGCAATTTGGGAGCAATAGTCTCCCTAAGCTGGCTAACTTCTCCCTATTTTGAGCTTAGGAAGAAGTGGAACTGTATAGAAAGCATAGGGAAATCCAGAATTTGGACCAAAACTTCTCCCTAAAGTTCTGAAAATGATGCAGAACTTCTCCCTGTCTGCAAGCTTTAGGCTGACCCCTGTTTATGAAATATTATTTTGCTTTATTAAGCATAGAAGGCAAGCAGTTGTTTAAAAAAATACGTATTTCATAGATGTAGGCATTTTTCCTTGTCCTGGAGAGTCACTTTTGGACCTGAATTTTATATGCAAAAGTCCAGATATGACTTAAACATATTGTCGTAAATGACTGTTGAACAAGTGTTTTTTTTAAATCAAACAATGACTTCAGAAATCTTTGGTTTTTGAATTTGCATCAATGGAATGAGCAATGGCATCATAATACTCCCTTGCAAACTATAAATAATAATAGCGTATTACAGTAGAACTTCAATGGCTCGAACAGGCTTGGGACAATGAAAATTAGTTCCAGCCAAAGGTAGTTCTAGCCATCCAGGGTTAGTTTCTACATAAATTGACTTCTAGGGACCCAAGAACAAGTTCTAGCCAAGCAGGGAACACGAGCCATCAAGATTCTAGCCATTGAAGTTCTACTGTAGTTATATTTTATATTTTGCTGTTAGATAAGATAAGATAAATTCAATCAGTATGCAGTCCAAAACATAGAACCATAACTGAATGAGACAAATACATCCATACATACCAGGGCTGGAAAAATCCACTCGTCCGCTCGCCATGGCGAGTGCCTCAAGCTACAGGACGAGTAGAATTTCTCAGTACTGCCAAGGTAACTTATTAATTTAAATATATATCTTGTGGCGCTGGACAAGTGACAATTTAAGAAATTTCCAGCCCTGCAGAACATATCATTAAAAAAATGAAATTCATCTTCAACAAAATTATCGTTGTACATCTTACAATATCTTTGAGATGCAGGAATATTGTTGTAACGACCCCTTTCAATTTCCAGTCTACGATTCGATACTTGCAATTTGGCAAAGTTGAAAATGACATGTTTGTCCATATTGAGGATTATATAAGTTTCTAATTTAAAAGACGGCTTGAAATTTTTGAACATTCTTAATTTTTCTAATTTTCTTCCATTAACTGTAATATCACCAGAAATAGCTTTCATAAAATAATCAGTATAACGATCTGTTAGCTTTTCCTTGACTGCATTAATTAATTTAGGTTTTGAAAAAGTACTTTTATTAAACCAGACATGTTCAAAGGCAGATAGCTGTAACAAACATGCACTTAATGTGTTCACTTATAGCTATAGCTCATGAGTTCAGCTTGATTTTCTGGTTGCAAAGGTTGCAAAACATTGGTCCTTCACTTTGTAATAGAATATTCAGGACCTGTAGAATACCCAGTACTTCTATTTTCTGCAAGAATGGGAGTGCAAAGCCATCTCCGCTTAAAATACGTAAAATACCATGTTGAACGGCAGTACAATTAACAGCACGTCATATGACATCACAACTAGTGTTGGGAATCGGACAGGAAAATCACAATCGATTATCCAAACAGTCAAACCGATTGATTATCGATTATACAATCGGATATCTTGTCAGCCATGTCAAACAATATGTAATGATAGCTAATGCTCCATAAAAGCCTAAATATGTACTTATGCACCTAAATAAAGAGCATAATGCACAGAAAAAAGCGTTAGACATCATTACTCTTTTGGCATCAGTTAACAGATGCAATCTGATAACTTTTTTACCCTGTGAGTAACAGTGACTTTGCAAGTCTTGCAGTCTAGGTCTAAGTGTTATTTACAGCAATCTCATACTTTTACCCAAAGGTGTCTCCCTGAGTTCATAACTGTCAGTTCGCAAAACGCTGTTTCGTTTTCATATGCAGAGTGGGTGGGGGTACCTTTATTTGCGTATGTTTTTTACAGAGAACACAAATGACAGCCGTCATATCTAGGTTTGATTTTGTTGCAAGCCCTTCCTTTACTTTCCTAAAGCGGAAATAATCCCAGACACGGGATTTAATTTTTCCCGGATAGGGATAAAGCTCCTTGTTGGGGTCTGCTTAAGATTTCGACGACATGACAGCGGAAACTAGTCGTGTTTGGATTACTTCCTTTTGAATGCGCGAAACAACCGAAAATGAACCAAAACTCATCAAAGGGTCGGTGCGACGTTTTTGACCAAATGACTCTGTGTAAAATCACAATCCATTGTCGCCGACGTAAGCCTGAGCGATTAGTTTTCGATGTTCAGCGACAATCGGAACAGCACTAATCACAACCTTAAATAAAGTATCGACAAGTTTTGTTTCCTGAAAGCACCAGGGTATAAACCATGATACAAACAAGGCAGTAGATGTTAAAGCCGCAAAAATTCCTAAAAATGTGTGAAGCCATGTCCCCTTACTCTATGAAAATATATCCCCGCACACACACACTCCCCCCACGCCCTCCAGCCCCACCAAAGTTTTACCTTGTGCCCTCCTATATTTTATACAGGGAGTCATCAAAGAATTCATACAGTTAAAACTTATTGATTAATACAGTTGGACAGTTTTTCACCGAAATCTGGTAAACAGCCGAGAACTGGTAACTGCATGGTTAAAGACTTACCATCGAAACAACCATAATGCAACTATCAACAAGGAATGACATTGTTATTTTCTGATGCCTGTCAATATCAGCTTAACTGAGCAAAATTTTATTATGATCGTGTCACTTCTTTATGAGAATATCAGAGAAAACTGCAACTGTCAAAAAACTTTTGGACCGGAAGTTTGTGTTCTCCATTGACAAAACGGATATAGGTCGCACTAAACGCCGCTACCGATGTTGTTGTTGTTGAGGACTCCAGCCTGAACAGGCTCTGCAGCTTGCCACCGTTGAAGAACCACACGTCGTGTGTTTGTTTTAATATTGCAACCCATTGTAGATAATATGCAAATAGCACTACTTATAGGCGAGCACATCGCTCTTTACAATGTGTAGGTGGTATAACCTGTCTATGGCTGCTACCATTCTATTCTATTTTATTCCATCCCATAACCTTACTAGGTCGTTGGGGCACCACAGATGACTTCGAAACAATGGATGCTACCATGTTAACTCATAAAGTTCCGGACAAAAACGCGTAATCGAAGTGTAGACCCTGATCTGACTCCTCAGTGTAAGATTCTGGATTCAATTTTACAATGTGTTTTTTTTTTCACATGATATTTGTAATTAAAGCATTGCAACTCCACAGCTGCGAAGTCCGTCTGACTACATAACTACCTACCGACCTACTTCGCGGAAATTCTATGCAGATTGCGTTGTTGAGCCTTACCATGTATGTTAAAAAGACAAGTTAAAAGTAAAAAAAGTATGGTAGTGAGCGATCATGTATGATAGTAAAGGCGATGAAAGATGATAGTTTAAAATAATCAAAAGCAAAGTACTTGGGTTTTAGGGCTTAGTGTTGCAACTTGCCAATAGAGGCCTTGAATATACCAAGGCTTGGCAAGCTGACAACAGATTCTGATAGTGCATTCCGCCGGAAGAAAATAATAATTGTGGTAATCATTTGCTGTATGCCTTTTGTAAAAGTCATTGAATGGTTGTGCCTAGGGAAATTCTGGGATTAGGTCCGACATAATCAGGTAGTGGCACAGTAAATTGCCATGCACTAGTTTATAGAAAGGACAAAGACGCGTCAGCGCATCTGCACACCTTTGCTGCAGGGAACGTCAGCAAAGATTCTTAAGCATGGCTGTAACACTAGCAGCCCTTTTGAAGTTATTTCTTGTCTACCTAGGATCGTCTTTGAGCTTTTTCAATTTGGGTTGTTTTGTTCTTACTATGTGAGTCTTCTACTACCGCAGCATATTCCAGCTGCGGCGGACCAGGGTATTATATGCCATCTCTCTCACCCTTGGCGTTTTAGTTTTTTTATGTTCCTCTTGATCTAGAGACGCTCAACAAAATATTTCAACGGATCGAAATGAAATGTGTACCAAATGATTGCCTGCGTCCTAACTAAGAAAATGATTACCCGCCGCCTTTATTTATTTTATTTATGAGCGGTGATTTAGGCATTTTTATGTTGAGATACCTAGAAAAATGTCCAGGAAACTGTATTTTTTTTGGGGAAAGAAAAGTATAAAATTGAGTGTCAGCGCATAAATGTGCAATTCACATATTATACATTATTAAAACGCATAATTATGCTAAAAGTAAGCTGTGCAAATATATATGCTGACGTACATTGTATTTTCAAGCCTGAATGCAGACAAAAGGTGGTTGAAAATACCCAAGACCAGGGCACAACTGATACACTCATAGAATTATTGGTGGGCACCGTCATATGGTCCAGAAATGTGATTGAATACTGATGAGTGTTTTATGTCCATAGTATAACAAATATACTGAGCGATCGGTTGCAACCGTTCTTTTTTTTTTTCTTTCCGGGGGTTTATGTAGTTGACCTAAAGGTGATGTTGTTGTTGTTGTTTCAATTCTCGTAACGATTTTAGTAGCACTGACAAAATCGGACATCCTCGCCGATATCTTACGAGGATACGGAATTGACCGAAGTGTTACGATTGGCACCGACAATGACAATGGCCACGTTCTGTACTGCCAATTAGGTAAACGCGACCAATTTCGAGAAAATACTCGGGTACTTTTCTGGGTTACTCGAGGAACATTAACCGAATTGACTTCAAGACAAAATTTAGTTTGAATCGTTAAGAAATAAAACTGACCATATAAGCTAAATTGAGCTTTTGAACTGACAGCTAGATATATGTCAAATGGCTATGACAAGAAAGTATTTAATAATTTAAAGAGTAACTACACTTCAGGAACTGACTAAATCAGATCCCAAACCCTATCCCCAACATCAAAGGGAAAGATTGACAAAGACATCTCAACAAACAATAAATTACAAGTGATAAGCCGAGTCAGCAGCTCTCTCCCAAATAGATGGCAACTCAGCTATCTTTATTGAACTAAATAATTTAGACCAACAGACGGGTTACAACGGACTAAGCAAATTATATAAGCCTACAGATACTTAATTGAGCGATGAAACAGGTAATTAAGAAATACAAGAAATGGGGTACCTACGATGGCCCATTTGGCTCACTTTTCATTTCCATACAATTTCTCACTTTTGACTTCCAAATTCTGAATTCCGAATCAAATAAGGAATCCAATCTGAAATTCAAAATTCGTACTGAACGCTTGATAATATTGGTTTATTTCATTTCGTCAAAATTTTATAATATTATAATTCATGTTAATAACATTGAAACAGAAAACGGTCTTTAGTCGGGACCGTCCTGGTTCAACTGCTTGGCTGCTTTTGCTGCAGCGTTTCAGTGTTGTTCTTGCCGATGAGTGCTCATCTTGTTTCATTTCAGTACAGTATTTAATCACGATCGATATGTTTGCTGTTTTGGACCATTGATGTGTTAGAAGTTTTTCACCGAATATAACTTGTATGCCTGTATGTTAATAAATCCCAACAGAATCCGAGGCAAGTTTTACGCATGTGTCACTTGTAAAACTGGTTTAAAAGTTAAAGATAGGCAATGGTCCGGAACTAATAAAATCAGATCCCATGTTATGTCCTCAAAACCAAAAGGGAAGAAAAGGGAAAGAAGGCGCCCCGATAGCTCAGTCGGCAGCGAGGTTTACCTATATACCGTAGACTGGCTACATACCTCTGCCGCGTAGGTTCAAATCCTGCGCTGGCAAGTATGAATGGTTGACTGTTCCCTTGGGGGTCGCGGTGGTTTCACAGAGTATTTCCCAGCCCCTACACAGCTTAGAAATACTTCTGGCTTTCTTCCACCACTGAACAGTCCTCTGATGTAATGATCAGGTATGATCGAATCGGAGTATGAAGAAGGAAAAAAAGTATATATAGGTTGTTTGCCTAAAACTTGGGGCGAAAAAAAAGATTTTTGGCTTGCGGTCTCGGCTGCAAGCCAGTATTCATGAGGTTTAGTGATACCAAGTTATTTTCGGAAGAAACGATACGTCACGTTTAGTCGGAAAATACCAGGAGAGTGTGTACTGCAACGATTCGTACTAATCTTTTTTCTTTAGGGCCTCAATTAAGCCAAAGAGATCGGAAAGCTCGTTCCGGTTTGAGACTGCATTTCTTCATTATTTTCTTCACAGTGTAACAGAGTGCACTTGCAGTTTGATTTTCTGCAATTTTTATGTAGGACTAAGAACTCTTTGCACTAGGTCTATCTCTGGAAACCAGTATATCTTTAAGTAGATGATTCATAAATATTGGTCAATGTATTGTTTCCAAGAAATAGCGATTCTGAGTATATGCCATGAACTTATTTGGTAATGACACTTCAGGCATAGAGAAAGCATGCAATACGTAAGCAATATTACCATGGAGATTACTGACTGAACTTTAGCATAATCAGATGCATGACCTTTGGGTATATAAGACCGGAGCGCGCCTCGCTCTTGGGAGATTTTGGATATTTGGCTTAAGATATTTTTCTGATAACTTGGAAGTATGGAAATGACTTAAACGTATTTTGAACCTGGATAGACGCTAGATTTTGAAGTTAATAAAGTTATAGAAACTATACGATCCTGGACTTGTTATTAAGAGTGTGACAACAGACATAACAAACAAAGACATCGTCCGATTTTGTCTATTTTATCCATATCCGATTTACCTCATCTGCTAAAAATAACAGATGGAAACTTTATTCTATTTTTGATAGTACATGTACTTTTTTGTAATATTTCCGTTAAAAAGCACGTTTTTCTTTTACAATTGCCTTGAACTTGACCACATTTCGTTTGCTTTTTATAAACTGATAGCATAAAAAATGATGCTCCGGATTTAATGCAAAGTATTTGCCTTTGCATCCAAGAAATATACCAAAGCCTGTGTAAGAAACAGTGTTTATATATAGCTAAGCGCAAAGCATTAGCTTTTCCAAAAATCATGCAGCGGCGTCGCGAAAAATAGGCATTAGGGCATAGCATAATCTCACTAGTCAGAGCAGCCGGCACACTGTCCAGCGCCGGTGCATTCGTGGGATCTGATCAGTCTTTTTAACTTCGGCATATATATTCTTCATGATGCAGACATCTTTCATGCTGAGTATAGACTGATCAGACTGTGCTTATGCCGGGTGGGCTGATCTGTGTATCTGTAAAACCTGAAAGAGCAGAGTTCAAATTTACTGTTTAAATTTAGAAACAAGCGTTTTTGACGATTTTCTTCCCTTATCACATTTACTGAAAAAATGTATCCCATCTATCTGTGTGTGTGGCTTATATGTACAACTGACCGTGTTATGTATGTACAAGTCGGTAAAGTCGGTGAGTAATTAACGCATTGCAACAGGCATTTCCATGGCACACATGTACACATTTTTAGCATCTGATAAATTTCCTGTTGGCCAGCAACATGTTCATGAATAGCCTGAACTGGAAACCTCTTACAATAATACAGGTACAGAAAAAGGGCACAATTCAGAATTGTTAAAATTTGAAACTGTAAGAGATTCATTGACAGCTTTGTGACAATGGAGGGGTTGGTTGGATGGTGCGATTATGCTGGGTATAACTTCCAGTGCCGGGGCATCCTACTGATTTGGATTATAGTAGGACAAGGGCCTACTGTGCTTGCAGTAGGTGCGGGTGGGGATTGTGTGGACATTTTTCTTGCTTTTATAACACTCTCTAATGTTGCCTTCTTACTTTAGCTATACAAATGTACAAAGAAATATTTACACTCGTCGACGATTTCCTTAGATGAACCTGTACTGGGCTGACGATGTTCATACATCCACGAACAACACACATTCATGCAATCTTACGCGTAAGCAACGTCACGGATAATTCAAAAAGATGATTGGCCGACGTAACTTTTGATAAACGTCATGTCATTGTGACGGCTGCTGTACTTCATTACCAAACACGTTGGTTAATAGCCATTCTTCGTCCTTTGCTTGGCGTTAAATTAGTAAGAACTTCACGAATGAGTAACAAAATTGATGTAAAAACATAGCATAAATATAAAAGATAAATTTCATTTGTCGGGAGTTCATGGAAATACGAATGCAGTGGGTTCCGTGCTGTTGTTCCCAAACGGTGTAAAGCAAGTTATTGTTCCAAACAATAGCAGCATGCATTTTCTTATCAGAGTGTCAAAATTTTGTTCCAGTCACTGCCACTGATGCCACTTAACCAAAAATAAACTTCAGTAAATATAAATTTATTGTCTTCTTTTGATGCCAAGGTCAGATGTACCAAGATTCCACAGACATAGGTTTGAAACAGTCTTTCTTACAATTTTGATTCAGACTAAATGTGACTCAACAGCCGTAAAGAAAAGACTTGAAATAGGTCCATATAGTTATTTTCCTTGAGACATGCCTAACGGCCGGCCAAAACGTTGGAAAACTGTTTTGTTTTGTTGTTATTGTTCTTGTTGTTGTTGTTGTTTTTGTTGTGTGTGTGTGTGTGTGTGTGTGTGTGTGTGTGTGTGTGTGTTTAAATATTTCCTCAATTTCTTTTTCAAATAAATTTAAAGAGTAACTACACTTCAGGAACTGACTGAATCAGATCCCAAACCCTATCCCCAACATCAAAGGGAAAGATTGACAAAGACATTCCAACAAACAATAAATTACAAGTGATAAGCCGAGTCAGCAGCTCTTTCCTAAATAGGTGGCAACTCAGTTATATTTATTGAACTAAATAATTTAGACCAACAGAAGGGTTACAACAGACTAAGCAAATTATGCGAAAAACATTTAACAACTATTTTTACGTATTTTCTATTTTTATCATAGAAGGGTTAAAATGAGAACACAATAAATTAAACAGCACCGAACATAAGACAAATTAAGACAAATGCAACCGCAACGAAAGTACCGCCTTGGGACGGTCAGTAATAACTACTGGGGGGGGGGGGTGGGGGTGGGGGTTAAACCGGTTTTACTGGGTCCAAACCTTCACCCTCATCCTCCATCGCGGTGCACACAATTAATTGGTAGTTCGGTTTGTATGGAGGTCCCCTAACTCATCAGAGAGTCATCACGGTCAACAATTAAAATCAAGAAAAGACCGTGATGAAGCAAGGATGAGGACTCGACAACCAAAACGTGTTGAGACCCCTGGAGATCCCTGGGGAACACCATTGAAACACTGGAGCAAAAGGAGACCACCAGTTGAACCCCGGTGGGCCAAGAAACAGACAAACATCCGGCCCTAACCAACTAATATATAGCTTTATGTAGGGGCTATCAAAGAGTCTGAACCCCGACCCGCCGGCGTGCAATTAAAGAGGACAGCAAAGTTGTCAGCCGTGATAGGGTTAAATTCTACATTTGTTTTTACGTTACCCCCGTGGATCATGCCACCATTCAAGAAGTTAGCAATTAAATACTTTGCTAAATAAAAGTTAGCAACAGAAAGTGCACTAACAATCGGGTTCACTTCAATAACAACTCATGAAAATTTCACCGTCTCAGCTGGGCAAGCCTTCCTTTTAAAAGGAAATATTTATTTAATACTGAATTTAATTTCATAAAACTGAGCGTACCTTAATCTATGATCCAGTCGAACTCGTGCAGGAAATTTCAGAATTTTTTAGCTTCTAAATAAAAAGTTAATTTATTAATTGACCATTTTCCTTCTCTAGTTGATGTCATTCTTACATAAGTGGTAACCGTAAAGATACAACAGTCATTGTTACCACTACAGTTACTGTATACCAAGGATATAATTCATTTACAAATTATCATGAGGTCTGCAATGTGTTCACTCACTACATGGTAAATAAGAAAGCAATATCGAGCCAATCACTGATAAGGACTTTCTTCAATTATTCTCCTTAGACAGGAGTTAATATCTATGGCGGCATATTTCTGCTACGAGATAGTCAGATAGTTATTGCGATAGTTTGAAAAATAATCTTAAAAAATCAATTTTTATCAAAAAAAAAAAAAAAAAAAAAAACACAAACAAACATAAATATCCACATAAGAGATGTATATTAACAGTCTTTACACGACTGGCTGTTCCAATGTATGCACCACAAGGATTTTTCAACATGTAGTTGACCTGACACGTTTTTATCTAAAATGTATTTCCTTGCCTAACTTCTTATGGGTAACAGAATAAGGTGTGGAAAGTTTCAAGATAATTTATTGAGTAGTAATGAAATAAGCAAATGACCTTTGCATAAATTGGCAACAGTTCACGAAAGACCGGCATAGTAAAACAAACGAACAGCTCTTTCACAGAGAAAAGATTCGATTAAACTGAGACTGCCAGGTTGGTTTGATTCATGAATTCCTTGCTACTAAAAGATCTATTTTTTCAGAACTTATATAAGCTTTACTTCACTGCTGTTGATTGCCGTTTGGCGACAATAAAACCTCTCCCCGATGGAATATAAATTTGCTGGGATTACCTATCCAGTACTTCACATTCCCCATCATAAACATAACCTTTGACCACCAATACCAATAATTAAGAGAAGCTGACTGTAAGCATCGAGCGTTGGATGGAAACTCAAATTTTTTTATTTTGCTCAAACTTTCGTGGTTTAAAGCTCTTGACGAAAGATGGAGATCGGTGAAAAAATTAGTGAAATATGTCAAACGGTTCTCGAGATATGTAAGCAAATACTGTTGCCATGGCAACCATTTTTAGGCCGGTCAAATTTTATATATTTTCACGAATTTCAAAGGGAACATATATGTCTCCTGATGCAAGTATCAAATACTTGACCAGTATGGTGCTTAGGACTAAATGTAATTGTTATTCTCTGCACCTTCAAAGCATCGGCCACTGCACGTTGTTGAAACCATGGCAACTGAAAGTACATATAGTCGGAGAAAAATAAAATTTAAGAAAATAGCACTTTTTTAAATCAAGATTATTGAAAATGGCAGCCTGCCCTGAATATACCGTTTACATGTCTTCAAATGTCAACATAAGTGCAGTTCATAACAAAAACAATTAGGTGTAAACTTTCACTAACTAAAGAATAAATGCACGTGCAAATGGCTTCCCCCTTGCAATTCCAATTTTACAGAAAACAACAGTTTTCTAGTTTTCTTTGCCTTAATTACCACTCTGCCAGATTCCATTTGCTACAAAAACAATAATGAGTCTTGTTATATCCCATCTTTGCAAATAACGGTGTAGAAACGTATTTGTAGATGTTGTTTCTATGGTTACAATGCATAAAATCTGTTAAATCAGTTCAGAACAACTCTAAAACTATATAACTGATATACATCTCCTAATTTGCATTAGAATCGATATGGTTTAAATGTAGTTCAGTACTAGGTTTCTGTATCTTTTATGGTTTTCATTACTTTTCTAATAAACACGTTTAAAGTGCTGCTAAGATACCCCACCCACTAATTTATTATGCATTAGCGATATCACCATTTTGGGAAGAGAAAGAGTGTACAAATCTGAAAAATGTGTGATTTAGTACTAGTTAAGAAATAAATTTTATTCTTTACCAGTGAGTAATCGCTGGTTGATACATGCTGTTGAAGGGCAAATCGCTAAAAATTAATTCTCGATGGTGAAGCCGGAGTGAGTTAAGAAAAGCTGACTGTAAGCATTGAGCATCATTTTGCTCAATTTTTTATGGTTCGAAAAATCACATGCCAAACCAATAATAATTTCATCACAAAATGGGCATAAATATTTATATGGCACCAAAATTTAAAATTCAGGTGGCAGACTGTAAAACGAAGAGGGTTAATGGCATGTTTGTAGTTTCATGGCCCTTTAAACAGTACTTTAGTCATGCGGCAAGGCATAAATGATTTTGAGAGATGGTGTGCAATGGCACCACGTTTATGAAAAAAGAATTCTGCCTTCAGAAATTGAGATTCGACCAAGAACTGCTAGCTTAGCAGGCCCGCGCTTTACTCGTTAAGCTACAGAAAAGTGGATAAAATTAGGGAAGTGGATGGGATGAATAAATCACTCGTGTACACGTATACTTTAGATGGCACCCTATCAGGATTACCTAAATAACAAGACTTTCTTGGCTGCCCTAAGAGCCCTGGTAGCACAGTAGGTTAAGCCCTGGCCTGCTGGTCTAGTAATTCAGGGCTCGAGACACACTGGAGGCACAATTTTACCAGCCGCCAATGGGTATCCATTGCACAGCCCTTCATAGCCCCCCCCAACCCCCCCCCCCCCCCACCCACTTTTTCCTAGAGTCGCCAGTATATGAATGAACACCTGATTAAAGGATGTAAAACTGTAATTCGTTCATGCATCAGTTCTTGGCTGTTCTATGTAGTATCACGATCAAAGGCCACAGAACATTTCTAAAATTTCAGCCTGTCCTCCGGTGAATAGACACTGTACTCGAGTAGGCCTACACCACTTTCTGTCCGGAAAATGCCTCTTTTTATGTTATACCTACTTCAAGGAAGCAACTTATTCAAGAAAAAGTAGTAAATTTATTAATTTCAACATAAAATAAATAAAATGCAAACATATTGCTGCAAATAAAATGTTTTTACTCCGTTCTTCTATTCCGTGATTTCTGCAGACGTTTTGCTCGGGAGAACTCTTGTCGTCAAATATATCTGCAACTGCAGTCTTGGTGAATGGGCCTATTTCATAGATCTTTTTATAAAAAGGTCATGGTGAGCATTGTTGACAGTTATCTAATTCTGTTACTATCTTTTATTTTGAAAAATCATGGATACTACCTGTAGTGTTCGCAAATTTGTAATCGTAAAGGGAGGTAAGGTAATCCCAGATTGACTTAACTCCCTTGCTACCATTTTACAACATTGATACATTTCAAAGATGAATAAAATTTGAAACTATTTTTTGACATTCTTAAACTTCGAACCTTACTCTATCATGTAAATACGGCCTTAGTTTCAAACGTGACTGCCTTTTTCAGATATCAGGCGAATAAAACCCCTATTTTTCACTCAAAATTGGGTCTATTTTTTTCCAGTAAAAGCTCTTCCGTTGATAGTATGGGACAGAAAACATTAATATTATGAAATCTAATTACACAGCTATGTATAGTCAAACTACACAAACAAAAAAGAATAGGATGATATTTGTTGTTCAATTTTAGCAAGGGAATATTACATTCAGGTCTTAATATTGACATTTTCAAAATGGACTCCTGGTTACCATGGAAACGGCCGAACACTGACCGCTAAAAAATTGAGAAACACAAACAAGCATGGTATATATCGATTTCCCAAAATATGAGCTAAATCCGTAATTTTCGACTTTCCACGTTATTATGGGCTTATTATCGATGCTTACAGTCAGCCTCCCTTAAATGGGGATTTACGTGCACATGTGTTTGTTTACTTCCACGGTGTGGAACCCCAGCTGGGGAAAATGTCAGACTGTACCATAATTTCAGTTACCCGAGTAGGGTCTACATCTATGTTGTACGCGCCGTCCGTCACACTTGACTATTATAGCGCGGGGGGGGGGGGGGGGGGGGGGGGGGGGGTTGCGACTTAAGAAAAAGAAGAAAAATAATAGAACAGGCAGAAGTGAAAAAAAAAGTGAAGACTTGATAGGAAAGCCAGAAGAATGTAGAAAGATTGGCCAAATGCGTTTCAGCCCTTCAGTCCCTGTCCAATCTGGCTTCCATTGTAGGTGCCAGGGCCCACGAAGTCCCCGCCAGCACAGCACAAGGAAATCACTAGAACCTACTTGCATTGGCCGGTCCTATACAGTATTAGATCACCAGGCTAGAGAGCTCCCGTTTGAAGGGTACCAAACTGGGAGCATCGGCCAGCGAGGCCGGAAGGGTATTCCAAAGACGAATAGTCTTGGGAAAAAAGCTGTTTTTATAGTAGTCAGTTGAAGTCGGGATGTGTCTGAATTTATGTGAGTGCTGTGATCTTGTCCTGGAAGATGCAGCTGTAAGATATTCATCTGATGGGATGTCAACTAGGTGATGGATGATCTTAAACATCATAGTCAACTGGCACTTGGCACGTCTAGTCTCCAAGGTTTCCCACTCAAGATGCTCCAGCATAGCTGTAACGCTACTCGTGTTGCGGTACCTGTTTGTGACGTATCTTGCTGCTCGTCTTTGTACCATCTCAAGCTTGCTGGTATAATCTTGGGTGTAAGGACTCCAGACTGAACAACAGTACTCCAGCGCAGGTCTTACAAGGGAGAAGTATGCAGCAGTTTTAGTTTCTTCGTTACTGACTTTTAAGTTTCTCCGCAAGAAGCCAAGCATACTGTTTCCTTTCTTGATGGTCTGGTCGATGTGCTTATCCCATGGCATGTTTGATTGCATCTCCACACCAGGATAGCATGATGAGTCCTCAACAGTCAAGGCATGTCCTCTGAGAAAGTAATTCTTCACGACTGGCTTCCTTGACCTGGAGATTCTGAGTGTAGTACACTTATCTGGGTGAAACGCCATCCCCCACCTTTCCCCCCACTCTGCAAGTCTATTTAGGTCTTCCTGCAGGATCTCAGCATCCTGTTGATTTCTTATCCTTCTGTATAGAATGCAATCATCAGCAAAGAGCCGTGTTCTTGACTGGACGCAGTCTGGTAGATCATTTATAAAAAGGAGGAATAATAATGGTCCCAAGACTGTCCCTTGTGGCACACCGCTGATGACTGGGATACTGCCGGAGGTTGTCCCTTCTGCTTGCACTTGCTGAGTTCTGTCGGAGAGGAATGCTTGAATCCAGCTGTATGTACTCCCTCTAATTCCATAATGGTCTATCTTCTTCAACAGACGCTGATGTGGGACTCGGTCGAACGCCTTGGAGAAGTCAATGATGATTAGGTCATGCTGTTGCTTCTTATCCAGGCTTGACACAAGTTCGTGGGCTAAGGTGAGCAGTTGTGTTTCACAGCTACGTTTGGCTCTAAACCCATGTTGGCAGTCTGTGAGAATCTGATATTCATCGAGGTGCTTTAAGACATTACTGGTTATTATATGTTCTTGGACCTTGCAGCAAAGACTGGTGAGAGAGACTGGTCTGTAGTTAGATGCTTTGTACTTCTCTCCCTTTTTGAAGATTGCCGTTACATTTGCCATTCTCCAGTCCTTCGGAACTACCCCGGTGTTGAAGCTTTCTTGAAAAACTATGGTCAGGAACGGAGCTATTTCGGTGGCTAATTCTTTTAGTACCCTTGCAGGAAGTAGATCTGGTCCAGATGCTTTTCTAGGGTTAAGCTTAAGTAAGAGTTTCACCACTCCTTCTCTGGTAACCGTGATGTCAGGCATTGCAGGATATGGTATACCATCAGGTCTTGGTATATTGGTCTTGTCCTCTTTTGTCCACGTCGATTCATACTGCCTGTTTAGGATGTCCGCTTTATCCTTTGGGTCGGCGTGGAGTCTTCCATTTTCTTTTAGGGGAGCTACACCACTGGTGTCCTTGCGTAGTGACTTTATGAAGGACCAAAATCTCTTTTGTTTGGGCTGGTATTCCTGTTCTGGGTCTCCAACATCAATGATGTGGTCGACGAAGTTCCAGTATGACTGGCGTTCAGCTTTCTGTAGCCTGGCTTTAGCCTCCTTGTAATGACTGATGTCCCTTGAGTTGCCTGTTTTCCTCTGCCTTTTGAAGAGCTTGTCTCTTTTACGCATCAAGCTCTTGACTTCCTTTGATATCCATGGTTTTTGAAGTTTGTTACCACGCAGGAGCTTTGATGGGATGTACTTGTCCATTAGGGAATATATCTTGTTCTTGAAGATTGTCCATAGATATTCAACGTCCTGTGATTCAGAATCCTTCTCAAAGTCCACCGTGAAGGATTTTAACTCCTTTTTCATGCTCTCATAATCCGCCTTTCTGTACTGGTAAACCTTTCTGGCAGGATTTTTGACCTTCAAGGGCTTCAAGCTAGATTCGATGAAGACAGCTTCATGGTCAGAGATTCCTGGGATGACCTCTACTTTATTTATGAGGGTTTGGTTGCTTGTAAAGAAAAGTTCAAGAATGTTGGAGGTAGTTTCAGTTATTCTTTTGGGCTCGATCATAACTTGGTCAAGGAAAGAGTCTTTCATTATGGTCAGCAGCTGATTGCATGAAGAACTATTTGATGCATAAATATTGACATTTTCCTCCTCCCAGTTGATGTCCGGCAAGTTAAAATCTCCACCTAGCCAGAGATGTTGTACACAAAAATGTCGACTCTAAATAAAGCTTCTTGTACTCGGAATTCTTTGCCGAATGCGCCAAGTTTAGTACGCACGAAAACTCTTAGGTCCAGAGTAAAACTGATTTTCATTGGACAAGAACCTACCTTGATGATATTGCATTTCTTGCAAGTTTTATTATATTTTGATCCAAACACCAAATAAGATTAAATTTTCATTAAATTTATACATATCATGTGAATTTTAAATGGCTCGAAAAATATTATTTCATTTCGATTTCGAAGTCAGTGGGAAATTCCTTAGCTTTATCCATAAGTCATAAGCCAATCATATCACTCGTTATATCCACTTGCGGCATAGTTGGGGATACCCCTGTGACATTGGATTGTTGACAACATGGGCTTGGAGTAATTTTGGCAAATTTCTCGCTTTTGCAAAGACGTTCTGCTCTGTCTTCTTTTGCAGGCTTTTTATAAAGTATCAATTTTATCAGATGACAAACTTCTAAAGAAAACTGTCCTGTATTTAGACTTTATATTTGTAAAATGTCTGCAAAATGGTGGATTCCACATGACTCATGTTCCATTCTGAAAGTTGGATGAAAATAATATAATGTTGCAGCACCATGACAGTGGAGCAACCACCAGTTCCTAGATATACACAGGTGAAATGACAGTCACATGACTGAATTATTTAAAAATATGAATTTTGGGTTCCCTGTCTAGTCATTAGTTGTTTTTATCTTTGGAAATCAACAGATAGGTCTAAAATTAGACAGTTGTACCTTTTACTTTTGGTTTTGGATGATGATTATTTCTGTGGTATTAATTGTAATTGAAGTGTAACATTCGTCAGAATTGTCACGCTGTCACTGATCCACGCTGTTACTGATCAATTCTGAAATACTTTGCAAGGGGATCAGTTTCTGCATTCAAAAGTCTTGACTTAGCAATATCTTGTTATCTGACCCCGACAGAATAAATTGCATTTAAAGGAAGGTAAGAGAAGAGGCAAATCAGGTTGGTTTTTCGGGTTTTACCCGGTTTTGTGACAATGCACTGATGGAAGAAAATTCAAGAAATAGCATTCTGCAGAATGCTTGTTCTCAAACATATTTAATGGTAATCCTCAGCTAATTTCTGAAATTGTTTTTTTTTTTTCATAAGAAGTATCTCATGCTGTTTTAAATGATGGGCCACAAAGTGATGCATAGCATGATACCCAAATTCTTAATAAGAATGAGTTATCGCAATATGCAAGGTCCACATTAAGTATTGTGCGATAGAGATAGAGGTTATTCCTCCGCCTGTATGGTCAGTAATCCACTTGCCAAAGATTGTGGATTATTTGTAAGGGACCGACCATTTGATATTCTGGGGGGGGGGGGGGGGGAGCTGGTATTCTTGATGGAGACACAACATTTTATTTCACTGGCCTCTGGAAACAATTTATTTCTTTTTTCACCTTGTGGGAGCTAATTTATTTTTTTTTACAAACTAACTCAAACAGGTTATTTTTTTTTTAATTTTATAGCTAAACTATCAGATCCTTGTTTTACTTGACCTTAATATCCTTTTATTTTACCCACATCAGTATTTTTACACCTTTTTTTTCTCACAAAAAGAACATAGTGCTGTCTTTAACCAGGCCAAGGGCATGGCTTAGCTTGCTTTTGCAAACCAGTGCCTGGAGCATGTTACTCTTTTCATCTAAGGTACAGATACAAACATCCCTGTATGAGTTTGGCAAAAAACTAGGCCTTAAATTAGGGATATTTTGGCCAAAATTTAGGGCTATTTTGGCAAAGTTTTAGGGCTAACATTAGGTATTTAAGGGTTTTTTTTCTATCCCAATATATGGCCAAAAACATTCTTTATTTGTACTTTAGAAAGTAGGAATAATACTTACATGATAGAGTCACATTAAGTACATGGTAGAGTCACATTTATACATGAATGTCATTTAATAAAATGTCTGAAAGTTATGTGCTACGAAGTTATCAAAGGGGGGTCTGGGGGGCAACGCTAAAGCAATTTCCCAATTCCAATGGAATTATCTGCAGACTATATTTTTTTTTTTAAATTTTGGGTTGAGACAGGTTATACCAGCTTGTATATATATATAAGTATACCCCCCCCCCCCCCCCCCCCCAGAATATCAAATGGTCAGTCCCTAATTGTAGGTGGATGAACCATGCAGTTTGAATAAGAAATCGAAAATTCTGATGAACTGCAACATGACAAAACCAACAAAGTGGCATGTGCGCCCAGTGAACACTCTGATCAGCCTGGGCATCGGCCCAGTCTGATCAGAGTCCTCATTGTCCGCTTGGAGCTAGCTAAGGCTCTTAGCTACCAGTTGAGCCTACAGCGAAGTATCTGATCAGGCTGGCCAAGCTGATCTGAAACTTCGCCGGGCACACATGCCACTTCGTTGGTTTTGTCGTGTCACAGCTAACTTTTTGATGGCAAAATAATCTCTGTAGAGCTCTAAAGCTCTGTCCAGCAATGTCAGGTGGCTTTCAACTTTGTTTTTAAACAATTTCAGACAAGCAGCAGAGAGGATCATACATATGCAAAGGTGAAAGAAATAACAGGTGAGATAGTAAATATTATACATGGTTGTAGCTGTTACCAAGAGCGAGAAAATGAGGCATTATTTACTATGATTCATATTTTCATATGTATATTTCTAAAATAATAATGATGTTTTGCCCTCAGAACTGCTTCGGTGAGCTGGTATTTATGAGGGCCAGAACATATGTACAATTAAGAATAAATTAATACATTCATATGTGTCTGAAAATTATTATGAAACTCCAGTTACCTTATCTTATCTACAACTGCCATCAGTAGCGCAGTCGACTATGAGTGGCTTACTGTGCTGATGGTACTGGGTGCAAATCCTTCTAGTGACAGACTTCTTTACATCATAAACGAGGTTTCATTGCACACAGCCTTCCATTACCAGTCTACCATCGAATGCCAGTGATCTCCCCAGACTGTTAAGGCATGTCGCTTGCAACATGCCTTCCTCTTCAAATTACCTTTGCAACATGCCTTAATTTTCAATGAAAATTTATAAAATACTACAGTAGAACTTCATTGGCTCAAACAGGCTTGGGACCATGAAAACTAGTTCCAGCCAAGGGTAGTTCTAGCCATCCAGGATTAGTTTCCATATAAAGTGACTTCTAGGGACCAAGAAAAGAGTTCTAGCCCGGTAGGGTGAATGAGCCATTAGGGTTCGAGCCATTGAAGTTCTACTGTACTATTTTCATTTCTCAGCCAGTAAAGTTATTTTAAACTCATTGAGGATCATCAATAAATAATTTAGAATGGAAATTTAGGCTGATCTTGACAAAGCATTGCTACATTTAGGAATTCAAAAATTAATTAACAAATCAAGATCCGATTTTTGTGTTAAAAGCGACATGCCTTCTGAAATTTCTGGGAAGAACACTGGACTGGATATCTCTCAGATACTCTTAAAGAATAAATTTCTCCCCTAGGAGAAAGTTCTTTCCTTTAAGAGTTGATCTGCCAATCAGAAGAAGGGACGCAAAAAGAAAAAAAATTGGTAGAGTTACTTTCCCTGAAAACTGTCTATTTACCTTCATTGTTAGATATTTCAGTTCAGTTCAATTCTCCTAACGACGTTCCCCAAGTGGCTCAGTGGTACGAAACCATAGTTGCACATACTTGGCGCCGTGTGTCCGTCCAAGTTGTTAGATATCAGGATAACTATTTGCTTTAAATGCCCCTGTATTTATGATACTGTATTGTTCCTAAATTTTTGGACACCTAAAATAATTAATTTTCCATTTGGGACAAATAGGAAATTGATTATTTTGAGGTGCCTCATTACTTACAAACTTGACAGTAATTATGTTGTTATTGTTCCAGGAATAACTGACAAGAGCTTGATTCATCAAGCCATTAATGCATGTTCCACTACTGATGGGAAGTACGAAGTGGCCGAAGTTGTTAATATGCTTATAGCGGATGAGAGTCCTCAGAAGAAATCTTCTCTTCCACCAGCTGCTCTCCCAACTGCTAAAGTGAGTATAACTTGAAGGCGATTGGCATATGAATTGAACTATGATTACATAAAAAAGACATAAAGCCATGTATGAAGCAAATACACAAATCATCCTGCGTATCTGTGCAAACCAAATAGAGTTTGTTTTTTGGCTACGTAGATTCCCAATGATCCTCAAATTGTTCCTACTACAGCCAGAGAAGACTGATCAGACAGTGTGGATCACAGGCTGCTTTAAGTCTTTACCATCATTCCAATCCGATCAAGGCTGTAAGCATATGAATATACATGTGTTAGCATCTGTCTTATATAAATGAAACAAAGTTGTATAGCTTCAGGTGTGATGAAAATGGCCTCTTGTAAGTGCACAAGTTTATTGCTCATCTTAAAAGTCACTTCTTGATTTGATCTTGCAAAGGAAAGTTTTGGTGGAAGGGTAATTGCTTTAAAATTTGTGAACATCAAGTTGTGGCATAAATGCTTAGGTAACCTAGGATCAGGGCCTACATTGTTTTCAATAGAATGCCACCAAGTGTTTTCAGGACAAAAAAATGCTGATAAATTTTTTGTGTGTGATTATTCTGAAGAAATGTGTGTGTGAGGTTATTACAGTTTCCCTAATCACTTTCTTATGTATTTTTGGTACAGATGGCAATTACCTATCCAAAGGAATCTGATTCAGTAGATGCCATAGCAGGCTCTAAACCTGTGTCAACTAAGAATGCCAAAGGTGTGATAGATCTGACCAGTGACAATAATGAGACTGATGATATACAGAAGGCCATAGCTGCCAGTCTGCAGGACACGCAGACACCAGATACTCCAGGGATTCTAGGGGGTCAGGTGTCCAGAGAAGAACAAGATATTAGCAGGTATTATCATAATTATACCTCAGGTATACGAAGTATGTAGGGGTATATAGTTTTTGTTGGACTAGAATGTGTCATCTTTAATAAGCAGTTACTGTAATTATAGTAAACTATAATTCCCTTTCAAATATAATGCGACCTCTTGTGCAATTGTGACAGAATATCCTGTAATGTTCTGTCATTACGAAATGTCGCTTCTTTATTGGTTGGTATTTGGTTCTATGTTGCTGAAAGCACTTTTTTGGGTGCTAAGTAATACACTATGACAGGTGAAGGTATGAAATTGTGCATTAAAATGGGGATAACTGTATTTAAAATTGTAATTTATGGAGGTAAATTGTCAGTTTATGATGCAGTCTGCTGATGCATTGCATTAAGATGAAATTTGCAACCTCACACCATATTGTAAAAGTGCTCTGGCCACAGTATTCCAGCCACCTTGGAAAATGTCCTCTTTTATTGTAGAATTCTTGAACAGAGTCTAATAGAGAGTAAAGCAGGAACTAAACGTAAGAGGGGAGATATTTGGTTTGTTGATCCGTTAAATCCTCACGAAAGAAAGCGACAGGATGGTTGGCCTGTAGGTCTCAAAAATGTTGGAAATACATGTTGGTTCAGTGCTGTGATACAGGTGAGAGTTTACTTAAATAATTTGTCACAGGGTGTGGGACAAGAAAATTCCCTATGCCGGCTTTTACCTATTGGAAAACATATGGGAAAGAAAGGGGTATTTCTTTTCTGGTGTCACTATAAACCATGTCAACTTGTCTGGTCCCTATGTTATCAAATACTCCCTCTCATCTAGACTTCTGGAGATACATGCAATGTTTTCTGTGCAAAAAGTGAGTAATGTGTACCATATGTCTTCGGCTATAAGAGGTGGAGGATCTTAAAGGTATACTCCCTCGTATTTCATTACGAAGTAATCACAAAATTATGAAACTGGTTAGTTGTATGCAACATAATTAAGATTTGTTCAAAAAATCTTCAGCGAAAACATCTCGGTTACGGAGGCAGAGACGATATTTCAATGCATACCCTTCTTGAATATTCACGAATATTTTGTCGTCATAAATTGATTGACTCCCACAGGCGTTTCTGCAAGCATGTTTAGAATTTTATGATTGGTGGAGTAAATAACTTTACAATAGCATTAACCTCTAATCTGTGCACGTGAGTTCTTTTCAGCCAATAACTGTCTGAAGTCGATTATAGAAAGGGCTTAAAATTATTCATGATATAACTTTAACCTGATTAACTATGATTGCTTGGCGTATCCAGTCTTCATTTTTGGCAGGAATGGTGACCCGCTATTGCCGCTCTTTTAGTATATTTTCTTTAATTCTCCTACTTTCAATGACCATCACAAATCGTAAATTTGGCAGATAACTTTACTTTTAATAGCAATCATTATCATGCCTAGGATATAATGTTTTGTGAGAAATTTTAAAGTTGTAGAAATTTTGAGGGTGTAAATCTTTAAACTGTCTCAGAAATCTAGATCCATCTTATGAGATGGATCTAGATTTTTGGGATTGTTTTAGAAGGGAAAGATTAATCTCAAAGCTCAATATCATAAGACTGATTAATGAGGGACAAACTATGTGTTATGGAGGAGTTTGCGCTATAGAGGTTATTACATCTTAAAAAGTTTTCATATGGTACTCTGTATTATCCCGCGAATCACATATGTAAGTTTTCTTTCTCGTAGAGCCAACAGAACACTTTGCAGCAAAGAAAATAGCTTTCATTACATTCTTAACTTTTGCGTGAAAACAGCAAGACTGGTGACTATGCTCATATGATCTTGTAGTCTGTGCACATTCACTAGACCTGATACAGAGTTAAATCAAGTTTCTGTAGTAATAATGTGTATGTAGCAGAGCTCTAGATAAGAGGGGTATTTGATGATAATTGAGGTATAATTTTCTTTATTTCTCGTTGAAACCATATGTTGTGACCCCTCATCTGATGAGGGGTCACAACTTATGTTTTTATCCCAAATTAACAGTAATTATCCCTAATTATCATCAAATACTCCCTCTTATTTAGGGCTCTGAATGTATTCTCCTTTGTGTTTTCAGTCTTTATTCCATCTGCGAAGATTCAGACATTTAGTGTTAAACTATCAACCCAACAAGGACATCAATCTGTGTAACCCTGAAGAGAAACGCAATCTCCGCTTCATGCAGGAGTTACGGCACTTGTTTGCCTTGATGATAGGTTCTAAGAGGAAGTATGTTGACCCGTCAAAGTCAGTGGATATTCTGAAGGAGGCATTCTCATCATCTCCAGTCACTTCAGCTGGTGTTAGTGATAGTCAGCAGGTTCGCTTTTACTGTTTTGGCCTGGATAAGGATACCCTCTTGAATAAGGGTGACCCTTTATTACTTTTTTATCTAAAATAGTTATTGTAACTGTCTTAAAATGAAACACTTTAGCTTTACAATGCAGGAATGTGTCCAAAAGATGTAGATGGAAGTGCAAATAGTGCAGACCCTTATCAGACTGCTCTTTTGGAGCAGTCTGATCTTGGTCTGCACTATTTGGTCAGACCTATCTGTTTAGTTTAAACCTAATTTATTGCTCAAATAGTAGCAATGGGGTCGGGCTACAAGTTCTCACAACATTAGTTAAAGCCCTCCCCTACAATATTCAATACAACAGCAACATGGCTAACAACTAACAATTCAGTCACCATAATAATTCCAACCATTGAAACACTTTATACTTTCAGTGTATCAGGTTATGGTACTTACAACCTATCTGTCCCAGTAATTAGAATTTTTATGGTAAACACATTTATAGAATGTTGTAATAAAAGTGTATCCATTCCAAATTTAGTGCAACAGATGCACGTTTTTGTAATTAACTTCTTCTGTGTCGCTAAACCCGAAAAGTTTGAGAGAAAAGTGAAAATGATGAACTATATTCAGTAATAATTCAGTCAGTGGATGCAGTTATAATTTCATTTCTGGTTTCTTGAAACTAATGGCCACATTTATCAAGTCTTCTCTTCTACTGACACTTCCTGAAGCGGAAATTTTTTGAATGAGAGTAAACTTTGTTAAGAACGCACATCTACACCTTGATGATCTGCCACAGCATGCTTATTAACCCATTGATAACAAATGGATTCTTCTAGCTGGCTTTTTGACAGGTCCATTTCAAATGTAAGGGGTTTCAGTATAATTTTGTTTTAATAATCCCATATACACTGCTCAAATTATTTAAAGGAGCACCTAATATATTTCCATAGATGATAGTGCAACGCATCTTCACTTTGAGGTCATTTACTTTCGATCTACAAAGACACGGAATTTCCATTTATTTTGTCAATTTTCAAAGAGGTTTGATGTTACTGATAGCACAAGTTTTGATTCTATATTTATTCTGCCCATGTCCATGGAGAGATTTTTGTAAAATTGGAATTTTGGTAAAAATTTGTAAATTTTCAGAACAGGTGAAAAGTGTGAAAATTTCAATCAAAGTCAAAACGTTCATTTTGTCTATAAAAATAGATGTCTTATGAGGTGGCCCGTTTGAAAGGATCACTTTGAAATGAAGCAAATGAGAGTTAATAGACTTCCAGCAAAATGCCTCAATTTCAGAAATTTCGAAAATTGCAAAATTTGATCCATGGAAATGAGCAGGCCATCATTTTTATTGAAATGCTTGTTATCTTAAGCTTTGATCATTCTTCAAAATGCTGCAAAAGGATAGGAATTCTTGCTCACTGGCGGTCAAATTTATGGGCAGTTGAACTGGGTATATGTTGTAGTAATGTCGATGGGAAAGTAGCTGCTGTTCCTTTAAATATTTTGAGCAGTGTAGAAATTAAGGCAAACAGTATAGATCCTGATCAGTTGCCACATTAGTGGCATCTAATCTAGGTTACTCTGATTGCAAATGTCCCTCTTGTTTGTCACCAGGCATGAATGGGTAAAAGAAAACACCTTTTCACCCTAAACTTTTGAATTTTTCTTTTGGCGCGTAATGGTTGCGAAGTCACAAAGAGAAAGAACTCAGATACCTTACTATATTTTGTAGGATGTGAGTGAATTCCAACACAAGTTGTTAGAATGGTTGGAAGATGCATTCAAGTCCTGTTCTCGACCGTCCTCACCATCTGAAGGGTAAGAGCTTTTTGATGTTCCAAAACCAGGCTTGTAGAAATACTTATACCATATTAGAATCTGAGCAAACAATGTAATCTGGTTTCAGACTGCTCATAATGATAAATCTTATACAAGTGTGTACTCCCTATGTATAATTCTAAATTGTCATACTATGCCCTTTTGTTCAGTGGTGTGTTGTCATAATCTAGATTTTATTATAATCACACTTAAACAGCACCTGGTTATGGTGCATGATGGTATGTCACCAATTATGATCACATTTACATAACATCTGGTTACGGTGCATAATGGTATGTAGCCATATGTAGCATTGGCTATGTACCATTATGCACCGTAACAAGATATTATGTGAAGTGTGATTATAATGTGTCGGATAGGGCTTGGGACCTGATTCTGTCAGTTCCTGAAGTGTATTACTCTTTAAATTATAATAAAATCTAATAACACCTGGTCATGGTCAAAATTGATATGTAGCCATTGGCTTATCAGGTGATCACTCATGTAAGATCCTCTTTATGACTCCCTCATTAGAAATTCTTTGTTGAGATCTAGCACTACTGTCTTTTTGTGCAGAACCGACTGCAGAGCTCCAGATAAGGAGGGTGTTTGAGGATAATTCTAAGATAATTTTTCTTATTTCTCTACAAAAACGTATGTTGTTACCCCTCATTAGAACTGTCTTGACATGATGGTTCTGATTAGGGGTCACAACATATGTTTTGATAAAGAAATATGGAAAATTATCCCTGATACCCCTTATCTGGAGCACTGACTGAGAGAGATTTCAAATCATTTATGCCTGAAATTTTAGCTGATCTAGAATTCTGAATACTTCTATATTCTAGAGCGGGTGAAGGAGTTAGCCAAAAGTGTTCAGACAATCCAATGTTAGACTTGTTCTATGGCCAATACAGGGCAGATGGTATCAACGAGGGGAAGGGTTTTAGCAATGAGGAAAACTTTGGTCAGTTTCCACTCCAAGTGAATGGGTTCCGAGACATACACGAGAGTTTGGAGGCGGCCATGGCACACAAAGAGATAGAAACAATCAGTAGTGAAGCCACACAGAAATCTGGCCAAGAGGTAAAATGAGCAATTCCATTGGTACATAATGTCATATAACATTTGCAGGCCCCTGTGGTATAGTGGTTCATAGTGCTGACTCTTAGCCACTAGGACTTGAGTCTGGCTCAGGCTGCAGTTGAGAAAGCCAAAGTGGTAATGCAAGATCAGATTAGATAATATATTTTCTTATCCTTTGGGATCATTCTGAGTCAGTTTGAAAAAAGAAGCTGGTGCTAGGGGGCATTGGCAGGGTTACAATCTCACATTACTGCACATAAACAGACAATTAAACTGAGTCTGTAATTTTCGTTTGTTTGATGTGTTCCTTGCTGCCAGAGGATTTTTCATCCGTGAGAAATTATTTTCGCCTGGGCAATTCAGTTTTAGGCTTAATATTTTCGATGAATGGCTGATTCGATGCAAGTGAAATATTTTTGAAAGGGCTTTAAAACCCAATGCAAAAAAAGATGATGAATAAAAGTGTATGCAGTTGTGATAAGATAATAATCATTGAGAAACAAACAAACTGAACAAATTAAATTACTATATTGTGAATTGCCTATTATTCTAGAGTGAACATTTTTCAGTTTTCTTTGAAAGCTGTGGTAAAGAGGATTGTTGGATGATTCGATGATAACTCTGGATCTTTAGGATTTTGATTTTTATCTTATTTCTCTACAAAATATTTTTATTGTAACTCTCTGAGTTGCCTCATTGAGGAGGTTCTAAGGGGACCTAACAGAATATCAAAAAAAAAAAAAAATTAACAAAATGAATCCAGAACTATCATCAGGCAATACCAAATATTTTCATCTCTGTCACTTGTGGAGAAAATTAAACCCTGTATTCTGATTGATGTAATTTCATTTTCAGTTATGGTTTACAAAGTTACCTCCCATGTTAACCTTTGAACTGTCAAGATTCCAGTTTAACCAGGCTCTTGGCCGACCTGAAAAAATACACAACAAAATAGAGTTCCCTCAAGTAATTTATATGGATAGGTAAGCAGATAAGATAGATAAAGTGAGTATTGATGATAATTCAAAGGCTGTCGTTGACTCACAATAAAAGTATATGTTGTGACCACACACTAGAACCATCTCACTGAGATGGTTCTTATGTGTGGACACTACATATGCTTTCATTTGAAAGTAAGATGTTATCGAGGAACTGTCATCAAATACTTGGCCTCATCGGGAGAAATGGGTATTTGATATTCATAGAACGTAGTTATATGCAGTCCAGGGCTACAGAAATCCGAATTTTTGTCGGTTCGGACCGATTTTGAGTTCTAGAAACCGATTCAGTTGTCATAAGGCACGGGGTTTTTTTCGGTCCGAAAAAAACACAATTTGCGATGTATGATATAATTACCTGGATTTTAGCCATGTGTCATTAATCCAATAATCACGCACTGCTGTCAAAAGTTATCACAGATAAACAAAGTGTCGATTGTCTTGCCAAGGTGTGAATTGAATACTGATTATGTTTTCAGAAATCTTCGATAACTAGCACGTGTCACAATTTTGGCCAGCGGCAAAGGTTTTGCACAACTCGTAATACACACATACACATGCCAACACATGGAAAAAGGCTGTGCAACGTAAGGTTACTGTATACTTTCAAAGATAGCATAAGGAAAGAATTTGACTAGCAAAAAGAAAATTTAAACCGGACTTGATTATGTGCAGGCTGGTCAGGTTTTTTTTAGCCGACGTCATTTCTCGCGCAGAAAAATATTTTTTTTATTCGTCCAAAGGCACCTTTTTACAAGTATATTCATATTTCAAGGGAATCAACTCGAATACAGTAAAATACATCAATCATAATACTTCGGCCAATTCCGTAAATGAAGATCGGCGAGGATGTCCGATTGGTACGGCGCATGTGTACTTTCACTTTTGGTCTGACTGTCTCTGCGCTTTAAAGCGCATTTTTCACGATAAGTAAGAACATGTGGACTAAATGGCTACTTCAGCGATGACACCCGCGTTATAACGGCGCTCCAGTGTAGTCATTAGTTTTCGTGACTTTTTGGATTGTGCAATACACAGTGTAGTCATTAGTTTTCATGTGTATTTTGGATTCTTATGACGTCTTTCTTTCTTTCTTTCTATCTTTACTGTTCTCGGTCATCGGCCGTCCGTACCGATTTGGATTTCAAAATTTCTGTAGCCCTGATATGCACTATTGGATACGAAAATGACATTTTATGAAAGAAATTGACAAAACTTGTTTGTTCTAAGTGCATTGTATTATATTTGGCAATGAGCTGTCGCAATGACCCATCTGAGATCATAGATTGAGGCAGCAAGCTTATTTCATATAGCAGCTTTAAGAGTTAAGTTCATTTTTTCTGTGTATTCATAGTGACGATTGCATCTTCAGTTGCAGTCTAGTTTGGGTCACCTGTGGTTTTCAGCAATATGACCTCTGACGCTGTAGCCAAAATTGATACTGTAAATAATTTCTTTCTGATTGCCCTTTAAGGTTCACCAATACATAGGGATACTATGGTTTTTCAGGTATATGGACTTTAATAAACAGGAGACGCGGGAACGGAGAGAAAGAGGGAAGAAATTGAAAGAAGAACTTGGCTCTCTTCAAGCAAGATTGGATAAGTAAGACATCATACTATTAGACATATACAGAGAACCCTCTTTACAACGACAGCATTTGTTCTCAAACATTTCGATGTTATAAAGAATACATATTTTGAACAATAAAGCTATTCCATGCATATTGACAGTAATGCTGTAAAGAATTTTCTTGTAATGCATGCCGTAAAGAGAGTTCACTGTACTTAAAAAGAGGAAACGCCTTCTTTTAAGGCTTGTGGGTAGCAAATCTGCAATTTTAATTTTTACTCTCTTCCCAAAGGGGGTCAACTCTAAATGAAAGAAATTTTCTGGCCTAGGTCACCCAGTGAGCAAACAGGAAGTCACACAAATTGTCTCCCTATGTAAAACTGGCAGGAAAATATAGAATTGTACCCATCGCAGTAGTTATTAAAAATTTCCAGTAGGTGTATACATTTGGAAAAAACTTTCACTGCTACATATGGATATTCATGCAATGCAAAAATGTGGAGATAATGTTTTAGCGCTGTGTATATACTGGAAATATCTATTTTCTGAATATATTATAAAATAAGTAATATTTTTAGAGTAAATTATTTGTTTAAGAACAGTATCTTTTTGATTGAGGAAATTTATCCATTGCACCAGCAACAGTATGATAGCAAACCTATGCTTGAATGATTGGTATACCCTTACAGCTGTTGGTGATGTCATGGTCAAGTCACTGTGATATCACCATTACATCACACTTACAATGCTGATATCACATTGTCACATTGTTGTACTGTATTTTTGTATCCCATAGCTCAGATGCTGTGGTTTCTCTTGTGGTTGTCAGTTTATTTTATACTTAAACAGATTAAATATTCACTGGAGCCCAGCTGTCCTAAACAAATGACTTTAGTTGACAACATTTTAGATCTTTAAACATATTAATACATATGGCCATTTTTGTCTAAAAATGTGAGGAGCAAAAGTGCAAAAGCTCCTCACATTTTTCAGCAAAAAATAATTACTGCAGATGATTTTGTGAGTACTTTAAGAGTTAACAAATCCTTGAATAAGGACCTTGTTAAGCTAACAATGCTTTGAAAAACCGGTGTAACAGGCCAGTTTTTCCCCCCAGTCAGTTTTTTCCCCGGGGAAGAAACGGGCCGGCCCAGTTCTTCCCCGGGGAAGAAACTGACTAGTCAGTTTTTTCCCCACCCAGTCAGTTTTTTCCCCACCTTGATTTTTTTTTTAATTTTTTTTATCAGTGTTAGGGGTTTGGGAAAACCTGGTCATATTATTTTTGTCGCAAAAGACTTATGTTAACATGAAATTCGTCTCCTGATAGAGGTGGGGAAAAACTGGGCCGGCCCATTCTTTCCCCACCCTGATAAAATAATACCACTAATTCTAATAAGCGAAACACATACAATGAAGGGTACAGAAAAGCTCCCCAAGTCAATCCTTACAACTAGTATAAGTAAAAACTTATCTTATACAGTTAATTATTGAGTTGAAGAAAACTGCTTGGGGGTAGGGAAAAACTCGGCCGGCCTGTTCTTTTCCCACCCTGAAAAAAATATACTGACTGTATGCAAGACTAATGAATATTCAATGGAAATACTGGGTGATTACCATCTCCCCCAACTTGAAATACCCAAAGAAGAATGTTTCATTTGTTACTAACTGGAGTAATGGAAGAACTGCCAGAGGGCTGGGGAAAAACTGGGCCGGCCCATTCTTTCCCCACCCTTATAAAATTATAGCACTAATTCTTATAAGGGAAACACATTTAATGAAGGGTATGGAAAAGCTCCCCAAGTCAATCCTATAAACTAGTATAAGTCAAAGCTGAACTTATATAGTAAATAACTGAGTTGAAGAAAACTGCTTGGGGAGTGGGGAAAAACTGGGCCGGCCCGTTCTTTCCCCACCCTTAAAAAACTGTATGTACACAAGACTAATGAATATTCAATGGAAATACTGGGTGATCACCATCTCCCCCAACTGGAATTAAGTAAAGAAGAATGTTTCACTATTTACTAAATTGAGTTATGGAAGAACTGCCAGAGGGGTGGGGAAAAACTGGGCCGGCCCATTCTTTCCCCACCCTAAAAAAATTATAGCACTAATTCTTATAAGGGAAACACATTCAATTAAGGATATGGAAAGCTCCCCAAGTCAATCCTAATAACTACTGAAAACATATCCCATAGTTAATTACTGAGTTGAAGAAAACTGCTATTGGGGTGGGGAAAAACTGGGCCGGCCCATTCTTTCCCCTTCCTGATAAAAAAAATACTGACTGTATGCAAGAATAATGAATATTCAATTGGAAATACTGGGTGATTACCATCTCCCCCAACTTGAATTAACTAAAGAAGAATGTTTCACTATTTACTAAATCGAGTTACGGAAGAACTGCCAGAGGGGTGGGGGAAAACTGGGCCGGCCCATTCTTTCCCCACCCTGTTAAAATTATGTACTTTTAATTCTAATAAGCGAAACACATAAAATGAAGGGTTCAGAAAAGCTCCAGGAGTCAATCCTAACAACTAGTATAAGTAAAAACTTATCTAATACAGTTAATTATTGAGTTGAAGAAAACTGCTTGGGGGTAGGGAAAAACTGGGCCGGCCCATTCTTTCCCCACCCTGAAAAATATACTGACTGTATGCAAGACTAATGAATAGTCAATGGAAATACTTGATGATTATCATCTCCCCCAACTTGAATTAACTAAAGAAGAATGTTTCACTATTAATTTACTAAATGGAGTTATGGAAGAACTGCCAGAGGGGTGGGGAAAAACTGGGCAGGCCCATTCCCCACCCTGAAAAAATTATACTACTTATTCTAATAAGCGAAACACATTCAATGAAGGGTACAGAAAAGCTCCCCAAGTCAATCCTACGAACTAGTATAAGTAATAACTTATCTTATACAGTTAATTACTGAGGTTTGGAAAACTGCTTGGGGGGTGGGGAAAAACTGGGCCAGCCCATTCTTTCCCCACCCTGAAAAAATATACTGTCTGTTTGCAAGACTAATGAATGTTCAATGGTAATACTGCATTATAACGCATAAACACAGCCAATAATCCCATTTCTAAATCCAACTATGTATTTCCATCATTATCACTTTTTTCAGGGTGGGGAAAGACTGGGCCGGCCCAGTTTTTCCCCACCCCCAAAAGAAAGTGCTAAAAGTATAAGATAGTCACACCGGAGTTCATACATGCTGGAACATATTAAATTTCATTATAATGCATAAACTCAGCCATATCCATTTCTTAATCCAACTATGTATTTCAACCACTATCACTTTTTTCAGGGTGGGGAAAGAGTGGGCCGGCCCAGTTTTTCCCCACCCCCAGTGCAGAATAACCAACCCTATTGTAAACAGTGAAACAAGATTTTCTTGCCTGCTTGTTTCTGTGATATTAAGTAGCCAATTTCTCCACATACCAGTTGTTCTCAAATCATATTACTTCCAAAAATGAGTTCTTTGTTTTCAGGGTGGAGAAAGAAGGGGCCGGCCCAGTTTTTCCCCACCCCCAGTGCAGAATAACCAACCCCTATGGTAAACAGTGAAACAAGATTTTCTTGCCTGCTTGTTTCTGTGATATTAAGTAGCCAATTTCTCCACATACCAGTTGTTCTGAAATCATATTACTTCCAAAAATAAGTTCTTTGTTTTCAGGGTGGGGAAAGAATGGGCCGGCCCAGTTTTTCCCCACCCCCAGTGCAGAATAACCAACCCTATGGTAAACAGTGAAACAAGATTTGATTTTCTTGCCTGCTTGTTTCTGTGATATTAAGTAGCCAATTTCTCCACATACCAGTTGTTCTCAAATCATATTACTTCCAAAAATGAGTTCTTTGTTTTCAGGTAGGGGAAAGAATGGGCCGGCCCAGTTTTTCCCCACCCCCAGTGCAGAATAACCAACCCCTATGGTAAACAGTGAAACAAGATTTTCTTGCCTGTTTGTTTCTATGATATTTTTTAGCTAATTTCTCCACATACCAGTTGTTCTGAAATCATATTACTTCCAAAAATGAGTTCTTTGTTTTCAGGGTGGGGAAAGAATGGGCCGGCCCAGTTTTTCCCCACCACCAAAACAAAGAGCTTAAAGAATAAGATGGTCACACCAGAGTTCATACATGCTGGAACATATTAAATTTCAGTATAATGCATAAACTCAGCCAAAAACTCCATTGTTAAATCCAACTATGTATTTCCACCACTATCACTTTTTTCAGGGTGGGGAAAGAATGGGCCGGCCCAGTTTTTCCCCACCCCCAGTGCAGAATAACCAACCCCTATGGTAAACAGTGAAACAAGATTTTCTTGCCTGCTTGTTTCTGTGATATTAAGTAGCCAATTTCTCCACATACCAGTTGTTCTCAAATCATATTACTTCCAAAAATGAGTTCTTTGTTTTCAGGGTGGGGTAAGAATGGGCCGGCCCAGTTTTTCCCCACCCCCAGTGCAGAATAACCAACCCCTATGGTAAACAATGACACAAGGTTTTCTCGCCTGCTTCTTCTGTGGTATTAAGTAGCCAATTCCTCCACATACCAGTTGTTCTGAAATCATATTACTTTCAAAAAAGAGTCTTTTGTTTTCAGCCGGCCCAGTTTTTCCCCATCCCCAAAAGAAGGGCTTAAAGAATAAGACAGTCATACCAGAGTTCATACATGCTGGAACATATTAAATTTCATTATAATGCATAAACACAGCCTGTTATCCCATTTCTAAATCCAACTATGTATTTCCACCATTATCACTTTTTTCGTGGTGGGGAAAGACTTGGCCGGCCTAGTTAGTCCCCACCCCCAAAAGAAAGTGCTAAAAATATAAGATAGTCACACCGGAGTTCATACATGCTGGAACATATTAAATTTCATTATAATGCATAAACTCAGCCATATCTATTTCTAAATCCAACTATGTATTTCAACCACTGTCACTTTTTCAGGGTGGGGAAAGAATGGGCCGACCCAGTTTTTCCCCACCCACGGTGCAGAATAACCAACCATAATGGTAAACAGTGAAACAAGATTTTCTTGCCTACTTGTGTCTGTGATGTTAAAATTTAAAGAGAAGTAGCCAATTTCTCCACATACCAGTTGTTCTCAAATCATATTACTTCCAAACATGAGTTCTTTGTTTTCAGGGTGGGGAAAGAATGGGCCGGCCCATTTTTCCCCAACCCCAAAAGAAAGAGCTTAAAGAATAAGATAGTCACACCAGAGTTCATACATGCTGGAATATATTAAATTTCATTATAATGCATAAACACAACCAAAAACTCCATTTCTAAATCCAACTATGTATTTCGACCACTTTCACTTTTTTCAGGGTGGGGAAAGAATGGGCCTGCTCAGCTTTTCCCCACCCTCAGTGCAGAATAGCCAAACCCTATGGTAAACAGTGAAACAAGATTTTCTTGCCAGCTTGTTTCTGTGATATTAGGTAGCCCATTTCTCCTCATACCAGTTGTGTTGAAATCATATTACTTCCAAAAAAGAGTTCTTTGTTTTCAGGGTGGGGAAAGAATGGGCCAGCCCAGTTTTTCCCCACCCCCAGTGCAGAATAACCAACCCCTAAGGTAAACAGTGAATCAAGATTTTCTTGCCTGCTTGTTTCTGTGATATTAGGTAGCCCATTTCTCCACATTCAAGTTGTTCTGAAATCATATTACTTTCAAAAAAGAGTCTTTTGTTTTCAGGGTAGGGAAAGAACGGGCCGGCCCAGTTTTTCCCCACCCCCAAAAGAAAGAGCTTGAAAATAAGACCAAATAAGAAAATCGTACCATGGTACATTCATGCTGGAACATATCAAAATTTCATTATAACGCATAAACACAGCCAAAAACCCTTTTCTAAATCCAACTATGTATTTCCACCATTATCCATTTTTTCAGGGTGGGGAAAGACTGGGCCGGCCCAGTTTTCCCCACCCCCAAAAGAAAGTGCTAAAAGTATAAGATTGTCACACCGGGGTTCATACATGCTGGAACATATTAAATT
Organism: Ctena decussata; assembly: GCA_963989385.1. NCBI lineage: Eukaryota > Metazoa > Mollusca > Bivalvia > Lucinida > Lucinidae > Ctena > Ctena decussata. The sequence goes on along the minus strand of OZ022504.1, from coordinate 29,648,216 downwards.
TCATTATAATGCATAAACTCAGCCATATCCATTTCTAAATCCAACTATGTATTTCAACCACTATCACTTTTTTCAGGGTGGGGAAAGAATGGGCCGGCCGAGTTTTTCCCCACCTCCAGTGCAGAATAACCAACCCTATGGTAAACATTGAAACAAGATTTTCTTGCCTGCTTGTTTCTGTGATATTAAGTAGCCAATTTCTCCACATACCAGTTGTTCTCAAATCATACATGTATTACTTCCAAAAATGAGTTCTTTGTTTTCAGGGTGGGGAGAAATGGGCTGGCTTTTTTCTCCCCACCCCCAGTGCAGAATAACCAACCCCTATGGTAAACAGTTAAACAAGATTTTCTTGCCTGTTTGTTTCTATGATATTTTTTAGCCAATTTCTCCACATACCAGTTGTTCTCAAAACATATTACTTCCAAAAATGAGTTCTTTGTTTCCAGGGTGGGGAAAAACTGGGCCGGCCCAGTTTTTCCCCACCCCGTAAAGAAAGTGCTAAAAGTATAAGATAGTCACACCGGAGTTCATACATGCTGGAACATATTAATTTCATTATAATGCATAAACTCAGCCATATCCATTTTTCAATCCAACTATGTATTTCAACCACTATCACTTTTTTCAGGGTGGGGAAAGAATGGGCTGACCCAGTTTTTCCCCACCCCCAGTGCATTACCCAACCCTATGGTAAACAGTGAAACAAGATTTTCTTGCCTGCTTGTTTCTGTGATATTAGGTAGCCAATTTCTCCACACACCAGTTGTTCTAAAATCATATTACTTCCAAAAATAAGCTCTTTGTTTTCAGGGTGTGGAAAGAATGGGCCGGCCCAGTTTTTCCCCACCCCCAGTGCAGAATAACCAACCCCTATGGTAAACAGTGAAACAAGGTTTTCTTGCCTGTTTGTTTCTGTGATATTAAGTAGCCAATTTCTCCACATAACAGTTGTTCTCAAATCATATAACTTCCAAAAATGAGTTCTTTGTTTTCAGGGTGGGGATAGAATGGGCCGGCCCAGTTTTTCCCCACCCCCAAAAGAAAGTAGTAGAAGTATAAGATAGTCACACCAGAGTTCATACATGCTGGAACATATTAAATTCCATTAACATGCATAATCACAACCAAAAACTCCATTTCTAAATCCAACTATGTATTTCGCAACATTCATTTTTTTCAGGGTGGGGAAAGAATGGGCCGGCCCAGTTTTTCCCCACCCCCAGTGCAAAATAACCAATCCCTATGGTAAACAGTGAAACAAGATTTTCTTGCCTGCTTGTTTCTGTGATATTAGGTAGCCCATTTCTCCACATACCAGTTGTTCTGAAATCATATTACTTCCATAAAAGAGTTCTTTGTTTTCAGGGTGGGGAAAGAATGGGCCGGCCCAGTTTTTCCCCACCCCCAGTGCAGAATAACCAACCCCTATGGTAAACAATGACACAAGGTTTTCTCGCCTGCTTCTTCTGTGGTATTAAGTAGCCAATTCCTCCACATACCAGTTGTTCTGAAATCATATTACTTCCAAAACTGAGTTTCTTTGTTTCCAGGGTGGGGAAAGAATGGGCCGGCCCAGTTTTTCCCCACCCCCAAAAGAAAGTGATAGAAGTATAAGACAGTCATACCAGAGTTCATACTTGCTGGAACATATTAAATTTCATTATAATGCATAAACACAGCCAAAAAAAACATAACTAAATCCAACTATGTATTTCCACCACTATCACTTTTTTCAGTGTGGGGAAAGAATGGGCTGGCCCAGTTCTTCCCCACCCCCAGTGCAGAATAACCAACCCCTATGGTAAATAGTGAAACAAGATTTTCTTGCCTGCTTGTTTCTGAGATATTAGTAGCCAATTTCTCCACATACGAGTTGCTCTGAAATCATATTAATTCCAAAACTGAGTTCTTTGTTTTCAGGGTGGGGAAAGAATGGGCCGGCCCAGTTTTTCCCCACACCCAAAAGAAAGTGGTAGAAGTATAAGATAGTCATACCAGAGTTCATACATGTTGGAACATATTAAATTTCATTATAATGCATAAACACAGCCAAAAAAAACATTACTAAATCCAACTATGTATTTCCACCACTATCACTTTTTTCAGTGTGGGGAAAGAATGGGCCGGCCCAGTTTTTCCCCACCCCCAGTGCAGAATAACCAACCCCTATGGTTAAATAGTTGAACAAGATTTTCTTGCCTGCTTGTTTCTGAGATATTAAGTAGCCAATTTCTCCATATACCAGTTGCTCTGAAATCATATTACTACCAAAACTGAGTTCTTTGTTTTCAGGGTGGGGAAAGAATGGGCCGGCCCAGTTTTTCCCCACCCCCAAAAGAAAGTGCTAAAAGAATAAGAAAAACATATCAATTTTCATACATGCTGGAACACATTAAATTTCATTATATTCACTTGTATTCATACAAAAGGATTATTATTGCATTCTAAAGAACTTACATTATCACTGTTTTAGGGTGGGGAAAGAGTGGGCAGACCAGTTTTATTCTACCTTTTCTCGGATGGAAAGTTTAGCGCTAAAATGTCTTGTTGGGATTTTAAAAAAAAGGTTTCAACATGTTTCCCCACTCAAAATGATCAAACAATATGCTATCAGAAAAATTTAAGGTGGGGAAAAAACTGACTGGGTGGGGAAAAAACTGACTAGTCAGTTTTTTCCCCAGGGGAAGAAACTGACTAGTCAGTTTTTTCCCCGGGGAAGAAATGGGCCGGCCCAGTTCTTCCCCGGGGAAAGACTGGGCCGGGGGAAAAAACTGACCGTTACACCTGGCCCAGATATTTCATTTCACAAATTTGTGAATAACAGCAAAAAAACATAATGTGAATATTAAGGGATTAACAGTATCTTATTTTGTTTCAGATTTATAAATTATGGGTCAGGCAGTAAAAGATTTCCTTTGCAAGATGTTTTATTATATGCCCTAGAGTTTGCTCGGAGTAAACCAGAACACTCAAATAAGCAGACGACAGTTTCCCAGGATGTTGAGATGACCTCGCCTATCCCAACTTCAAGGTACCATGCTTTTTCCAGAGTTGTAGAGAAGTGCTGATAATTTAGATACAGTCAAACCTGCTCATGGGGTCACCTCTATTAAGGGGTCACCTGTCTTAAGCAGCCACATTTTCTGGGTCCCTTGAACCAAAATACAGTGCAAATGAACCTGTATTAAGGGGTCACCTGTATTAAGCAGCCAATTTTTGTCCTTCCCTTGGGTGACCCCTTAAGACAGGTTTGACTGTATTTCTAGAGATTGTTTCTATTAATTCTCTCTGAAAACTATCACTGTGACCCCTCTTCTTTTTATACGCTTCAACATGTCGTATTATGTCGTGACCTCTATCCATTTGTCTGTATGTATGTTAACTTTTCATGCCCACTCCATATCTCCTTAACCCCTCAAAAGATTTTTTTGAAACTTGGGCCAAATGTTTGCCTTATCCAGACGATGTGCAGAACTCATACTTCAACGATATCCAACAAAGGTCAAGGTCGCACTTAGAGGTCAAAGTTCTAACTGTAACATTTCGTGTCTGCTCCATATCTCGTAAACCATTTAATATTTCTTCATGAAAGTTTGTACAAATATAAAGCACCATCAAACGATGTGCAGAGGAAAAGAATCATAACCCTGTTTTCATTTTTGACGGAATTATGTCCTTTTCTATTTTTCCTATGGTAAACTCATATCAGCTTCGTGTCCCCTCCATATCTTAAAAAACCGTTTAAGATTTCTTCATGTTAGTTTGTTAAAATATAAAGCACCATCAGACTATGTGCAGAGAAAAAGAACCATAACTCTACTTTCACTTTAAACAAAATTATTCATTTTTTTTTTTTTTTTTGTATAGTAATTTCATATAGGCTTTGTGTCCGATTTTTTTTGTATAGTAATTTCATATAGGCTTTGTGTCCGCTCCATATCTCAAAAACAATTTAAGATTTCTTCATGAAAGATTGTATACATATAAAGCACTATCAGATGATGTGCAGAGAAAAAGAACCATAAGCCTACTTCCACATTTAACAAAATGATGCTCATTTGTATGTTTAGTATTGTAATTTTGTATTCAATTTGTGTCCGCTCCATATCTTCTTAACCCTTTGAAAGATTTTTTGAAACTTGAGTACAATGTTCACCTTATCGAGGCAACTTGCGGAGCTTGTATTTCAACAATGTCCGACAAAGGTCAAGGTCAGAGTTAGAGGTCAAAGTTCAAAAGTTAACATTATTTGTCTGCTCCATATCTCGAAAACCTTATAAGATTTCTTCATAAAAGTCTATAAAAGTTTATACAAATATGAAGCATCATCAGACAGTGTGCAGAAAATAGAACCATAACCCTATTTTCAGTTCTGATAGAATTATGCACCTTTGTATTTTTCATATAGTAATTATGTCCCCCCACCGAAGGTGAGGGGGGACATATTGTTTTCAGTGCGGATCCCGTCGGCGTCGGCGTCAGCGTCGACGTGACAGATTCTTGTATGCGCGATATCTCTTGAACCAATGGATGGAATTTCACCAAACTTGCATGGATATATTATTGGGACAAGCTTATGAGCTGATTAGATTTTGGTGACCTTGACCTCATTTTCAAGGTCACAGGAGGACTTAGATGACAATTTCTTGTATGCGCGATATCTCTTGAACCAGTGGATGGAATTTCACCAAACTTGCATGGATACATCATTGGGACAAGTGTAAGAGCTGATTAGATTTTGGTGACCTTGACCTTATTTTCAAGGTCACAGGATGACTAAGATGACAATTTCTTGTACCCAATTTCTTGTATGTGCGATATCTCTTGAACCAATGGATGGTTTTCACCAAACTTCCATGGATATATCATTGGGACAAATGTAAGAGCTGATCAGATTTTGGTGACCTTGACCTCATTTTCAAGGTCACAGGAGGACTTAGATGACAATTTTTTGTACCCACTACATCTCCTGAACCTATGGATGGAATTTCACAAAACTTGCATGGATACATTATTTGGACAAGTTTTTGAGCTGATTAGGTTTTGGTGACCTTGACCTCATTTTCAAGGTCACTGGAGGACTTGGATGACAATTTCTTGTACCCACTATATCTCCTGAACCAATGGATGGAATTTCACCAAACTTTCCTGGATACATGATTGGGACAAGTTTATGAGCTGTTTAGATTTTGGTGACCATGACCTTATTTTCAAGGTCACTGGAGGACTAACATGGCAATTTCTTGTACCCACAATATCTCCTGAACCAATAGATGGAATTTTGCCAAACTTTCGTGGATACATGATTTGGACAAGTTTAAGAGCTGAACAATATTTTGGTGACCTTGACCTGATTTTCAAGGTCACAGGAGGATTTAGATATGTGAAAATTTCACTAAAATTGATGTATCTCTTTAAGCTTTGGCTTGATTTCCACTTTACTTTCATAGATATACCTATGGGACAGTCTCAAGAGTGTAGTGTGTTTTGATGACCTTGACCCCATTTTCAAGGTCAAAAGCTATCTTACAAATGCATATTCTTCTTTCTTAAAAATGAGATATCTTGAACCAGTGGATGGATATTTATCAGGCATGCATGAGTGTATCATTGTGACAGGTTTAAGACATGTTTAGTAGTTGGTGACCTTGACCCATTTTTGAAGGACATAGTCTTCTATGTAGGATATCTTTAGACCCAGCGGATGGATTTTGTCCAAACTTGCATAGATATCTTATTTGTACAGGCTTTTTATTCATTAGAGGGGATGGGAAATGGGCTGGTGGGGGGACATCAGTTTTTCTCTGAAAAACATTTCTAGTTTCATATTAGCTTTGTGTCTGCTCCAAATCTTGGTTTAAACTTGTTTATGTGCATAGCATGTCTAGCGATTCAAGAAAAAGACACAGTAATTAATGTATCAATACATGTATACAAATGGGATTCGAAAAAAAAGCCAAATGGCTTTAATATAATATATGAATTCGTCTCCCTTTAACAGTCATTGTGGAGAATAAACGACTTGTGAATCTTGAAAACTGTTTAAGATTTCTTCATGAAAGTTTGTACAAATATCAGACGATATGCAGAGAACAAGAACCATGACCCTACTTTCAGTTCTGATGGAATTATGACCCGTAATTTTTGTCTAGGAATTTCATATTTGTAGTTTTATATCTGCCTTATTATTGAAGATTTTAAGCTACTGACAAAGTTCTGTCATCTCTTGTTGTCTTTCCAACTATAAGACCCAACAGGCTTATATTGCCCCGCTCAGCGGAGCTCTTGTTTTAGTCAGGTCTAATGAGGGGTCACAATATATGTTTTTATGCAGTGCTTATGCTGAGGATTAATTAAGCCACATCTGGCCTGCAGGACCAGAATTTGCATGATTGAACTGGGCTTTTTGCTAGTTACATCTTATTTCTTTCTTTCAGTGCATTAACCCATTCTCCTGTAAAATCTCCACCTGATGTTTCCATGGCAACTGTGAAATCACCAACAGATGTCACTATGGCACTGGACAAGCCCTTAGACTCACCAGAAGTTTCTATGGGCTCCCTTCCCGTATCTGATGTTAATATGGACTCCACTAAAATGTTATCAAATACTCCTCCAGACATTTCTATGGTGCCTGCACCTAAATCACCTCACACTAATAGATCAATGGAGGTTGTGACCTCGCCTTATCCTCGTAGAATAGCTGATAGTGAATTAAGAGTGTTAGAAGATTGTTTACATAGATGGCGGACAGAAGTAGAAAGTGATGTTAGAGGTATATCCACTTTTTAGCTCACTTAAGCACAGAGTGCTGTTGGTGAGCTATTGTGATCTGTGTCCATTGTCTGTCTGTCTGACTCCATCATCATCCACTTACTTTGTGACGATGATAAGAGATAGTCTACATTTTTGAGCAATCATAACAAAACTTACACAGTATGTTTTATGGCAAAAAGATCTTTGCAGAGTTCGATAAGGGCCCAGATAAGATATTGTTAGAGTTAATGCCCCTTTTGTGATAAATGCTAGTTATCAGCTTGTGAACACTTCAGAGGCCACATTTTTGGGAGCTGTTATAAATGGACTTGCAGAATCCATTTATGGCTGTGTTAATGTGTACTAGAACATTTAATGAATCCTTGACTAAATGACTTTGTTAAGCTATAAACAGTGCTTTAAATAACCAGACCATGGTTGTGAGTCAGTCTAAATTACTCAGAGCTATAAATGAAGAGACTATGTATTAAAGAATAATTCTGTGATAATATCTTGTTGTGTCTCTATAAAAAGATCTGTTGTGACCCCTTAGAATTGTCTCGGCAAGGCTGTGCCAGTGAGGGGTCACAACATAGGTTTTTAGGGACAAATAATAAAACATATCCTAGAAGTATCTTAACACTTTAAATAACACCAAAAATAAGAATACATGTAGTTGAGTTTGCAACAGTGTAGATTCAGATGAGGTGGCTCATAATGAAATTTTTTTTTTCAAAATTTTACAGACACAAATTATGTTGTCTGCTTTAAAGGCTTTAAAAGACAATCTGTTTATCTGCAGCTGTGAATTTTTACTTTTCAGAGCTTCAAGAAAACATAGGAGCTTTAGAAGATTCTATTAACAAGATGTATAGTGATGAAGCTATGACAAAGGTAATGTTGCAGCTGTTGATCGGGAAATATTTGTAAAATTAAAATCTTAAAGAGTTCCTCCTTCAAGAGCAGAGAACACATTCAAAAGAAGAAACATGGGCCATACTTTGAAGTTTTGGCTGCTCTAGCCTCTGACATCAGTGACCCTAATAATATGTTGCTATGAAAGCCAGAGGAAAGTATACTATAATTTCTTAATTTTGATAAGGCAGTCGATTCACAGACTGATTAGTATCAAAAAGGGTCCAAATGATTAAAAAGCGATGAAAGTTTAATATTTGTCAAACTTGGAAAATGCGATGTTTCACAGAAATAGAAGTGTTGCGAAGTAAAGGAAATGTGAAAATGGTGAATTCAGAACTTTGTGAAGAGTTTGACTCTGATTCCCAAAAATAAGTATTTGCACAAAAAATACTATTTACAGGAGGTTTTGGAAATGAATGAACAAATTTATTACCTGCCTTAACCACTACAGTGAAACTCCATGACTTGAAAATTGATAACTCAGTAACTGGTACTCTGGTTACTAGAACAAATATGTTAGTCCATAAGGGTCAGTTTAGACAGAATTTTACCCTATATGCTTAGCACTACTTATAGCTGGAACTAATTTTAAAGTTTCTAAGGGTATACCAGTTACAGATGTTCGTCTATAAGACGTAGTAAGGGAAGTAAATATTTTGTAAAATCGAGCAGTTAAATTGCCTCCCTTGGTCTCCTTTATCGATATAGAGTTCAGAGCTCTAGATAAGAGGGGTATTTGATGATAAAATTGAGGAATAATATTTTTTATTTCTCACTGATACCATACATTGTGACCCCTCATCTGAACCGTCTCGTCGAGACGGTTCAGATGAGGTGTCACAACATATGTTTTTATGCAGAATTAAAAAGAACCATCCCTTATTTTCACTAAATACTCCCTCGTATCTAGAGCTCTGAGAGTTCCTTCTCCTGCAACATATTTGTTTCCCTGTGTTAAGTTACCTATGTAATATTTTCTTTTCATTTCAGTTCCCATATATCTTACATGCTGTTCTAGTCCATGAGGGTCAGGCTGCTTCAGGTCACTACTGGGCATATATACACGACCCATGCCGTGACCAGTGGCTCAAGTTTAATGACATCACAGTTAGTGATGCATCATGGGAAGAACTTGAGAAGGAGAGTGTAGGAGGATACCACAATGCTAGTGCCTACTGTCTTATGTATGTTGATAAAACGAGGATACAGCCAGAAAATGGTAAGTTTTCCTGAGTTTTAGATAAGGTTAGATAATTCTGTGTAGTTTCTGTCATTCTCTGTATAAACGATGGTTGTGGCCCCTCATAATGAGTGTCACAACTTAATTTTTTATGGAGAAAAGAAGAATTTTTGTCTAGAAATCTTGTTTCGCTGAGCTTGGTATACTCAGGGGAGTGGGAGTGGGGGAATAATTGTAGGATAATTTTTCTTGTATCCAGAAATATGTCAGAAGAAAATGCATGCCCCTGTCTCGAGTGTCTGTTAACAAAATTTGATTAAAGTTCGTCAGATAATATTGGAGATTGAAGACAAATCTCTGGAAAATGAAAAAAAGGTCACTGTTGTAGCTGAAGTGAGCTGTAATGTTGTCAAACTGTTTCCAATGGCAGTATGTGTTTACCTGACACTGTCAGAAATAACAAATCTGGCATTGTTCATATCTGTATTGGAAATTTATGCCTTTGCAGATTGGAATTGATAGTAAATTGATCATGTGAAACAGGAGTATCCAGATTATGATATATCAAGCAAACATTTTGTTTCAAATATTTTAATTAAGGTGAATTGGTACACTTTCAGGGAAAGCAACTGTGATTTTCATTGTTGCCTCCTTTCTCAATACGGGGCAACTCTCAAAGGAAAGAATTTTCTCCTCTACTCTGAAAGGAAAGAATTTTAGCAAATTCTTTCCTTTAAAAGTAGACTTCATTTTAGAAGGGCTTCAGCCTTCAGGGAAGCAAACAGGAAGTCATGAAAGTTGTTCCCCTTTGTAAAAATGGCAGAAAAACATGGAGCTGTGCCCATATACTGTGGAACTTCAGTGGCTTGAATCCTGATGGCTCGTTCACCCTGCCTGGCTAGAACTCGTTTCGGGGTCCCTAGATGTTAGTTTATATAGAAACTAACCATGGATGGCTGGAACTACCTTAGGCTGGAACTGATTTTCATGGTCCCAAGCTTGTTCGAGACATTGAAGTTCTACTGTACATTGTCCCAATAATAATGAAAATTTCTTTATGAACAGTGATAGGAAGCGAGAAAGAAGCAAATAGTTTAGCTGACCTTGAGAACTTGCCGGATGACCTTAAAGAGATCGTGACAAGTGACAACCAGGCTTTCATGGAGGAGATAGAGAAATGGGACAGAGACATGGCTCGGAAAGCAACAGGGGGCGGGGACGCTGATGTTACCATAGTGGTGGAGCAGAAAGCAGGTTGGTAGAGTTTCAGATAAGGAAAGGTACAATTAAAATTACGTTAGCATGACATTTTATAAATTTTTCTGGACAAAACATCTAGCTTCACAGCTGAGAGTCAAATCAAAAGCAAACATACACATACATCAAAAGTTCTTCGCTGGCACTTTCCAATAGTTTACATCAGCTGATGTTTCTATTACTTTTGATGTAGCTATTCAGAATTTTGTCAAGTACTTTTATTGGCAGTTTTTTCCTTAATTATTTGGGCAGTCCATCCAGAGCTCTAGATAAGAGGGAGTATTTGGTGATAATTAGGGATAATTTTTACTAATTCTGCATAAAAACATATGTTGTGACCCCTCATCTGAACCGTCTCATCGAGACGGTTCAGATGAGGGGTCACAACATATGGTTTCAATGAGAAATAAAAAAAATTATCCCTCAATTATCATCAAATACCCCTCTTATCTAGAGCTCTGTCTATCTCAGTAAACTGTGCATGTTTTACAAGACTATTGGAAACATTGCAGACCCTAAGAATCTGTATTGGCAGATGCCCAGGCTGATCTGAGTCTTTGAATGGCACGCATGCCCCTTTGTTCGGTTTGTCATGTCGCGGCTCATACATGCTCTGTCCAGAGATACCTTTTATGAAACTGTTGGAAAACAGGGCAGACTCATGGACACAGTATAAGCTGTGTTAATTCTGCCCAGTCTGATCAGAGTCTTTGCTTGCTCTTAAAGGGTAGCTAAGGTCAAAGCTACCTTTGCCAACAGGGAAGACTCTTACCAGACTGAGTGGCTGTGCAGGCTGATCTGATTTTGTTGGTTTTGTGCAAAGTTTAATGTGGAAAAGGTCATTATAGGAATGGTTGAGGTTTAGGATAGATATGGTAATATAGTACAGATATTTTCTTGAAAGCAGTACATCTGACCTTTGGTTGTGACCGCAGCCTGTCTTATTTCCTGGTGTTGTGGCCAGTATTCTTATGGTATGCACTTTAGCACTGACACACTTTTGTGATTTTTCATCATGTTTCATGAAACTGTCTAACTACATCCACATTCAGTATGACCACAAAATGTTTTATTACACTAATTTGACTGGCACAAAAGTGCATATTTGTTCTGAAATTTGACACCTTATTGGAGCAAAGCAAAATCTTTGTGAACAAAAGCTGTTGTGAAAGAGATGGGTCACTGAAATTATGAACAGTCTGATCAGTCAGCATAACATATGTTGGTACCACCTCATTAGAACCTCATCAGTGAGGTAGTTTTAGTGAAAGGTCGCAACAGTCATTATTTGTGGAAAAATTAGAAGATATTATGTAAATGTTGAGGTGTTTAGATGATCAGTTAGAGCCGGGCTGTGTAGCCCAATCGGTAGGGCACCTGACTCATAAGTCAGAAGGTCTGGGTTCGAAACCCGGTCTGGCCACATACTTTCATTTCTCCTTCCGCTGATTCAAGAAGGGCAGTTGTCAGTTACTGGCGAAAGTATGTGCACATAGTACTGGTTAGCCGTTTAGGAGGTCTAAGCCTGCCCAGGAATAGTGTGGTTAGGTTAACTGACCGTCCCGACATGACCATAGTTGTTTACCATGGACGTTAAGCATCAAATCAATCAATCAATGATCAGTTAGAGTTTTTGATTAGGTATAAGTTAAAGGTTTTAGACAAGTCACATTTACTAGTTTAGATGAACTTGAATTTAGAAGTTATTGATGAGCTACAATGTATAAGTTGAAGGTTTTTGTTGAGTTTTCATTTACTAGTTTAGATGAACTTGAATTTAGAAGTTATGGATGAGCTACAATGTATAAGTTGAAGGTTTTTGTTGAGTTTTCATTTACTAGTTTAGATGAACTTGAATTTAGAAATTTACTAGTTTAGATGAACTTGAATTTAGAAGTTATGGATGAGCTACAATGTATAAGTTGAAGGTTTTTGTTGAGTTTTCATTTACTAGTTTAGATGAACTTGAATTTAGAAATTTACTAGTTTAGATGAACTTGAATTTAGAAATTTACTAGTTTAGATGAACTTGAATTTAGAAGTTATGGATGAGCTACAATGTATAAGTTGAAGGTTTTTGTTGAGTTTTCATTTACTAGTTTAGATGAACTTGAATTTAGAAGTTATGGATGAGCTACAATGTATAAGTTGAAGGTTTTTGTTGAGTTTTCATTTACTAGTTTAGATGAACTTGAATTAAAAAGTTATTGATGAGCTACAATTTAATGTAAGTTTAAGTTTTCAAACAGCTGTAACTCAAAGTTTTGCCTTTCCCTTATTATCAGCCAGTCCCCCTGGGAGCACATGCAGCAGTGTTTCCACCCAGACTGTTCAACCAGCTGCCGCAAGATCTCCCAAAGTGAATGTCGGCCAAATCCATGCTATGTTGTCACAGACTGAGACGGACGCAGCGTTGAAGAAAGTGCTACCTATATATGATCAGCATGGAACAGAAAAAGCCCTGCAAGATGTAAGTGGTTGGAATTGATACTAAGTATGTGGACAGGATTATGCGAGTAAACTGTGCTGACCCAGATCAGACTGCTCCTAAAGGGAGCAGTCTGATCAGGGTCAGCGCATGTTGCCAATCAAACACTACACCTTTTTGCATACAGAATAGTATAAAAATCTAATGTCTACCATTTGTTAGCAAAGTTTTTGAATTTCTGGTCCAGCCATGCTGAAGTCATTTGATTTCTTGTATTCACTGTCTGTTGTCTGTATGCCTTGTATTAGAGGTTCTATAATGGATTCATGCTTGTACCACACTGCAACCCCAAATTTTTTAACAGTGCGCTTATTTGGTGATCATATTTGTAAAATTCCAAACAGAAAAAAAAAAAAAAAAAATCAGAATACTTGTTGTAAGTAGGTAAGATTACAGCAGTCTTCACGAAAACCGTCGGTCTGTCGGACAAAACCGGCAAATTCAGAAAATGTCCGGCGATTTTTGCCAGGGCGCCGGTCGCACTGTCCGACACTGATAAAAGTTGACATTTTTCAACTCGGTAAAATCAAATTTATCGTCGGAAAAGTCCTCTTTTGGCCGAAACAAAAACGAAAGTTTCGCCATTTCATATTTACAAAAGCGCTTATGCAAGACGACATCTGATTGGTCAATATATGCCTTACTATTTATATACAACCAATCATTTCGAGCGTTACAGTTTTCGGCCCACAGAGTGCTCGCAACAGTTGGTTTCGGTCTCGGAATGTGTAACAATCTCATCTTCATTTTTTTTTTTTTTTTTACTTTCGATGACTCGGCTAAAATGAAATGAACTTTAAACTATTTATCCATATTATTTGTTTAATGACTGCTGCGCCAGGTTATTTTCTGCTTACTGTAACTGTATTTTTGGTGCTTCTGGTAGCGAATTTAATATGGCCGAACTTTGTGAATGGTACAAGGCCGAACCAAGGGAAATAATCAAAACATTTTTTTTCCTGTAACAAGTTTAGCTTTAGAAAAAGCATTGGAGTTTATCCCCAACCTATGCGTAGATGAATACAAGATATAGCAGATGCTTTCAAGAATGGGAATTGAATTAAAATGAAGTAGAGAATGATTAAATGGGAATTAAAGTTAAAATGAACCCAGTATTTAAGTAATTAAAAAATGGTTCCCATTTTTATGACTTTTTTTTTGTTGGCTCGAATGTGAATTTTTTTTTTCTGTCCTGCAGATTTCTGTTCTGTCCTGCAAATTTTTTTGGACTGTCTGACAGCTGTCCTGCAACTCTTCAAAAGGTTTCGCGAAGACTGTTACAGCTGGACATAGGAGATTATCTAATGATAATTCTGAGATATTTTTGTTTATTTCTCAGTGATTACATTTATCATATGAGGTCGCTTTTATTATGTCCCTGTGACGATAGTCAGGATTATGTCCCTGTGATGATAGTCAGGGGCCATTAAGATTTGCTCCTGTCTGTCCATCCGTCTTGTCTGTCAGTTCGTCACACTTTATGGTATAAAGTTTGTGTAATCAACTCCTCCCACAGTTTTCAATGAATCTTTTTCAAATTTTGCTTACATGTTGTGGACATATTGAAGATGTGCATGTGGATTTTTGATGGCGCTAGAATTAATTTTGACAGAATTACGGCCATTTGGACTTAGTCATTAGGCAAATTTTGCATTGTAGGGCATAGAGTTTGTGTAATCAACTTCTCCCACAGTTTTCAGTGGATCTTTTTCAAACCTTGCTTACATGTTGTGGACATATTGAAGATATGCATGTGGGTTTTTGATGGAGCTAGAATTAATTTTGACAGATTTACAGCCTTTTGAACTTAGTCATTTTAGGCAAATTTTTGCATTGTAGGGTGTGGAGTTTGTGTAATCAACTCGTCCCACAGTTTTCAGTGGATCTTTTTCAAACCTTCTACACATGCTGTGGACATATTGAAGAAGCACATGTAAATTTTTGTTGGCGCTTACTAAATTGACTGAATTATGGCCTTTTGAACTTAGTCATTTTAGGCATATGTTTGCATTGTAGGGTAAGTATTTTGTGTAATAATCAACTCTTCCCACAATTTTCAGAGGCTGTTTTTCAGACATTGTAGATGTAGACTTATTGTGGACATACCGTAATCGACCTTATTAGCGCCTTGTGCGCTTAACTTTTTCAAAATGGCGGCAAATACTTGTAGTAAACTTTCTTTCTTATTAGCGCACATTTTAATAGGTTATTATATATTGAAAGGAACAAATTTAAAGGTAAAGCATCAGAGAAAAGCTGCTTATAGGCAGCTTTTCTCTGATGCTTAACCTTTAAATTCATAGAGAAGCTTTAGAAATAAAAAATGATATATTCTGTTGCATTTTCAGCTCTTGTAAACAAGCAAACAAAGGAATAAACCAGTAAAAAATATGTGCATTTATAGTCCTATGTCTCACAAATTGCCATGGTGTGCGCTTATAGGGGCATGTGCGCTAATTAGGTAGAATACGGTAGTGAAGATGTACATGTTGGGAGTGTTTTTTTGCACTGAAGGGTATGATGTGTAATGTTTTCAGTGGATTCTTCGTTAACAGTGTTTGTGCTGAAAAGTTGCTTTAAAACTGTACACATGTCCTGTGACAGGCGCAGCACGGGGGCATCATAAGTGTCTTACAGACACAATTTTGTAGTTCAGTGGATAACATTGTATCATAAAAATCGCATGACCACACATGTAATAACACTTTGGCACATACACGTAATGTCATTGACAACGTCTGTCAACCATGTGTTTTCTTATTGGAATAATGTTCATTTTGCAGGTGATAAAATCTCATTTCAAAGGGTCATATGATAGACAGAATCGTACACTTGTGGTCATTTTCATATGAAATTTATGAAACTCGCAGAAGGCTAGTTTCATAAATTTCATATGAAATGACCACTCTTGGAAGATCCTCTATATATTGTTACCCCTCATTAGAACTGTCTCTCTGAGATGGTTCTAATGAGAGGTCACAACATATGATTTTGATGAAGAATTAGCAACACTTATCACAGAATTATAAACCCGGGTTCGCTCACTCACTCACCCAGAATTATAATCAGTGAATCTCCCTTTTTTTCCCAGCCCTTTTAACATGCTTTCTTTTCACCTACTTACAGGCTGTGAATGCTGAATTGAGGCGTTTAAAAGATCTGCATCAAAATTTGAACAAAGTATTTCCCTTCGAGGACCCCCGCCATCAGAATATAGTCCTGTACCTACTGCACTGTGATTGTCCAAAGCTAGTCTTTAACCGTATTGTCATGGAACAGTTTCTGGAAAGAAGATTTGAAGAAAATGAAAAGTAAGTCCTGTTATACTTCTATCATATGACGTCGCATCTGAGAGTGTAATAAAGCCATGCATTAAAAACGATAATCCACTAGTGGATTAAATATGCAAATCATGTCGTAACGTGATGCGTTGACGTCCATAAAAAGTCGCGTTTTCTAATGGCGAAATCGTGGCGTGCAAAATTTGCTAATAAAATGCGATTTAAGTGTCATATGATAAATAGAATCTTGCATTCGTGCTCCTGTATTATTGAATTTATTAAACTTGTTGATGAAAACGATAAGATGCTCGGCAGAGCCTCGCATCTTATCTTTTTCCCCAACTCGTTTAATAAATTCAATAATACATGAGCACTCATGTAAGATCCTCTATATAATGCAAATTCCATACTGTGTAAATTCTGAAGAATGCCCCAACTCTCAAATATGCCGTCCCCCATTTCTGAAAATAAAAATTATGTAATGTATAGAATCTAAAGAATGCCCCCACTTTCTAAATGTGCCGTCCCCCCTTTCTGAAAATAATAGTAAATTGTCTAACAAAAATGATGTAAAATCATGCATAGTGGGTGCCTCATCTCGATCTACACTATTTGCCTATTTTTAGCGTTGGCATTAGCGTGGGCGTTAGCGTCAGTGTCCTCGTCGGCGTCCGTGACAGGTAACCAAATGTTAACTTTTGCGCTTAACTCCATGTTTAGCTCTGTATCTTGCAAACTACAGTAGCTACAGTCATCATACTTGGGACATATATACATCCATATGACTGCAGCAGCAGCATCACACAATTATGTGTCCTTGACCTATATGTCACGGTTGACTGACCTTGCTGTTTGGCACTGTTTTTAAGGAAAATTTTTTTAGTTTTCATGATTCCTTTGACACAAGAGACTTGATACCTGGTCAAATAGTATACCCCTATAATTGCAGCAGCTGCAAAGCTTCCATGCTGACTCCTGTGTCCTTGACCTTTATTCATGGTCTACTGATTTTGCCTTTTATCTCTAGCACGATGAATTAACATTATACCTGGCATAGTGGATCAGTCAGACATTGCGAATGACCTCATACTCTTTATAGATCACTATGACACCCCCCTACCCCTCCCCTTTCATCCACCCACCATCATATTCACAAGTATGAGTAAGAATCCTTGTCTAGGGTGGGGCAAGAGGTCAATATCTAGGATGATCTTGATGTTAAAGTTTTCGGTTAAAGTTTAAGGCTCGTACCTCCAAACTCATTTGAGGTATCTGCTTCTTATTTGGTCAGGGCCTTCCCTGGAGCATTGGGTAGCAGCAGTTGCAAAGCATCCATGCAGACTCTTGTGTCCTTGACCTTTATTCATGGTTGAGTGATTTTGCCTTATACCTTTAGCACTCTTTAATAAATATGCAATATGAATATGCATTTCTCTTCGAGCTCATAAGTTCGATACCTTTTATGCTACAAAGTTTAAATGTAGTATGATACTTACCCGAGACCAGACTTTGACAACTGGCTCAGGCTTTGGTTGAGGTTATGGGATGGGGCCAAAGGAAACATGAGAAGTCTGCAAAGGGTAAGGAGGTGTCATCAGACCGACTTAGTACTGGGTAAAGGTGGTGTGAAAACCCATACTAGGAACCACCCTTTGTCACCATGAGGCATTATAAGTTAGCTCTCTGTCTGGTGCACGAGGACCCGACCCTCAATGTCCGCAAAGTGGCAAGATAATGGCATACAAGTCGGCCCTGTAGGCCAAAGGGAACAACTGACTTAGTCTAGCTTCTGAGCAAAACTTCATTTGTGCACTAGTTAGCTGCCACATTCACTCCTGGTTAACTATGTTAACAATGTTTTGAGTCGAGATACTTTGTAACCTTGAGAGTCAGGCACCCATTAGGCGCGCTTGTTCTAAATTTTGCATGCACAAATTTTGTCGTTTTTGGTGCTTTAAGGCTTAAAGGGCTACTGTACTGTTTTTCAACATGCATTGAAATCACTGGAAATAACTGGTATTGTTTTGTCTAAAAGAATGTTGAAAACTGCAAGGAAAAATTCCAAATGGTTTAAAAGTTATAAGCAGTTTAAATTTTAATTAGCTGAAAAATATGCAAGGACTCTTATGACGTCATTTGAGTCATTCAAATAATTTAAATTAAAAAGAATATATATTTTGAAAACATATTTTGCACTTTTTTCCCCTAAAATAAATTTAGTGAGACAACTTACATCATCTCATTAAAAAAGTTTGAATATTTTGGATCAGAATATGGTAATAACAACTGGAATCAAATTCACATAATGCAAGTAAAGCTGCAGGAATGAAAAAGTGGGCGGGGCTTAAAATCTAATTTGCATAAACTTTAATTGTCAATAATTACAGTTTGGGTAGGAATTTTTTGATCGGGTTTTCAGCAATCTGTTTCTCTCATTAATATCTGTTAATTGGAAATATTTCTGGAAATAGTGAAGAAACAGTGCAGTAGCCCTTTAAGATTACATTTGCTAACATTGATAATGGCTTTTGGTGTATTTCTTTAACAGAGTTCGCAAAATGAAAGTGTTTGCTGGTGAGGCTTGTGACAGGTTTACAAAGGAAGGTGGAGATTCTGCAGAAGAGATTTATAAGGTGGGTTATTTTACACTGGTCAGATAAGATTTAAGGGTTGCCACATTCAGGGGAAAAACATGTCAGATCTCTAGATAAGAGGGAGTATTTGAAGATAATTAAGGATAATTTTTCTTATTTCTCATCGAAACCATATGTTGTGACCCCTCATCTGAACCGTCTCGTCGAGATGGTTCAGATGAGGGGTCACAACATATGATTTTATGCAGAATTAACAAAAATTATCCCTAATTATCACTCAGTACTCCCTCTTATCTAGAGCTCTGCATGTTGAAAAAGATCTTTAGCATGGCATGGAAAAGTCAGGGAAATATGGAAAGGACTTGAAAGTCAGGGAATTAGAAAATTGTTACAACAAGTCTCTGTTAAGGGGAGAAAGATAATACTTCCAGAAAGAAAATCCATGCACTGAATGGATTTTCTCCCCCTTATTGTGGGCTACTTATAAAGGAAAGAGGTTGCTCTTAGAGGGTGCAAACTTTTTCATGTGAGAGTAACCCCGAATTTACAAGTGATACCTTTAGCACTCTTAAGGTCAAGAATACGTAAATGACTGGCGCAATTAATTACGTGCGTCGTGAAGGACGTTACGTCACGAAATACTTTCTCTTTCTAGTCAGTGTAATTTTCAATATAGCGGCCCCATCGGACATTAAATAATAACGTCAAATATGGGGAAAACGGTCCTGTTATCACTGTTTATTCATGCCCTTTGATGATATTGCAATGTTCTTTTTATCCCTGTATGTTTGAAGTTATTTCATCAACATAAGTGTATTCATACAAAATTAATGAGAGAAAGAGAGACACACAGAGAGACGAGAGAGACAGACAGACATCATGCGAGTTTCATGCGTGTAACAATTTAAGGCTGGCCGGAATACATGTTCCCTCTCTGCCTTCAGTGCTCACAGGACTTTTCAGACACACATATGAAAGGCGGAGCCCATCTTTCTCCTTTCGCTGCGTTATCCTTCCCTGGTTTGAAAAAGATACCCATTTACTGCTGGCTTGACAAAGAGCCTTTCCAGTCGCTAGCTCAGGCCGAATCCGGATTCGCAACCGTCTGCGTCATAACCGAACGTCCGCGGCGCCGGTGGGATTGCGCATCCGAAATAATTAATAAACCAAGTAAATGTATGCCAACTGATTTTAGAGCATGTAATATTTATTATAATGCCGATTCTTGCGATTTTAATGCACATATCCTTTATGGACATCGAAAATTTTATTTTTGGTTACAAAATGAGAATGATGCAATATTTCTTCCACTTGTTGTATGCCGTTGCCAAAGATATAGCGGGTCTCTTACTCACACTGCCCCTACGGCCACTACATTACAAGAGGTCTTTAGCCGACGGTGGGTTTGGAAGTTAATACCATCATCTCGATATGACTGAAATATTGTCCGAAAGTCAATTTTATCTGACTACCATGAGCCACACCGACAGAACACGAGTCGTCAGTAATATGATACATGCGCACAGATCAGCCTGCGCGTACGCAGAGACTAATAAATCTCTTCGCTGTTCCTCACGGAATCATTGAACCAGAGGACAACAAAGGTTCTGATCAGGTTGGGCGGGTGCGCGCACTGATCTGAGCTTCCGCTGACCGTATATGTCCAAAAAAAAAAAAAAAAAAAAAAAATTTTATCATGGCACGGCGCATTTTGTGATTTAGGGTAACGCATTTTTTTTTATGTGCGGCTCAGCCGAGTCGGCTGCAGTAACCATATTACTGTTAGAAGTATGCTTGCAATTTTTACTAATTTTTGATTACGAGAGTCTGAAAAATAAATTCTTTCACTTAGCCACCAATGTTTCTTTGTCACATAATCTTTAAAGAAAAATGTGGCATGAAATCTTTGTCAAATAAACTTTGGCAAGGAAATATTTGCTGCTGTGTTCACACGGTCGAACATTATTCGTCAAGGCTACTTGGACATATAGACTTTGTCCGTGTGAACGGCCAAATATGCCACATTTTCTTTGATAAATACATGTATACTTTGTTCAAGATATAACCGATTTGATTATGAGCAAAGTTTTCTGTGCTTATCTCCATAGCTAGCTTCTTTGTTACATATTCTATTGCAAACTTTCTGTTCACACGGACAAATTTTGTTTGTCATAAAAACTTTTACCATATGAATTTGGCAATGAAATTGTGGCATATTTTTTCATTCGCACGAGCAAATGTTTCTTTTCCAAACCTGCTTTTTCACAGAAACTTTGCCCATGTGAACGAAGCTTAAGGCATTCATCATGAGAATCCGATTAGTCCTCATCTTTCCGTATTCTCATAACGGTCTTAGCATGTCTTGTAACGCCGCCAGTACACGACTGCAACGTCGCTTATAAATGACGTCGCGGAATGGCGTAAATTTATACATACCTATGCTTGCTTATCAAGCGCTACTTGAAAAACGAACTCGGTAGTCAAGGACTTTTCTTACCTCATTTTAATCGACTGATCCCGTGACATAAAATATCAGTTTTTGAAAAAAATCTATGTAGTGGTAAACAAGCTGTGTACGTTTAAATTTTAAAATCTGAGTTTTGTCATTGCATTCCCATTGCCGTCAATGGAAACGGCCCCAAATTTCATGTTTTTCAATCTGATATAGCGACTAAACGAACTCGGTGACCTATCTTTTTTATTGCACAGTTCGATGTAACACATGAAAATACACCCCTGTGCAAAATTTGAAAAAATTCTATGTATGTGCCATTTACGTATTCTTGACCTTAAAGGTAGGTTCCAGGACTAGCGATAACAATTATGTCCACAAAATAATTCCGTCTGTTTCTGGTTAGTATTGAATTCTCTTATTTTTCTGAATCTGTTGCTACTGAGAAAATCGACAGATGTTGTAGAAAATAGTCGTTTTTACTTTGGTTTATTTTCTTTCTTTGGAATTCCAGTTCTTAAAATAATTATGTTATATATCCATGAGTGCACAATTTCTGATGTCATTTGCCAATGGTTAATTTTCTCTTGCCGTGAACTCTCCTAGAGGTCCTTGCATGGCGGCTGGGTTAGAACTATCCCGAAATGCAATGCAGCATGACGTCAGGTGCGTTATCTATTTTTGGCGTGAACTAAAAATAGCGCTAACTGGTGTGCGAAGCAGTTAGGAAATCCCTTGCAAAACGACTTTTCTAAGATTTTTTGATTTACACTTTTTAGAGAAAATTATTCACTGCCATTTTATAAGTGCTTTCCAACAACTTGGATAAAAAGCATCAAAATTATGATTCATTCCTAAGTACAGGAACCTACCTTTAAAGTAAAGAACAATAAAGTGGGTGCAAGAAGAGTAAATGTTAAATAATAAGAACAAATTATACAGTTAGCCCATTCCATTCGGGATACCCCTTTAGGGGTATCTGGGCAAACAGTTTGGATCCAGATCAGGCCACACAAATGTGTGGCCTGATCTGATATGCAAACTGTTGTCTGCCGACACATCATTTCTACACCAGTTGGTTAGACCGATGTTGTCAAAATTTTCTTGATTTTTGATGCAGACGACAATTTCAGCAGACGACAAAAATACCCAGAATACAATGGGTAAGAGGCCTGCAAAAATTCATGACATAAATCATTAAAAATATGTAAAAGAAAGAAAAAAAAACAAAAAAAATAAAAAAATCACATAAACTGCAGAAAAGAAAACAATAGTCCTAAAAGTGTAAGAAGATTTTGCCAATTAGGATTGTGTCAGCATTATATTGCAGACCTTGACAGAGCTTCAGTCCAAATTAGAGGGGGGTATTTAGGATAATTCACAGATGATTTTCTTATTTTTCATCGAAAACATACATTGTGACACATTAGAAGCATCTCAGCGAGACGGTTCAAATGAGGGGTCACAAGATACGTTTATATTGAGTAATACTGAAAAGTGTCCCTAATTTTTCCCTGTTATCCCTTCTTATCTGGAACACTGCAGCCTGACCAGACTTCTCCAAGTTTAAAGCAGCCTTAGCCCAGCTGTTCAAATCATTGTTAGCAGAACAAAGATAAAGATTAGTCAGTTTGTTAAGCGTTCTAGTACACAAAAGATCAAGTATGCCAAAAATTTTGCTGAAAAAAAAATTGAGGAGCTTACAGTTTTTCAGTAGAGTTCATACAATGCAGTTGAAAAATTAAAAATCCCATTAACAAACGACTTTGTTGTTCTGAGTCGTAAGTTAACGTTTTGTTAAAGTTACAAACATTAATATCTCAAATATGCCAAGAATTTTTGTTGAAAAAGGTGAGAAGCTTGTGCATTGCAAAACCTTCTCACGTTTTTTCAACAAAAATATCAGTGTATTTTGTTATAAGGTCATAAATTACTTAATGAGTTGACCTCTTAACAAGCTCGTTAAGCTAACAATGCTTTGAACAACTGGGCCCTGAAAAACAAGTCCCCCATTTTAGCAGAGCTCTAGATAAGAGGGCGTATTTGGTGAAAATTAGGGATAATTTTTGTTAATTCTGCATAAAAACATATGTTGTGACCCCTCATCTGAACGTCTCAACGAGACGGTTCAGATGAGGGGTCACAACATATGGTTTCGATGAGAAATAAGAAAAATTATCCTTAATTATCATCAAATACGCCGTCTTATCTAGAGCTCTGATTTTAGTCAGCAGTGTTTGCTTAAACTTTCTTGTCCTCATGTTTTAGGCTTATTATGGTTCTTTTTGTATCTGTTACAGTTCTGGCATGAAACCTTCCAAATGTTTAGAAAAGCTACCTACTTGTTTTATAAAGGAACAAGTTTCTTCTTTGATGAACAGTAAGTATAACAGCTCTGGATATGCTAGAAGTTGAAATGTGAAATGTGATCTTTATGTAATTTACATAAATTGGTATGCGCTAAATTTGATGCGATATCTCACATACAAATTAGTATGCCAGAATTTGGATGTGATACACGATCTTACCATACGCTTGAATTACTTTGCCAGAATTTGAGATTTGAAATGTAATGTGTTTTCTCACACATGAATCAATATGCCAGGATTTGAGACATGAAATGAATCTTTTCTAACATATAAATCAGTATACCAGAATTTGAGAAAGGGAGTGGGTGAGTGAACTCTGGTTTAACATCCCACCAACAGATAGGTCAAACAGAGATGGGGACCTCAGTAGTCTCATCTGAAAGAAGGGAAAAGCTGGGATCAACAGTGCAGTCCCTGAACAGGGGCCGTATTTATAAAACAACAAGTCATTGCTATGCTGTCGCTAAGGCTAAAATTCTATGTTGGAGATTACGCACAACTATGAAATTTTCTCTGGAGGAATAGTCTGAAAAAGACTGTTCCTCCAGAGAAAGTTTTATAGTTGTAGGGAATCTCCTTCATAGAAATTTCACCTTAGCAACACCATAGCAACGACTTAAGTCAATTTATAAATATGGCCCCTGGTAACCTAGCACATAAACCACAGGGCCACACTACCACTCCTTTGAGATATGGAATGTGGTCTTACCGGCAAATCAAGATGGCAGAATTAGGGATTTGAAGCGTGATCTCTTCTCACCCATTGGACAAATAGAATCTATCATTGGTCTCCGATGCGGACAGGGAAATCCCAATCCGAGGACACACCCCTTGTGCCCGAGGGTTGAGATTTCTCTGTCCGCATCGGAGACCAATGTTTGATTATTTTTCTTACCTATGATATATTTCGAATTGAACAGGGAACTATTATTTCATATGAACGCATACAAGCATAAGTAGTATTATGACGTTACGTCAACATTATTTCAAATGTCAGTAGGTAATGTCTTCAAAATGGTGGCACCCTTGACAGTGTTTGTGTGAAGCATTGACTGTTTGGGAGTTGTTGTTTTTTTTCAATTTTAAGACATAGAAACAGATAATGATAGACTTAAAAAAGAATGAATTTCTTTGAGGAAACTCATTGCTATAAAAAATAATGCATATAGAATCGCCGAGTCGGGTTTATCGCATTTCATTGAGCGATTAGTGATACACAGAATTCAAGCTCGTGTGAGCTGTCCCAGCCCATGGGCTAGACAGAATTTTCCAGTACCACTGAAAATAGAACAAACCATGTCTTGTAGGTAAGAAAGAAATCTCTTTCTAGAGCTGTCTGAGATTTTTCTGTCTCAGCCTTCTATCTTAGCCTAGGATAAGAAAACTGTCTCAAAATCTCAACCATTGCTGTATAGTATGAGCCAGTTAATTACACACTTAAATTTAACAAATCCAGTTGCTGCTACCTGTCACATAAATTGCTCAAAATCTCAACCATTGCTGTATAGTATGAGCCAGTTAATTACACACTTAAATTCAACAAATCCAGTTGCTGCTACCTGTTACATAAATTGCATGTAGGATGAAACTGACAGCCAATAATGAAGATTTCTGATTAGCTGCCAGTTATGAAAAATGAATTCACAAGGTGAAATTAACACACATGTCAGAAATTATAATAGAAAATCAGCTTGAGGTTTATAGGAATGGTCTCAAGAAGAAGTTAAGAATTCAAAGACTGTTCTGTTTTATGAAATATAATGGGTGAGGAAAATATTCCATGATGAGGTTGAGGCCTTGACAAGGAAATCTCAGGTGCGTTTTCAGATTATTTAAGTCTCATGCGAGGCAAGCCTCGCATGAGACTAAATAATCTGAAAACTAGCCTGAGATTTCCTTGTCTCAGCCTTAACCCTATCATTGATTCTAATCTCACACATGAATCATTATGCAAGAACTTGAGAAGTGACATAAGATCATAATTCACATATGAATCAATATGTTGGAATTTGATTTGTAAAATATGATCTTTTCTCTCATTCCAGATCTTGAGATCTGAAACGTTCTTTCCTTGCACATGAATCAATTTGCCTGAATTGTAGATGTGAAATTATGAAAATACAGGCAAATACTGTCAGTTCAGAGTTATATACTGTGGGGGTGTATGCATACTTTTCAAATATTCTTCCTAGCTTGAGATCTTGTTTAAGTTTATTTGAGCCATGACACGAGAAAACCAACAAAGTGGTTGTGCTCCCAGCGCAGACTCAGATCAGCCTGGGCATCCACCCAGTCTGATCAGAGTCTTTGCTGTCCGCATGGTGGTAGCTTAGACCCTTAGCTACCCTTTAACCGCTTAGAGAAGAGTCTGATCAGACTGGGCGGATGCCCAGGCTGATCTGAGTCTGCCCTGGGTACACAACCACTTTGTTGGTTTTCTCGTGGCGTGTCTCATTTAATCATTTCTGTTCCAGTTATCCAAAAGCCTTGCCGTACCTGGTACATGCTCAGAGGTTAAATATGACACTTGTGAACAGATCTAAAAATGCTGGGCTTCCCGAACCTAAAGTATTAGCCTTTTTCCTCAGACAGTGTTTGCTGGTAAGTGATAAATACATTAGATTTGCAGCATGTGAAAAGGAACCTTAAGACATGTGCATAATATAAACACTCATATCAGCCTGCAGGTTTGCGTAAACTGATGTCTTCATTTGTTGGTTCTTAGAGATTTCCATAGTTCATAGTTTCTATCTGCAAAAAGGGAAGACTCTGGTCAGACTGCCAGGATGACCAGGCTGAGCTGAGTTTCCCTTTTCATCATGCCATAAGATACCATTCCTATATGTGTCAATTATTAATTAAATCCTGTAAAAAGCAGGGTTTGCTGAAACTAGACAAATAACAGGTTGGTTTATGCATCAATATGTAACAGGGACAGGAGAGTGATCCATGTCCTATCATATCTGGATGCTACAGTGAATTTGTGTGGATGTTTTCAACGGCTGTCATGGGGAGTAACCATGGCAACAGCAATAGGCATCCTACATGCTACCATATTTCTGTGCTTAAAAGACGGGTTTCATAAGACTTAAGGTCATTCTGGAGATGGAAAAACACCATTGTTAGCCTAATAAATACGAGTAATTGAATATGTTAAAGTTTTTGGCCAGTAATGGCAAATACATGTACATGTTTAGGCAAAATGATGAACTTCATAGTATTTTGTCATTGCGTGCTGTGTTAAATTTTGATGAGGCCATGACAGATATGATATCATTGCCTACTTCATTTCAAAGGGGTCTCTAGCAACAGCAGAGTGCATGTTTGTCAATGATTTATGATGTTTAAAGGTAGTTATCTGTTTTCTATTGATTGTCATGATGGATCTTAAACATTATCCCATTTATGACAAATGGATTCTCCGACCTTGCTCTTCAGACAGGTCCATTTCTAATTTAAGGGATGTCAGGTTATTTTATTTTTTGCTGATTTATCTTTAAAAAGATCCAATATTGAAAGTAAATAGTGTAGACCCTGATCAGATGCCACATTTGTGGCATCTGATCTGGGTCTACACTGTTTGCCAATGTTCTGTTTATGGGTCTCCATAAATGCATGGATGGGTTGAGTACTTTAAAGCTGTTGACAGCTACAGAAAATCTTCACGGTCATTATGTCCCCCTACCTTTGGGTGGGGGGTGCATATTGTTTTTGGTGTGGTCGGCCTCAGCATAGCTTATTGTCTGCGCTCTATCTCCTGAAGGGATGCATGGATTTTGACCAAACTGTCACAGATAAATCACTGGGAGATGGAAAAGAAGTGATTAAATTTTGGTGACCTATTTTCAAGGTCACAGGAGGTCAAAGAATGTTAAAAAATGATTTGTCTGCACCATACCTCCTGAATGGGTCGATGGATTTAAACTACTGTCACAGATACATCACTGAGAGATGGAAAAGAAGTGATTAAATTTTTGTGACCTTGACTCTATTTGAAGGTCACAGGTCTTAACTTGGCAGCATTTAGGGAAAATGATACTGCTGGGAAAGCGCAGGTAAGGGGACATCTGTTTTTGTCAAGAAACATTTCTAGTTATTAATGACATTGAAATTTCATGGATATTCATAATGACCTTGAAGATTTAATCATGACCTTGAAGATTTTTTAACAGGAAACAGTATATGTAGGTGACACAGGGTTGAACATAGAGAAGATGGTTTATGTATGAGCTATGTGGTGAAAAACACCTGTCTTAAAAGCATTAAGGCCTTAACTTTTCACAATAGTTAAATCGTCTTGCTACGTCACATTTGCAAAGTTTTCAGAAAATAAGTTTTGCAGATATTTCTTGATTAATCAGCATTTTATAATTGCATAATTTTCCTTGAAGCATCGGAATGACACAATCACACAGACATTTGAAGAAAGAAGTGAAGTTACTGACCTACTTCATGAGATGGTTAATCAGGTGTTGCCATGCCTACAGGTATTACAACAGACTGGTTACCAGGACGATGTCACAGCAACAGAGGAAATACGGGAAAAGTGGTGCTCATTTCTCGGGCAAGAAATGGAAGGTGAGAACTTGACCAATGGTGCCTGATAAGACAATTATTATAGATTGTAGGATGATTTTATTGGGAGTGCTGTAAATAAATAAATAAACAGTCAGCCTAGCATTTTCTTTCTGTCATTGACATCTTTGTTTACATTTCATGAAGAAAAAGCAAAGAAAACTAACAGTGTGTTCAGGTTCTTTTCTTTTCCGCCGTTGCGACAGTACAATGACTAATGGAAATAGCATCATGTAGTGTAACATGCATTCAGCATTAAGGTGGATGGATGGATGACTTCCTGTTTTATTTCCTTTTCAACAGTAATTCAGTCATGTCAGGATGATCTTAGGCAGATAATGAAAGGCTGTGTGCAGTAGAATACTGTAAGGTAGAAAAGATTTCCACCTCCTTCCAAAATCGACTCCAGACCTGAAGCGTAGCAGGCCACTGCTTAACCCATTAAGTAATGTTACATAAGAATGGCATCATGTTGAAAGGTACCTTATAGCATATGCAAACAGGGACTACTAAAATCAGTCTGTACAGTCTGATTAGAGCTGTTAGCTTGAGCAATCTGTGGATAATGAGGAATCAGTATTCAGCAAAAAGGGAAGACTGATCAGTTGGAGCAGATACACATGCTGATTTGAGTATTTGCATTAAACCCTTAAAGTATTGGGACACCTATAACCATTAATTTTCCATTTGTCCCAAATGGAAAATTAATGGTTTTTTAGGTGTCCCAATATTTTAGCACTTTGGGGTACATATGATGTTTTCAATATGATTTCAAGCATACATTTGTGCATAATGACCTGTAGATGTTTATTATAATATTTCTATTTTCAGCTCATAAAATCGAAAAATTGCAAGACTTTTTATCAAAATTGTTTGACCCTCCCATAGACATGAGAATTCCTGGGTGCCCTAGTATAGACACTAAAGAGTTTATGGTTCAGCAACTACATAGACAATACCGAACTGTGATGGACGTTGCCCAGAAAAGTGGCTATGTGGAACGAGCCCTGAAAAGCTCATGATATTTTGTATTTGCATAAAAGGAATGTTTATACAAGTTTTAAATCATGTATCATTGCAACCGAGCCAGCTTACACCTTGTTACTCAGCTGTGTGCTTTTTAGAAGTGCAGAATATTGGGAAGTGGAAGTGCAGAATATTACAAAGAAGTGTATATTATTGTAAAGAAGGGTGAACTATTACAAAAAAGGAATATAACCAAAATGTGCAGTTTGTTATATAGAAATTAACAAAGAAGTTCAGAAGAAATCAAAAGATTTCTGAATATCACAGAGAAGTGCAGAATATTGCAAAGAAGTGCATAATATTACAAATAAGTGCACCATATTACAAAGAAGTGTACACTAAGACAAAGATGTGCAGAATATTAGAATTTTACCAATAAGTGCAAAAAATTATGAAGTAGTGTAGAATATTAAATAGAAGTGCATAAGAAATAAAAATATAACAAAGAAATGAATAGAAGTGCAGAATATTTAAAAGAAGTGCATAAGAAGTGCAGAATATTACACAGAAAAGCATAAGAAATAAAAAAATATTACAGAGAAGTGAAAAGTTTTTACATATAAGTGCATAAGAAGTGTGGAAAATTGCAAAGAAGAGCACAAGAAGTGTAGAAAATTATAGAGAAGAGAATAAGCAGTGCATAAAGTTACAGAGAAGTGCAGTATACATGTATTACAGAGCTTTAGATTAGCTGAAATTTTGGAAAAGAAACTTTTATGTTAATAATCTTTTCTAACTCTCTTGCAAGGAATGTAGTGGTTCTCTGAATTCAAGAGGGGTCTAACAAAACTCATTTCTAGGGGGAGATCAGAGCTCCAGATAAGGGTGGGGTATAGATAGAAGAAACGATTAGCCTCAAAGTTTTAACTTGTTCGAGAGTTTAAATTGCATGGGATCACTTCCAAGTTCACCATTTTCACAAAGAGGAACAACTTTTGTGACTTTCTGTTTGCTCCTCTAGATGACATATCTTTCCAAACTGGGGTCTACTCTTGATGGAATTTACTCATAGGGAAGCAAATTCTTACCCTCAGGGTTTGACCCAAATTGAGAAGGAAGGGAAAGCAGAAAATGGTAAGAGTTGCTCCCCCTGAAAGTTGCCATTCACTGTAAAATTACTGAAGTATGTGCATTTAGGGGTGGTTAACGTCTTGGAATTTCTTTGTATTTGATCTTTTCATATATTACACAGGTTAAGATAGAAGTTGATTTTGGGGCTACTATTAATAAGGAGATAATTTTCATAAACTACAGAAGCATGATGCGACCTCTCATTGGAATAAACTCTCTGAGTCTCTGAGACAGTTCTATTGAGAGTTTCAGGCTTGGTTTTTGTAGAGATAGAAAAAATTATCAAGAATTATTCTAAAAATCTAGCCTTATCTAGTTATCAAGACCTTGAAATGTTAACATTGTGTAAAGATCATGCTAAATCAATCATTCATATTTGCTGTTAATTTGTTAATTAGATACGGATTAAAGAATACAGTACAAATGACTTTGTTTTTGAAAAGAGAGATAAAATGATACATGCAGAGCTCCAGATAGGAGGGGGTGTTGAGAATAATTCAAAGATTATTTTCTTATTTTTCAATGAAAACCTATGTTTCCACCCCTCATTAGAACCGTCTCAGGGAGACGATTTAGAAGAGGGCTCATGACATGCTTTTATTTTTCAGAAATATAAAAAGTTATCCCTATTAAAGTATCCCTGTTACCCCTTCTTGCTGGAATACTATGTGTGGTGACAATAATTCGGGGACACTTACTGTAAAGGTGAATGGGTATACCTCTATGTTTTTCTTCTACTTTTACAAAGGGGGGCAACTTCTGTGACTTTCCTGTTAGCATCCTTGGGCAACCAAGCACTTCCAAAATGGGGTCTACTCTTAAAGGAAAGAATTGGCTCCTAAAAAGCAAATCCTTTCCTTTAAGTTTCCTTTAAGAGTTGGCCTTCTTTTGAAAAGGGAGGCAAAATGTGAAAATGGTTGAGTTGCTTCCCCTGATAGTGTATCCATGCACCTTAAAGTGTACAGATACATCTCCACGTGGCCACCAATTTTATAAGGCAGTCAGCTTCAGAAACATAATATGAGTCGCATCACAACAAAACCAACAAAGACTCAGATCAGCCTGGTCATTGCTTTGTCTGATCCGAGTCCTTGCTTTGCGCTTAAATGGAAGTCAAGGGTCTAAGCTACCTCCTTTCCGACAGCTAAGACTGATCAGACTGGGCAGATGCCCAGACTGATCTGAGTCTTTGCTGGGCCCACATGCCACTGTTTGTTTTATTGTCGCAGCTCTTATATGCATCCCTGGTAGGTGAAACCATTCCCCAAATGGAGACAACTTATAAAGGATCAAGAGCAAATTCTGTCCTTAAAGATTAGGCCCCAAAGAGTAGGAAAAGTAAATATTAGCATATCAGAGTGAGGTTTCTTTGCAGTGTATTCACACAGTTTAAATGTATCTGTACCTAGTGCATTAACAATGAATCTCTATGTGTTGTTTGATAGACACACAAGGCTTAAGCTTTTTCTTAGGCACGTGAAAAGAGAAAAGTATTTCAAACAAAGACTAAACATGGTTATATCAGCATTATGGAGTTGAGTGTAATTATATTTTTTTTTCAGATCTTTTTCTTCCAGTTTTCACTCCAGTCAGAACTCTAGATAAGAGGGAGTATTTGGTGATAATTAGTGATAATTTTTGTTAATTCTGGATAAAAGCATATGCTGTGACCCCTCATCTGAACCGTCTCAACAAGACGGTTCAGATGAGGGGTCACAACATATGGTTTCAATGAGAAATAAAGAAAATTATCCTTCAATTATCATCAAATACCCATCTTATCTAGAGCTCTGAGACTCCTGGAAATTTAGCTTGTCTGGAGCGAAGGCTTTTGTGATATATGTTGACACAAGGAATGTGGAATGTTAAATTATTTTTTTTTGTTGTTGATGTAAGTGGCATCTAGGTTTTTGGTTGATGTAAGTGGCATCTTAGATTATTGTAGGGCTGTATGTATTTGGATTAGCAGAGGATTATTCTGGGATAGTTTTTCTTATATTTGCCACAAAAATATATGATGTGATTCCTCATTAGAGCTGCCACAATGAGGTAGTTCTTATTTGGAATCACCCCAGCAGGCACATGAAGTTAAAATGATGTCAAACTTATGTCAATGCGATGTAATGACATCGCATTGACGTCAGATCGACGTCATTTTGACGTCATGTGCTTACTTGGACAGCGTAAATTTTTATGGAGAGTTAATAAGATATTATTCCAGAATGTTAGCAGATAACCCTCCTGACTACAGCTGTGTTAGTGCTTTTAAGTTCATATGCTGTATTTGCCGTAATTAGCGCACATGCTCTTGTAAGCACACACTTCTAACTTTAAAGAGTGTTTTGTAGACGCATTCCTTATGTCTTATTAAGGGCACATAGTTTCTGGGTATGTTCTTCCCTTCCTTTTTATTGATACTTTAGGCTTTAATATGGTACATGTATTTCACCAGCTCAGTTCACCTAGTATTAAATGACCTGGATTAGTTGACTGTTGTGAGGTGGTTTCCACTTGCTTCTAACTGTTTGTACTTGACTGTGCGCTTAATGGAATGACTCTTTAGTCTTTAATGACAATTTTTAAAGTAAAAATGAAATTTGTTAGCACACTGTGTGCTTATTAAGGGAAATACAGTATTTAATGTTGAGAATGTAGAAACTTACTTACATGTATCACTAATATATCACTCAGTCATGTAGACCTCATATATGATAAGATCAAATAGGCTGACTGAGGGCTGTAAGTAGCCATGGAATGGTCATTATTCTTGTTATGGTCTTCATCTTGTGGCCAAAAGTCTCTCATTTTATTTGTGTTTCTTTGTAAATATCAGTTGCCAACATAAAAAATCTGTCCATTTCTCAGCTTTATTTATTTCAGTCATTTCAAGTGTACATTTTTTTCAGCCACATCACACGTGAAAGGTACTTTTAACATATTTAAACAGGAGAGT
Organism: Ctena decussata; assembly: GCA_963989385.1. Taxonomy (NCBI): domain Eukaryota; kingdom Metazoa; phylum Mollusca; class Bivalvia; order Lucinida; family Lucinidae; genus Ctena; species Ctena decussata. Next base: position 29,615,293 of record OZ022504.1, on the reverse strand, counting down.
CTGGTACGAACATATTAACCCTACTGCACTCAGAACGGCCAAATTTGGCTGTTGGCTGTTCTGAGTGTAGTAGGGTTAAAGCAAGAGAATCTGGCAGGAACATTCATACGGGAGAGCCTGACAAGTCCATAGGCATTCCATGTTTTGTTGGAGAAACAGGTTATACAGAGGCAAAAATAAACAGGTTATACAGAGGCAGAAATGCCTTACAGGAAAATAGATCCACTTTCAGGGGAGCAGCTCCGCCTTTTCCAGTTTTGCCCCCTATTTAAACAAGGATCAACTCTTAAGAAAGAATTTGCTCCTGGTGGAGCAAATCCTTTCATTTAAGAGTAGATCTCATTCTTGAAAGGCTTTATCATCTAGGAAAGTACCGGTAAACGGAAATGGCAAAAGTTGATTCTCGCTAAAATTAGGGGAAAACTTTCAGGAGTAGCCATACACCTTATCTGAATTTATTTCAAGTTTTGGGATTTTCTTTTTCTAGCTATTTCTAGCTGTTTCTTCCTATATAATAGACTAAGTATTGGGGCAGAATTGCCAGAGCAAACAGCATAAATCCAGATCAGGCTGTTCCTAAAGAGCAGTGTGTTCAGCATCTGCAACGTTTGCCTATTGTTTTGTAAACTAGCCTCTGTTCAATTTTGAAAATGGATCTCTGGCTGAAATGGTTGGGTTGTTAGCACAGGGTCTTTTTTGTTTTTCTATATACTTGTAATATGAGCCGCGACACGAGAAAACCAACAAAGGGGTAGTGTGCCCAGCCCATACTCAGATCAGCCTTGGCATCCGCCCAGTCTGAACAGACTCTTTGCTAAGCTCTTAAAGGGTCTAAGCTACATCCAAGCGGACAGCGAAGACTCTGATCAGACTGGGTGCATGCTCAGGCTGATCTAAGTCTGCACTAGGCGCACAACCACTTGGTTGGTTTTCTCGTGTCGCGGCTCATATATACTCATATATGAAGACCCTGTTCAGACTGCACATATAATGGTGTGAGTATTTACTCCAAAGTGGGAAATGTTTACTTACTTTGCAAATAAGTGTTACTTACACACCTGGGCTGGATTGTTCAAAGCATCCTTGTCTTAACAGTCATTAGTCAAGAATTCCTGAAGTCTTATACAAACTGATTGATACTTTAGGGTTTAATATGGTACATCACCAGCTTACAGTACTCACAAAATCAATTGGGGTAAGACTTTTTGCTGAAAAATTGTGGGAAGCCTTTGCAGTGCAAAAGCTTCTCACAACTTTTCAGCAAAAAATGCCAGAGGGTTTTTATATGAAATTTTAATATCTCATTGACTAAGGATGTTGTTAGTTTTGAACAACTGGGACTTGGTAAACATGCAAATTTTCTGCCAGGAAACTTGAAATTCTACCTTCTGCAAATAGTTAGTCAATATATAACAATGCTATTCAACTCATATATATCAGGCTCGTTAAAGGAAATAGTGAAGTTTCGAATTTGCAATTCTGTGTGAGAATTGCACATTCAAAGCTTAGCTCATAAATGTTATAAGCAGTTCACTAAGGCAATTTTACTGAAACTTTGCAGTTGCAAAAAAATATGAAAATAAATATTTTGGCAGTGTTTTCCAGTATGCAGTGCCAATGACAGCTTGTGGAGTTTAAAAGCTGAAGTTGTTTGCTGTTAGTGAGCCAGGGTTGGAGGTTATAAAACGAGAATAATCTCAAACTCAAAATAAAGCACACTGATTGGCTGCTTCTGAGCATGTGCTCGGAAGCAGCCAATCAGTGTGCTTTATTTTGCAGACTCAAAATAAAGCACACCGATTGGCTGCTTCCGAGCACGCGCTCGGAAGCAGCCAATTATTGTGCTTTATTTTGAGTTTGAGAATGTACTCAAGTTTTATAACCTCTGTGCCAGGACATGAGTAAAGATACTTACAGCATGTTGGGATAGTATAAACTGCTGTCGACCTGCATATTTGCACAGTCTGATCAAATGTGCAGTTCTTCGACCATGTCAGTCTGTGTGCTGTTTTAGGCTTCTCTTTTACAAAAAGTGAGGGACAGGCATTAATTATCAGAAGGCTAACAAAAAAAGTGCTTCCACTAAACTCTTAGTAGCTTTCATTTGTGTAAAGATAAGGGCTGCATTTTGCCATTACCCATCAAAGCTGACCATTGCATGAAATGCCTCCTGAACCAAGTGGGTATGACATTGTATGAACACTGTAAAATTCTAAAAATTGGGACAACCCAAATGTTTTAAAAATCGAACCATTTGGTTTTCCATTGCAGATATGTTTCTAAGAGATGCAGATGGAATGACAAACAGTGAAGACCCTGATCAGACTGCTCTGAAGGAGCAGTGCAGTCTGATCTGGGCCTGCATTATTTGCTCAAACCTATTTGTCCCAATATTAAGGATTTTATGGGTAGATACTGAAATTAACAAAAATTGGTAGGTCAGTTTACAAATGAGTCGCGACGCGAGAAAACCAACAAAGTGGTTGTGTGCCCAGTGCAGACTCAGATTAGCCTGGGCATCAGCCTAAGCGCTTAAAGGGTAGCTAAGGGTCTAAGCTACCTTCATGCGGACATCAAAGACTCTGATCAGACTGGGCGGATGCTCAGGCTGATCTGAGTCAGCGCTGGGCCCACAACCACTTTGTTGGTTTTCTCGCGTCGTGGCTCAAATGTTTTTAGAAACAAGAAAGGTAGGGTGATTGGGCCGGTGTGGAGTGGTCTTTTAAAACTGAAGCATTTATTAGATTTAATATGGCAGTGAAAGATGAAGACTGATCAGTCTGCATAGATGCACAGGCTGGTACAAGTTTTCTCTGTTCCCACATGCAACAAAATACAAATTCTTGTGCCATGGTTCAAATGCTGTAAGTGCTGAGTTGGTGCACATATTAATGGCTTTCTCAAACATAGGTGTGGTAGGATATTCAGTGGGGATTTCGACACTACTTCAATTTTGAATCAAGTTTCCAGTGTTAGGGTTATCCATAATTCTATTCTGTTTATTGATATCTTTTATTCAAATTATATTTTATAAATCAGGTCGTATTTCAGATATCCATAATTCAATTTATGGAAATCTATAATTCAAATCGTGGATATCCATAATTCAGTTTATTGACATCTATAATTCAACATGATTTATGGATATCCATAATTCTAATTATGGATATCCATAATTCGAATTATAGATATCCATAATTTGAATTGTGGATACCAATAAATAATTATGGATATCTATAAAAAATTATAGATATTAATAAATCGAATAATGGTATATTTGTAATTCCAATTATGGATATCAGTTAATAGGGAATAAATAGTAAAATGGCACTTATGGCGTGCTGTTTAACTATTCATGAATATCCATAATTTTGTTCTATTTATTGATATCTTTAATTCAAATTATGGATATCCACGAATCAGTATAGATATCCATAATTCAATTTATGAATATAATTTGAATTATAGATATCCATAATTCAATTTATTGATATCTGTAATTCAACATGATTTATGGATATCCATAATTCAATTTATGGATATCCATAATTTGAATTATAGATATCCATAATTCAAATTATGGATATCTATAAATAATCGTAGATATACATAAATAATTATAGATAATAAAAATTTGAACAGTGGATATCCATAATTCAGTTATAGATATCTATAAATGTGGAATAAATAGTAGAAAGGCACCCCATAGATATGTGGATTACAGTTGTTATGATCTGGATTATCATGTGACTTGATGATTATCATGTGACATAGCTATAGATATATTTCACTGTTGATTCTTACTGCCTCATGTGTTATACTTGAATTAAAACAATTTAAAACTGGATATTGTTTTGTCATATTATGCATTGCCCGTTGGATTTATTTGAAAACTAGAAATGGACCTGAGGTACACTGAGGCTCCTCCTGGTTCCCTGTCCCAAGAGCTGTGACTAAAAAATTTGTGCCTTTGATCTAAACAAGTTGAAGTTGTTTGCAGTGCCAGATTTAGCTGTGATCACATCTGTTACAAATTGGTCACTAGAAAAGGTTTATTCACTGAACCATGAAATAAAGATTGTTGATCTACAAGTAGTGCAATGTTGGTCTCAATGTCCAACTGACTTGCTATCCCAAGTATGATACAAATCCATTAAAAGTATTGGAGATATAAGGCAAAGGCTATGAACCATAAAATAAAGGTCACAGTGACAAACAAGATGTATGAGGCCATTCCCAGTCTCAGACTGAGCCACTTTCCCAAGTAAGATAAAGAAAAACCAACATTTGACTGTGTTGGAGATAAAAGGCAAACTCACTGGATCATGAAATATAGATCACAGTGACCCACAAATAGTATCAGGTCATGTTACATGTCAGACTGACCCACTTTTTCACTTACAAATAGTATCAGGTCATTTCCCATGTCAGACTAACCCACTATTCCAATTATGATGCATGTACATTAAAAAGTGTTGGAGGTATAAGGCAAAATCACTGGACCATGACATATGGGGCACAGTTATCTACAAATAGTATGAGATCATTTGCCATGTCAGACTAACCCACTTTTCCAGGTTTGAAGCAAAAGATATAAAGGACCATGAAAAGGTTGCATTGCAGTGACCTACAAATAGTATGAGGTCATTAACCATGACAGATTGACCCAATATTCAGAGTATGAAAAGAGATAGATGACTTGTCATTTTACATCCATTTATGTATCAGGAAATGGGATGATGATAATGAAAGGGTGTGTGCAATGGAACCACATTTCTGGTTGAAAGGGTTTCTGCCACCAGGGGTAATGAAACTGGAACTAAAAGATCAGTAGGCCAGCGCTTAACCCACTGAGCTATTAGGGCTCTGCCAAATATGAAGCAACTACCATTATAAAGTGTTCAAGATTTACGGCAAAAATCACTGGATTATGAATGACGTCATTGGCACATGAGTCCGCATGAAAAGTTTGCTGGTATGGTACTTACCTAATGTGCTTAAATATTGGGACACCTGAAAGCCATTTATTTTCCATTTGGGAAAATGGAAAATTAATGGTTTTTAGGTGTCTAAATACTTAAGCATATTAGGGCACACACAGATATACTATCTGACCACACCTTAAATGTATCAGCAAAGGAAGAACTGTGACCTTAAATCTACCCTTCAAATTAACAGTTTTAAATGTTGAACTTAGACCCCACCCAAGGCATGATCCTGGGGCCAGGATAGCAGAGCGCCAAATGCTTTGATCTTAGTCAAACTCATCAAGTCTGAATCATCAACATTATTTACAGAAATTCCAAGAAAACTACTTACAAAAATCCTAACCTCAGTTTCTACATTTGATTATTGGATATTCTAAGAGCTCATGTTTTTCCAAACCAGGTGGGAGCCCCGGTTGCTCAGTGGGTTAAGCGCTGGCCTACTGATCTAGCGGACCGGGTTCGAATCCAGTTTAAGGCGAGAATCTTTCCTACCGTAAACGGGGTTCCATTGCACACAGCCTTTCATTATCATCCTTCCATCGTCCTGATACAAGGGCGTAGCTAACCTATACGCAAATACGCAGGTGCGTATTGAAATTTTGTCAAATTGACAAAATTTCAACACACACCTGCTTATTTTCATGCTGAAATGTTGTTAACTGGGCACAATTGTAATACTAACTGGCAACAGACACGAAAATTTGAAATATCTTAGGGGCTTAACCCCCTATTATTGCCCTTAATGAGAATGAAAAATAATTGTGCGTACTGTGTAATTTCCCCTAGCTACGCCCCTGCTGATATAACTGAAATACTGTTGAAAAGGACGTAAAATCACAATTCATCCATTCATCCATCCAAACCAGATGACGGATCTGGTTCATATTTGGCATTATGATTGGTACTGGTCCAAAGTTTCAATAAGCAATATCCTGCCCACGCCTATGATCAAAAGGCCAAGGTCACTGACTTTAACATTTCACATTTAAGTTTTCTAAAGATCTATTTTTTTTCAAAAGTACATGATTGGTTTGTTTCCTTTTAGCTTGCCTGGACGAAGTCCCGGAAGAGCTATTGCACTACCCCTGGCGTGAGTTGTCCAATTCCAGGCAAGCTATGCTGTATGCTGACAGCTGTTGTTGACCTTTGACCCTACCCTGGGGCATGACCTTGAGGCCATTTAGCAGAGTAAAGGCTTTGGTTAATGTAAGTCCCATACCTTGTTTGACCTCTATTTTTAATTGTGACCAAGATAAAGTACTCAAGGGAACCCCTTTAAAACTCTTATCCTCGAGCTAGCAAATAGGATTTACAAACTTACAGACAACCTCAAATTGCTGGCACCCATACGAGCATATAATTTGATCCAAGGTAATGACAATTGAGATAAAGGTACTATTAATTTACTACAAATACATTGAAAATTTTGCTGAAAAATGTGAGTAACTTTTGCATTATAAAATCTACTTACAAGTGTAAAAGCTACTCTTTTTTTTTTAATTTTCTTTTTATTTTACTTTGATTTTGACAAAACCTTTCAGTGTAACAGATATCTAATTTGATAAACTATCTTTTAAATCTCGAAAGGTTCTTTCAAAGTAAAATGAGCCGCGACACGACAAAACCAACAATGTGGTTATGCGACCAGCGCAGACTCAGATCAGCCTGGGCATCCGCCCTGTCTGATCAGACTCTTCGCTAAGCGCTTATTGGGTAGCTAAGGGTCTACGCTACGTCCATGCAGACAGCGAAGATTCTGATCAGACTGGGCGGATGCCCAGGCTGATCTGAGTCTGCGCTGGCCGCACAACCACTTTGTTGGTTTTCTCGTGTCACGGCTCAAATGCTTTCAACAACTGGAACCAGGATGTAAAAATTGGTATACCACACCTTTTGTAGAGCAAATATTTTTGTCATATCTTTTTTAATTAGTAAAACCTGAAACAGGTCTCCAGTTTTCCGTACGCCTTTCCATCTGTTTGACAATCCTCCCACCATTTACATAGATCTTAGGGTTTAATATTAGCTCTGACCAAACCGATAGCTGAATTTCCACCAAACTTACATTATTTGGACAATCGTCAGAGATTTTTAGATTTTGGTCTTGACCACATTTTTAAGAAGGACTTCGAATGTATTCCTTGAACCGTTTGACACATTTGAATTTTGCGAAGATGGTCCCATTTTCAAGGCGACAGGGTGACTTTATGTCAATCTGTTCTGTACTTTGTGTCGACCATAACATTTCAGTCCATCTGTTTTCTGAACCATTTGGTGAATTTCCACCAAACTTGCATAGACATATCATTGGGAAAATTGTAAGAGACGATGAAGTTTTTGGTGATCTTGGCCCCAATTTCAAGGTCACAGGGAAACTTTTGATAGTAAATTCTGTTGAGTCTTTTGAGAGATTTTGATATTTCACCAAGCCTGCATAGATGTTTCATTGGGATAAGCACAGGAGATGTGGTGACCATGGCCCAGTTTTCAATGCCACCTTGAATACATCTTAAATACCTGTATCTCTTGAACCAAGCTTACGTAATCATCTGGACAAGCTTAAGTAATAATGAAATTTTGTTAACCTTGACCCCATTTTCACGGTCACTGGAGGGATCTGCAAGTTAAATATCTCTTAAACCTACTGACAGATTTTGAACAAAGTTTATGATAATGTAATTAGGAAGCAACATGTATTCTGTTCTATTGCATAACCTTGCAAGGTCGTTTAGGTACATAAGATGACTGCAAAACAATTTATCAGGTGCAAACGAATCCCCCTTTCTGGGAAATCTAGAGTTAAAAGTAAAAAAGTAAAGAAAGAAAAAATCGCAGATGTGCCCTTACTAAAAGTGCATGCCTTTGTCGAGCAACGTCACTCTAAGTTAAAAGTATTCCTAAAAAGCTAGAACTTCACAAGGAACTTTTCTTATTATGTATTAGCTTAATTAACAAGACAGTATATAATCAATAGCTATTAATGAAATAATGTTTAAAAAAGTTGCATGTTATATATGTATGTTCCATTATATATTGAGTTATATCTGCATTCATGACTGCGGTTAGATCAAATTGAGACTAAAGAAAAATTAATGGTTATAAATGATTACTGTCTACAGATCTTGAAACCTTTTTGGATCTGCCATTCGTAGGCGTGAAGATAAATTACAATGAAAACAAGATTACTGGACAACTGAAGTATAATTGTTTTCTTCGTAATTGAGCCGCGACACGAGAAACCCAACAAAGTGGCATGTGCGCCCAGCGAAGACTCAGGTCAGCCAGGGCATCCGCCTAGTCTGATCAGAGTCTTCACTGCGTGCTCAAAAGACAGCTAAGGGCATGAGATCTCTCATGCGGACGGCGAAATCTCTGCTAAGACTGGGCGGATGCCCAGGCAGATCTGAGTCTTTGCTGGGCGCACATGCCACTTTGTTGGTTTTCTCGTGTCACGCCTCATATATTTCTGCAAATGCATTCGCAAACGCGACTGCAGACACACAACATTCTTATGTGTACGACCCAAGACTTTGACTTGTGAGTTTGTGATCAAGTTTTCGTCACTTAATTCTGAACATAGCGACTTTGTTACTATTTGCGCATGTTACAAGAAATATGTCATTACTTGGCGAAAATGCGATAGCTTTTGGACCTAGCAGTCCATCCTTTTCTGACAACAAGTCCTGTCTTACACGACCATCCGGTGTCGTTTGGTGCACCCTATTAGAGCTACACATGGAGACGTAAATGTTGCCTTCCTTATCAACTGCCAGTCCGTCTGCACGATAAAGTTTTGGTCGGATTTGTGGGACAGTCTTTGGTCTCTCAAATACGTCATCTGTTTCGACTGGTTCTAGTGTCGTTTCTTCCTGAATCGGTAGTTTTGTATCTGTTTTCCTTCGTTGTGGAACCGTCTTTGGTCGATCCAGTGTTTCAACAGTCTCTACTTGTTCCCGATTACCTGATCGTTTTCTCACAAGTATTCTTTTTGGAGGTGGTTTCAGAGAATCTTTTTCTTTCTCTTCTAACTGTTCTGCAACAGCGTTGTTTATATCGCCTTCAGCAGTGTTGTTTATATCAAAGTTGAGTTTCTCAAGGAAGCCATTTCCCTGTCCCAATCTTTCTGTATGTCGTCCTTTTGGACTTGGAATCATTTTCCTTCTGCTTGGGATTTTAGGAAATGTTTGATTTAAACTTAGACTTAAGGGTTCTATCGTACTTTCGTCACTTACTGGGTTTGCATTGTCTCTCTTGGCGGAGGATGAGCCGGTGCTTCCACTAGATTTTCGCGGCTTTTTACCACTTGCCTGCCCACTTGATTTACTATTTTTGTCTACTTCTGATTCAGTAGTACTCTCTGAAGTTTCATCTGGTTTCAAGGTCGACTTTCTTGATCTTAACCTTCCTGACTTTGTCGTTTCAACCACATCTGCCGTCCTAACCTTCTTTTTTGGTTTTGCATCATCACATTCAAAGAAAACGGACGTTTTTCTTCTCCCTATGATATCAGTTGCCGTTACTGTCACGCCAAATTCATGTTCGTCTGCTACATACAAAACAGGACAGCCATTTATCATTTCTGACGATATCACGCCGGGGCTTTTAAATAGTTCATTTCCAGACGGATCTTGCTTGATGATCCCGGTCTTAAGCTGTTGCGACCTTGTTAGTCTGTACTTATGTAAACAATTATCTTGTCTAAATGTGCAGACGATAGTTTTAGAAATGAATCCAATTCCAATTGGGCACCCTTCTATGGATTTCTGCACAAAATATTGAATCTTATCCCGCACTGTAAACAAACGAATGTGATATATTCCCGCTCTTTCTGTTATTGCAGCAAACGTGTTTGAGTCTATGCGACAGATCGCTTTTGGGTTAGCCCTCAGTATTATGTCACTTATCAATTCCACTCTTGTTTTATGAGAAATATCAAATATCTTAATTTTCTTATTGTTTAAGTCTGTCATAGCAACCTTTCCTTCCGTTAAGAACGCAATCCCATGGAACTCAGATACTGTTTCGTCGCCAGGTGCCTTTCCATCGAAGTAGCCTAGTTTTATAACTGTTTTACTAATCAGGCCAGTCGAAGCAGTGATTGTCTGTGCAAGAAAAACTGGCGGAATTGGAACTATTGGTGCGAACTTTCTCTCACGAGCTGTCAGATCGACCTTCACTTTCTTGTCATCGGCTCCGCTGTTTGCACAAGAGGAATTTTGCTCTTCAGGCCGTATCTCTTTTTCAGGTTTAACGGGTTTAACTATCTGAACTTTTATAATCGGTTCTGGATTTTCTAGGGCTTCTACTTTCTTTGGTATAAACCAAGTCATCTCATGAACTTTCGTTTCTTCTGTGACTTCATGGTGGCTGGCACATATTTCACATTGGTACTCCAGGCAGTTGTTACAAAATGCATGAGTAACTCTCGTCCAGTTGTTTCTCAAACATATTTCGCAAAATGCTTTCCTATAAGTCTTCTCAGCTATACTTCCAGTCACTGCATTTTTGAGAATACGAACTAAAGCTGCATTGACAGGAAACTGCGCCGCCCATTTCTGTTTTTGAAGAATATTATTGGGTCTAGTTGTTCTCTGGCACACTGGGCATAGAAAGTAGTCCCTGGACTTCGACGAGTCTGAGAACAAAATCAAATTATTAAGGCATCCAATACATGTCGAATGACCACAAGGCAACACTCTTGGTGAATTAAATACATGCGAACATATCGGGCACTTCAAAACATCAATGTCAAGACAGTATTTGGCTGCACTGAACTTTGGAACACTTCCGCGACGTATAAGCACTGATTTTGGTGATCTTGGTGATTTAACTGGCGTTTTTACCGGCGGTGTTTTTACTGGCGTTTTGGACATCTGTTCATTGATGGTACATTTGCTCCCCATGTAAGAATTCCCAGTGTTTGAGTTGAATAGCAGAAAAGTTCCTCTCAATAAAGTTCTACTTCACTTACAGAATTTGAAATCATTATTGCTGTAATGCTTTAATAGTCGTTCTTAAAATTTGATGTTAAATTGGAGATCTTAAATGAAATGTATATATATTTATTATATACATGGCATTTTGTTTCAAAAACAAGTTTTAGGACATACTAATATATTTATTTGGTTATTTATTTGGCTATCTGGATTGGAAGAAATAAGGGAAAATAAACGAATAAAAAGGAAGAAAACTCATCTGCACTTTAGTACAAGAAGTTCGTCTGAATGTATCTTTTAATAACATAGAATTGACAAAGTTTAAGTTCTCTCTGTGACAGACGAATTTAAAGGCTTTGCAAAAATAAATAATTTTTTATTTCTGCCTCTACTATGAAAGTAACATTGTTAGTCTATCTGTTTCTGTCGTGTGTACTAAATTATAAAAAAAATCTATGATTTTCCACTTGATGCAGCAAACAATATTGCTGATCTACGAACTAATCTTACATAGTTATGAAAAATATCAGAAACCGGCGCCCAAAATGGCTCTGACGAACGTTTGTACTACATGTTGTTCTCCTTAACTGACAGACCAAATTAGCTAAAAGTGCGTGTAGACCAATGTAAATTGCAGGTGGATGCTATTAGAATACTATCAAACAACTTCATGTCCATATCAAAGCTCTGACAAACTTATTCGAAATCTGGCTTATTTGTTTCATACGAGGGGCATTTCAGAAATAATGTAAATGATCTCAGGGTAGTCTATTGGCTGATATTTAGCAGTGGTTTTATATATCGTTGGAAAGGAAAATTCAAGTGCTTTAGAATGGTATGAGTGAAAAGAATTTCAAAGTCATTCATGCACGACAGCACGTGCTTATACGTCATAAGGGTGTGGATACTGGAAACTACATTTTCACTGAAAGTCTCTTGTGTTCTGTTGCTGTTTTCTCAATGAGAAAATGATATATTCTAATGAAAAAAACACGTAATACTGTCCTTTAAATGTAAAATAAGAAAGATATACAGAAAACGTTTTCAGATTTTATACCAGTAACATAATAAACGGGATTATTTCTCTGCTATGTGGTTATAAATGTAAAATTATTATAAATGCCTTATACCAACAAATTGAGATTTTTGACTTATTCACATCCAATTTCAACAAATGACAGGCATTTTATTACTGAAATGATTAGGTCATTATATTTTGTAACGGCCGGCATCAAATCACTGATGAAACTGGATGATACGTGTGCAAACTCTTCGCCCGAAGTTGCGAAGTAGCAGCAATTCATGTAAGATACAAAACAATAAAATGAAATTATCTTCTAATAAAAATACACAGGCTAAATATATTTAATTTTGCTTAATGCCAAAAATTAGAAAGACATATTGAAAACAAAATTCATACATAAAGACTTGCAAAACTTCTTATTTTATATGACATACTGACACTGAAATATGTGGTTGGGTGGGGATACCTATCGTAAAAGATCAGGTAGGCCACTGACAAAAGAGCATAAAGTACCGTAAAAGGTTATTTATAACAGAAAACAAGCATGACGAATTAAATTTTATTTATTTTTTGTTTCACATCTGTCATAAAACATTCACTTTCTCTTAAATTGACCTCAATACCGAAGTTTAAACAGCTTACTATACATTTCAGTTAAGCACAGGAAGTGACGTGATCAGAAATGCGCATTATTCTATGATCAGCCTACTTTGCAAGGCAATTCTTATGTTTTAGCAAAGCTTATACAATGGTTTTCACATTGGAATATTTTCAGTATAACAGATAATATAGGTATCAGTCCAGCGCTGCTTGTTGTTCAGAGTTAAGAAATATGAATTTGTCTTCACATAAATAATCCGTCCGTTTCTACTCAGTGTCCTTACCCTTACACCAATTTTCAAGGCATATTTTGAAGCAAATATCATTGACTCAAATTCTTTTAGTAAAAGCCATTGGGTGATATGTAAACCTAAAAGTGAAGACATAAATTTTAAAAATCGGTCAACATTCAAAGGAATGTCAGACTCATTTACATTATTTCTGAAATGCCCCTCGTATATATATTTTTTCACTTGGGGCCCTTGTGGCCTTGTGCTGCTGTCTCCCACTTAAGGAGTCAAAAAATCGAACTGATTAAATTTGTGCTGTATGGACATTGGCTCCGCCACATGTTTCCGGGTCACCGGGTCCTAGTGTTACATGATTAGAGGAAGTAGGTATTGTGCAAAAATGCTCGACTAACGCATATAGCTTCATAGAGGTCTCCAATTATGATCATTTCACAATTTGCAATGGCGCCATCTATCATGCCTTTACTTCATAAATAAATAAGTGAACAAACATGAAATTAAAATTACTCTTTAAGTAATCGATGTTTGTAGGATTTCAGAAGTGCTTGGGCTGACATAATGGCAGGCAGGTGTGGAATGGCCGTATCGCCTACCAGTCAGCTCACGCATTTATACGAATGATATTCAATTACTGTCTAATATGTCACCATCCCTCGAGAGAGTGTCTATTGAAAACTATACTGCACCTCTCCCAAAACTGAAAATTAAAACATTGAAACATATCTAAAAATTAAAAATTGAAAAAAAGTCAAAGTTAAATTTGTCTTTAATAACAATATTTCATGACATCTTAGAATACACTGCTTGCTATCCTGTATACGAATGTAAACTGCATGCTTTGTATATATGCTCATGGGTCTTATGGCTTATTGCATCAATAAATATCTATATCTATCTGTCATGTATGTTGTACGTTTATAAGTTTATGGGCCGTTATGACCTTAGGCCTATCTATCGATCGATCGATCGACAGATAGATAGATAGATAGATAGATAGATAGATAGATAGATAGATAGTTAGATAGATAGATAGATAGATAGATAGATAGATAGATAGATAGATAGATAGATAGATAGATAGATAGATAGATAGATATAGATAGATAGATAGATAGATAGATAGATAGATAGATAGATAGATAGATAGATAGATAGATAGATAGATCAGATTCAAAGTCCTGACAAGATAATTCAAAATGTTTTAGGTACGTTTGAAAAGCAAACTTCATGTTTGATCCTTGACTAACGACCTCTTTGAATTAAAAATGCTTTAACCAACTTGACCCTGATACTCACAACATTAATTAATTTGATTTGGCCTTTTGAAGATTAGTTATTGTTTATTTATTTATCATATCAAAGCTCGAAACATAATGTTTAATTACTACATTACCTCTGTAATATCTTTTAATAAATATTTCTGTGACTGATACCTGCTATTTGAGTTAAGACAATGTGTAGTTACACGCAATTTAACTGAATAAATTCAAAGATCGGTATTTACCGTAATTTTATAAAACATAAGGTCACGTTCACCAACTACTGTAAGTATCCTAAAAATGACAACCTTAATTTTATCATCCGGAGACCTATCATTTATACATTGCTTTTGAGATGGCAAACAGTGTAGACCCAGATCAGACTGCTCCTAAATAGGAGCAGTCTGATCTGGGTCAACACGGTTTGCTCAGACGTATCTGTCCAAATATTTTGGGCAATTTTAGTCATAGAGGGAGCTCATCCAAATAAAATAATCAGTAGATTATCTTAAGCGAAACTTGAAACGGGCTGTGAAAACAATGAGGTTGTTGTCAGAGACACATTGCGTGCTGTCATTTGTTGAAATAAGCCTGACTATTCGAATACCGAAGTCTTAAATAAAATTGTTATCAAACGCCAGTACCAGACTGCTTGCAGACTGATTTCGGTGGAAGATGTTAGAAATTTTCTCAGCCATATTCATATTTACGTCTCTAAAATCTTTAGTCAGTATGTGTTTGACTCCTGACGTCAACATCTTCAAGATGTTGGGGGGAGGTACAACACAGGGTATAAACCAGTCCGCCAATTTTCTTTTCCTGCAGAGACTGTCCGTCATATTTGGCTTCCGCCGAGACTGTCCGCTATCTCTTGCTTCCTACTGGGACTTCTGTACATGATAAATGACTTCCTGCAGAGACTGTCTGCGTGAGTCTGCTTCCTGCCGAGACTCTCGGCCGAAAGCAGGGTCACGCGGACAGTCTCGGCAGGAAGCCATTTTTCGAGGACGGTAGTCCCTGCAGGAAGCAAGAGATCGCGGACAGTCTCGGCGTCAAGTCAAATATGACGGACAGTCTCTGCAGGCAGCGAAAATTGGCGGACTGGTTTATACCCTGTGTACAAAGGTATCAGAGAGGCAAGTGAGATTTGATATGAATTTCTAACAAAGTCTGGACTGCTTTCAAAGCTCGCATGTTTTACGCCTGATAAAAGATAGTACAAACAGCGAAGTCTGGAAAAAACAACAGAAAAAGCAAAAACACTTACAAGAAGTTATGCACCACTATGCCGTTGCATCTTAAATTCGGGAGTACACATTCAGGGGAAGCAATTCGGCAATTTGCATTTTGCATCCCTTCTCAGCTGGGGTTAAGTCTAAAGAGAAATAATTTGCTCTTTCAGGAACAAGTTCTTTCCTTTAACAGTAGAGGTCAGTAGACCCCCTTGTAGGAAGACTTTCACCATACAGGGAAGACAACTGAAAGTCACAAAGTGACATCGTGTGGTAAAAATGTAAGTAATTATGTTATGGTAAGCCATCATGTCAGTTCATTTAAAATGGATGGTTAACCATCACAAAAGTGCATGATGGAAATCCATAAGTCCCCAGTCTGGTATTTGTCATATCAGAACAATGGGAGGGTGGTAGTGAAAGGATGTGTGCAATGGAACTCCGTTTACGGTTGGAAACATTTCTGCCTCCAGCGGCTTCCCGCAAATGACGGAGACTCGGACTTTGACCAGACTTCTACACTGCTCAAAATATTTTAAGGAACGCGGAATATTTTTCCGTAGACGACAGTGCAACGCATCTCCACTTTGAGGGTCATTTATACTTCCGACTGAACAAGACACGAAATTTCCAATTAATTTGGCAATTTCTTTAATTAAAGGTAGGTTCCTGTACTTTGGAATGCATCATAATTTTTGATGATCTTTCATCCAAGTTGTTGGAAAGCACTTATAAAAGGGAATGAATAAGTTTCACTAAAAAGTGTAACTCAAAAAAATATTAGAAAAGTTGTTTTGAAAGGGATTTCCTAACTCTGCTTCGCACACCAGTTAGCGCTATTTTTAGTTCGCGCCAAAATTAAATAACGCAGCTGATGTCATGCTGCATTGCCTTTTGGGATAGTTTTAACTCATCCGCCATGCCAGGACCTCTAGGAGAGCTCACGGCAAGGGAAAATTGACCTTTGGAGAATGGCATCAGAAATAGCGCACTTACAGACATAATAAACATAGTTATTTTTAGAACTGGAATTCCAACGAAAGAAAATAAATCAAAGGGGAAATCGACTATTTTCTTCAACATCTGACGAGTTTCTCCGTAGCAACAAATTCAGAAAAATAAGAGAATTCAATACTGCTCAGAAAAAAGACGAAATCATTTTGTGAACATAATTGTTATCGCTAGTCCAGGAACCTACCTTTAAAAGGTCGAGGCTACTAATGGCTCAAGTTTTGATCGTATATTTATCCTGACCATGGTCGTCGATTGATTTGTGTAAAAATGGAGTTTAAGTCATTGCATTTTTTTCAGAATGGGCGAAAAGGAGGAGAATTTCAACCAAAATCCAAACTGCTATTTTGTTTATGAATCTGAATGTCTTACAAGGTGAGCTGTTTTAAAGGATTAGTTTGAATACAGTTTATGAGATTTTATAGACTCAGAAAAATGCCTCAATCCAAGAAAAATCGCCATTTGCAAGAGTTGCTCCATAGAAATGAACAGGACTTTAGCTTATTGAATTTTTTGTTGTATTTAAAGTTCGACCCCTCCCCACGACCCTTTCCCCCCTCCCTTCTGCCCTCCCCCCCCCCCCCCCCCCCCCCCTCCCTTCTGAAAAATGTTGCAAAAGGATAGAAAATTCTTGGCAACTAGTGTGGTCGAATTTATGGGCCGTTTAAGTTGAAGTAATGTTAATGGAAAAATATCAGCTGCTCCTTTAAATATTTTGAGTAGTGTATTATTCACGAGTTGGTCCGAGTCTTTAAAAATGAGCCTCGACACGACAAAACCAACAATGTGGTTGTGCGCCCAGCGGAGACTCAGATCAGCCTGGGCAGCCACCTAGTTTGATCAGACTCTTCGTTAAGGGCTCAGACGGTAGCTAAGGGTCTAAGCTACCTCCATGCGGACAGCGAAGACTCTGATCAGACTGGGCGGATGCCCAGGCTGATCTGAGTCTGCGCTGGGCGCACAACCACATTGTTGGTTTTGTCGTGTCGCGGCTCACTTGTTTATGGTACTTAATACATACATGAGCGTGTTTGTCTTACTATAACATGTTTCCTTCTTTTTTTGAAGATGTATTAATGATAACTGAACAATTGTTGTATAATTCCGAAAAAGGCCAGAAAAGAGGAACGTTTTGTGTGCCACAGGCATAGACAATAAGTTGTGCACTGACCTCTATATTAGCCAATTTATTTTGATAATGTTTTTCTTCTGTGACTTGTTGACCATGAAACAGTTTTAGTGTTATTAATAGTGACGCGAGCCTTCACGCAGACAGATCACAGAACAATTGTAACTTTAAGACCATGACATATGTTTAGAGGGGAGGTGGGCGGGAGCGGGGGCTTATTTCAGTATTTGCTTAAATTTAAAGGGCAATAAGCGCATGAGCGTTTGCCTGAAAACAATTATACAAATAAATATGTGTAGATGAATCGACAAATACAGTCAACTCTCGATATCTCGAACACTGATATCTCAAAGTAACTCTTAGATTAAAGAATATAGTTTGGACACATTTCCTATTTTGGTTTATATTTTAACTCATTCCATCTCAAACTACTGATATTTCAAAGTAAATTTTCTAGGACCAGAAAATTTACTTTGAGATATCAGTAAATTGTGGTGAACTTCGATTTTGAGATATCGAGAGTTGACTGTAATAAAATAAATAAATAAATAGTGTTTAGCTACATTTCCAAAATATACATGTCTTCGAGACCTCATGGTGCGCAGAACTTAAGTCTGGTCAGCTATTACACAGTTCCCCAGAAGGTTAAAACGTTATATAGAGAAAAAGTGGACTTGGTAAACTTTGCTAGCGAAGATGCGTTGCTGCTTGTCTTGGCATCCCACCGCAGTTACCTCAACGAGGCGGGTCTGGTGGGTGCCTTAACGTGGGCCTTTTTGTGGCTGGGAGAGCTGACCTGGGCTGATCGTCTGGCTCTCTATTGATCCGGAGCCCTAGAGAATTATTACTTTTTTTCTGCTTTTTCGAATCGACACGTGACGTCATATCGTTGTACTATTGGTACTATTTGCTTTTTTTTTCATATCGTGTGACTTGAATTAAAGATTCTGTCTGCCTGTCTGTTTGTATATGGAATGATGGTAAATATTCGGACATTTTAACCTTGACACTAATAATTCATTCAGTTTCCAAACATGCCAAAGCTGAACATGGACGGGTCGTCCATGTTCAGCTTTGGCCATGTTTGGAAACTGCATGTATTTCACCGGAGAGCCCTTGAATAGCAAAACATTCAGTCTGACCTAGATTGTACTAGTCTAGTCTAGTCTCCGAATATATAGTGTAAGTACGGTAGTCGTTTTTCATTAATTTTAATTTTGACCACATGGCAATATTTCAACTTTCTATTGAATGCGATAGACATAATTAAGGTGCAGCGACCAACCCTTTTCTTATTTTTTTCTTATTATCTAGTCTGTTATTACTCCTTTTGGTCTGAAAATAAAAAACAATGTGAAACCGCGACTGCATAATTTGCTCCTGACGTCAACCACGCTGTCCGAACCATATTACCGCAAAATATAAAAAAAAAATGTGACACAAATAATAATTACTGGGATTGTCCTAAAGTGGACAGTTTGGTTTAAAAGGCAAAAGATGTACGTGGTACGGCCAACAGTGTAGACCTGATCAGGCTGCCCCCTTGATCTGAGTCTCCACTGTTTGCGCAGATCTATTGGTGTTCATCTGTCTCAATATTTTGGATTTTTACGAATGACACCGTTGCACTTATTGTTCTGAAACTGAGACAAGTTGGCTTTACGGGCCAATTGCTGATGAACGACTCTCATCAGACAGATTCCTTTGCAGCCGTCTGATGATCTGATCAGCATCTATACTGTTTGCTCAGGATTTCGGTCACTGTGGTATAAAAAAATGTCTTAAAACAGTTATCATATATATCAATCCCAGTTTGCGCGCATGCGCTGTCTAGTCGGGGTTATACCCATTTTAACATTTTTCTTTAGGGTAAGGGAAAGGGGGGGGCTGAGCATGTCCTGAACAGACTGCGCAGATGCGCAGTTAGGTCTGCTAATGCTCAGTTCGATATGGCATAACACAGGTTTTTTCACGACGTGAACCATTAATAAGAATGTTAACTGTGTCAATATATGTCATTTTACACATAGCCTTGTACGGTCAACGTCTCACCGCCAATTTTATGACGTTCCTACGTCACGCTGGTCACTCAATCGTTGCTGACCAGGACACGCTTAGTAGCCGCATATATTTCTCTGACGACAAATACTACACTCATTCATAAAAAATGATCGAAACACATTAATAAAATATGATCAAAACACATGAATCAAAAATAGCTCCCATCCCGAACCTTTTTAGTATAAATGATGGTCAAGTTTGTGGTTAAGGGTCAGAACTCAATCGACACTGAAGGACAACGTTGAAAAATAAACACAAATTATTTAGAATGCTGGCATTGTCTTTTTGTAGGATTTTGACTCTAGGTAAGAGGTTATTGCTGATGCTAACAGTAGAAAATTTAAAAAGAAATCCAAAATTTCTAGACCTAAATAAAAATTCTAGAAAAAAAATTGAATCGAATTACTAACAAAAGTGGCATTTTCGCTGCAGATGAGGACGCTGCTTTACTTAAACTTTTTGAGCAGAAAATTTGAAAAGAAATCCAAAATCTTAGAAGGTAAATAAAAATGAAAAAAAGAAAAGAGAAAAGAAAATAGAATCGAATTTTTGTAGAATACGAAAGTGACGTTTTTCGCTGCAGAGGGAGAAACTGCTTTACTTGAATTATTTCCCATACATAATGTTATCCCACTGGGCACACAACATTGAATCAACATTGAAACAACCTTGATTCAACGCCATGACGTTGAATCAAGGTTGATTCAAGGTCATGTGCCTGCTGGGATTCTACTCGTTGGTGTATCACTACTGGGCAATGGGGAGTATTGTGAATTTTTTCCGTTATAATTATTATTATTATTATTACTGTTATTATTATTTTTATGCATTTTGTCCACACCGAATATTTTAAGCTAGCTGAGCACTTATAGGTAAAGATTTCCCGTAACTTAGTGGCCGTGTGGGCAGTGAGTATTAAAAGCACACCGTATCTTAAGCTCATCTATCTCAATTATCCGTCCGTGACTCGGTAAAAGGTACCCAATTACTGCTGGGTTTACAGAGATGGGGTTCAGTCTCTGCCTGGTCCAACGGATGTTCGAAACCTCGACCTTCTGCACGATCACCGAGCGCCTCTAACCGCTCGAGACTGAGAGCCTATTTGTCCCCAAAAGACACATTGCTCACACAGTTTTTGAACTTAGGACAATGTTCACAATTAATGGTTATCCTGCCATTTTTACAAAGGGAAACGACTTTTGAGACAGCCTGATCGCTTCCTAGACAACGAAACCCTCGCAGAAGGGATCAGCTCTTAAAAGAAAGAATTTGCTCCTAGAGGAGCAAATTCTTTCTTTTTAGAGCTGACCCCTATTGAGGGCAGAAGTAAAAATGGCAGAGTTGCTTAGTCTGAAAGTGTATCCATTCTCTTTTAGCTGTCTCCATTTAAAATATCAGCGGACATTGTGATACGAAAACCGACAATGTACAGATTTTATGACTTCCCGTTTGCTTTGTTGGATTCAAATTTGTGTGTATTCACTGATTCTCAAGAAAGTGTAACGAATGGTGTCATGGCTTTAAACGCATGTATAATTTTATTTTGAGTCGTCGATTAAATCAAATAAGTGCATGCTCTGAAATTTCTGCTACTGCCTAAAATATTTAAGTTATAATATTGATTCAAATACACGGAAATACTCACATTATCATACCTGATACTGAAGAACCCCCCTGTTTTTTGCATGTCATAATTAAAGATGTCAATATTTACCTTAAATTCTTTTGAAGACTTTCGGCGTGAAGCAAATAGTCTTGACTTAGAAAGTTTGGCTTTATCGAGTCCTTTCGGCTAGTGATTAATGGGTATACGTTGGAACACAAAGCTTTGTTTAACTCATGACCGTTTCTTGTCACTGAGTTCTGTGTATTCTACGAGCCCAAGCATTAACAATGCATTCCAAAGTTTCGGATGAGGCTAACAAGGTTTGTTTTTTCGTCAAGGAGGTCATAATCAGTCACTCTGACAGGCCATAAATAAATTTTTACTATCTATTAAATTCAAATTTTGTTTTGACGCGTCCTTAGTCTTCTGAAAAAAACGTAATTTTTCAAGTGTATTTTACGAGTCAAGCCAAAGTCACCCAGTATATAAACAAGAAAGACACCTATTGCCTGTCGTAGAAAGGAGACAACCCATACTGGTCATTGGACAACTATCGTAACCCTTAACGAATATCCTTCGTAGAAAATAAGTTTCACGTTTCATAAAATTATTTTACGGGACGTATTATACGGGACACTAATTCTGAGTAGTACAGGAATGGACCCAGCAAGAAGCTTATACACTCTTAAAAAGGGCACCTTGTCCTATTCATTTAAAAATGTACACATGAACGGCCAATCGGAAGCTGAGAAAGATTGAAAACATGGGAGAAATTTTCAGTTTTTGAATTTTTCATATTATGATGTCTTGATTCAACGAAATATTCATTTAGTATTTACCTACTTCTTAAACTGAATTTGATATGTCCATATATGCGCTAAATATTTTCCACTTATTGTATTGGGCAATTAAAATGAAAAACTGATGCACTATGGTCTATTTTTAGGCAATAAATCGACGTTCGAGCAGTCCCGTGTAATACAGAAATGTGTCCCGTAAAATACAGTTACATTTAATAGCAGTTCTTTAAAGAAAAATCGTTCCGACAAACCTAAGGATTAGAAATTATGTTTTAAATTAATTATAATATATGTGTCTTTATTCTCTGCCCTAGACTGAGTAATCTGTTCTCTTTATCTGTTATTTCAATTTGTTTTCTTGGAAAATTTGGTTAAATTTCAATTCTGCAAAAATAAATTGCCTAATCCGCAATTTATATGGCGCTAGAAATGATGCTCTTCTGCGGTTTAGTGTTATATAAGTGTTATTTTCCTCACAAATTGGATATTTTCTTAGTGGGAAGACTGGAGAAATTGTGCGATCAAATACAACATTAATGTCCCGTAAATTACAAACTTAAAACAAGTTTCACTGCCTTAATAAGATGATTTTATGGTAATATTTTGTCATATAACAACATAGTATATACAAGTCAAAGATGCTTGACCTTTAGATGCATGTATCTTGAAATATTCTTGTCGGAAAGTCTCATATGAAAACTATTGAGATTTTAAGTTTTTCTATTTAAGAACTGAGAAAAGGAACTTGAAATGCAAAGCAGTACTGCTGACATAAAAAAGCAAACAGGCTGGCAAATTGTAACACAAACACTTCTCTGTGGTCAAACATAGAACTTGTTCATGTAGCAATATCGCATTTAACCATTTATGTTTATATTTGTATCTAAACACAAACAGTTCACTGTCACATTTTAAGATCGTGTATTTTACGGGACAGTACAGAAGACATGAATAGCAGTGTAACCATTCTAGATGCTCTATAAAGCATATGCGTTTTATACAGACAGGTTGCAGTTTTAAAGTTTAAAACAGGAGTTTTCCTTGAGGATTTCAAATCTTTAACTTTATGTGTTTTGCAGGAATAGTTTTCTTTCATGTTAGTTAAGTACAATGAGGTCGTATTGCTTCTTTTTGGTAGAGGAAGAGCATTTGGCTTTTTCAGAAATAAAAGAGTGAAGATTTCTACAGCTCAACTTCGTTCTAAACAAAATCACTTGCCTCTTCGGTGGATTATACCCTTATACTTCCAGTAATTGCTTCAAGTCTATAGGTATACACGACTCGTAGAATACTCGAGAGAAAGCTTAGTGCCTTCACATTGTCTCTCTTTATCTGAATTCACCTGATATTTACTGTGCAATACTTTAGATTTAGCTTCGTGAGATACCAAAGTTGTGAAATGACAGTGAAATATCTCTATATGACTTGCTTACTTTTTCGATTTTTTAACCACCCAAAAGTTACACTTTCTTGAGAATCAGTGTATTCCGAAAACGACCTACGGGAGCATCTGTTTTTCTATTTTGATTTATTTCACATTTACAAGGGAAACAAAAATGATAATGATAGAATTGCTTCCCCTGAAACTGTACATCGTACCAAACAAACAATTTTACAGATTATTCAAAGAAAGATCATACCTTTATTCCACATTACCATTCGTGTTCGTTCTGTTTTATAATAATAATAATAATAATAATAATAATAATAATAATAATAAAAATAATAATAATAAAAATAATAATAATGATGATAATAATAATAATAATAAACAAAAAGCGAGTTTGTTTCTTTAATCCTGCTAATGGCATGGGAATTTCATGAACGAGTTTTAAAATTATTTCCAGAAAAGCTTCACGCCATCAGCATATAGCATCCCACTGGGCACACAGCATTGAATCAACACTGAACCAACGTTGATTCAACATCATGATGTTGAATCAACGTTGATTCAATGTTGATTCAACGTTGTGTGCCAGCTGGGATAATAGTAGAAAAAGAAACAGAAACAGCAAAGCTCAGGGCATATGGCGCATTCATTAAACTCAGGTTAAAGTGTTTGCTATTCGCTACATACATTTAGAGTCCTGAAACGTAGGTTTCCACAACTTATATTCTTTTTATTTTTATTTTTTCAGTTTTAACAATCACAACCAGTGTAAACTGTGCTGTCATAAGAGACTCCACGAAACTTGAATTTCCACTAGTTGTTGATGAAGCCACTTTAAATAGACTGCTGACTTTTGCTGGAAGACCACAGCCTGATCCACCAAAACCAGCAAACAATGGTTCAGTAAAGAATAACCCCGGTACCGCTGTAAATAATAATTTAGACAATGATGTTGTAACAAGGAGGGGAACTGATAACAATGCTAACGACGTTATAATTATCCCAGGAACTGATGCTGGTGATATTATGTTTGAAATTCCAGTTATGCCAGTTTTCTCTACAACAGTTGACACTCCCAGTACAAGCAGTATAGGGTCTGAAAGCACAACTCCTGTAAGCAGTACAACTGAAGAGGGCGGTAAAGTAGCAAGAGGTGATATAGATTTCCCTCTACCTACTTGGCCAGGCTATACTACTACTGATATTGCTTCTAGTTCTACAACAGAAGAGGGGGATACAACAACTACAGAGTATGAACCCACTACTATTGATGATACAGATGATATAACAACTACAGAAAGTTTTGAAACAACGACTGTTGATGATAATGAAGACATCACCACAACAACTGAGCCACCTACTACTACAACTGAGCCACTGACAACTACAACTGAGCAACGAACAACTACAACTGAGCCACCGACAACTACAACAGAACCACTTACAACTACAACTGAACCACCTACAACTACAACCGAGCCACTGACAACTACGACTGAGCCACTAACAACTACAACCGATCCACCGACAACTACAACTGAGCAGTCAACGACAACAACTGAACCAGTTACAACCACAACTGAGCCACCGACAACTACAACTGAGCCACCGACAACTACAACTGAACCATCAACAACTACAACTGAGAAATTGACAACTACAACTAAGCCAATAACTACAACGACTGAGCCACAGACAACTACAACTGAGCCAATAACAAGTGAGCCATCGACAACTACAACCGAGTCGCCGACAATTACAACTGAATCTCAAACAACTACAACTGAGGCTTTGACAACTACAACTGAACCTCCGACAACGACAACTAAGCAGCCAACGACAACTACGACTGAGCCAATAACAACAACAACTGAGCCACCGACAACTACAACCGAGTCGCTGACAACTACATCTGAACCTACGACAACTACAACTGAGCAACCAACGACAACTACAACTGAGCCATTGACAACCACAACTGAGCCACTTACAACTACTACTCAGGCATCAACAACTACAACTGAGCCAATGACAACAACAACATATCCTGAAGTTACAACAACAACAGCGAACCCCCGTCGTCCAGACGTCACAACCCCACCAAAGAAACGTTGTCGAGAAAGGGACGATGATGATGATTTCTTTGACTTCGATGATGACGACTGCGAAGACGACGATGACGATTATGATATTTTCGACGATGGTTTCTGGAGTTTCGATGGTTTTCAACCTGCTGACGATCTCTTTTTGTTTGAAGATGACACAGATAATTTCGATGGTCTGTTTAACATATATGGTGATTTTATGAGTTGGTGGAGTAGCGACTTTGGTGATAGAAAACGAAGATCTGCTGGCGTAACCGAAGCTACAGCTGAACAACAGGGAATGTGGAGGAGAAAGGATGTCAAGGATAAAAACAAGGTACAAACACTTTATAAAAACAATGTATAAAAACTTTAAGGTGTATCTCTTTTCTGCCATTTTTTTCTAAAGAGAGATAATCTTCTTGACTTGCTGATTGCTTTCCTGGAAGACTTACTCCTCAAAATGGAGTCTACTCTTAAAGGAAAGAATTTGCTCCTAGAGGAGCAAATTCTTTCCTTTAGGAGTTGACCCCTAATGATAATAATGCTGATTATGACAATCCTAATGATGGTACTAAAACTATTTTTATCATATTATCATAACAACAGCAGAAAAAAACAAACCTATAAACTATGATCATGGTGATATATTTATTCCAGTAATAATGATAAAATTAATAACAACAAAAATACTCTGCGGCAAACCTTCCTAAATAGAGTTCAACTCTTAAAGATAAGAAAAAGCTACTGTATTCTAGAAGCCAACTCTGGTCAACTTTCAAAGGAAAGAATCTTCTCCTCTAGGAGCAATTCTTTCTTTTATGAGATGAACTCCATTGGAAAGGGACACAAAAATGAAAATGACAGCAAATGCACCAGTGTATCTTAAAAACCCAGTATTTGTGATAATCATGCTAGGCAAACTTACTGACAGAAGTTTTGTTTGATTTCAGTTCCTCCAGATGATTGAACAAATCACAACACGTATCATGGAGAAGCTAGAAAAGATGTCAAATGACACGTTGACCTGGATCAATAGCGTCACTGACAATTTAATGCTAGTGGTTGAACAGAAAGCCAGAAAAAGATGGTTGAGAAAGTTGAAGCAGGCCCGGATCTTCCTTGAATACGTCAGGGACCGTCTCCGAACAAGGTTTATTCAATATAATACTACTGACGGTACAGAAAAGTTAGACAGACAAGGCCCTGTTATGATGAAACAGAATAAAAATAACAATATGTCAAAGGTAAATATTGTAGATTTTCTAATTCATTAGACTTGAAGAGTGTGGTCATATTGCATGCATGTATATGATAATTTTAAAGGTACATCAACATGGTTCTCTTTTTATCATATGACTTCACTCTAATTCGGTGGATATTAAATGTCGTATCATAAAAATTGTATGACCACAGTGTAATAAAATTTTGGCGCGTACATGTAACGTCACTGACAACGACCCTGTGAGCAATGAGCAATGCGTTTTTGTTTTGTTTTGTTTTTTAATTGAAATAATGTTCATTTTGAAGGCGATAAAATCCCATCATAAAGGGTCATATTATACTTGTGGTGATTTCATATGAAATTTATCAAACTCTTGAAGGCTCGTTTCATAAATTTCATATAAAAATACCACTCGTGTAAGATCCTCTATTTGTCAAAAGAAAACAAATTTTAAGGAATCGCGGACCGCTCTCGAAATCGCCTCATTGGACAAAAATAATTTGCTCATGCACCACAATCACTTGCACGAATAAGAAAAAAAAATACCTGTACATGATCACATGACACACGTGGTCAAAGTCGATATTCTTACTGGCCATTCGGAAAAAGGTCATTTGCATCGCAATCTGACGATTATTTTCCAGTTCAAACCATACATTTTCTCAAAACTTTTTTTGTTTATTTTGAAAATATATTGTCTGACGAAAATTTGTCAAAATATGTAGGCCTATTTCTGAAACCATAATATAAACGAGGGAGACAATCTTTGACTTGGTTTCAACAAAGTATTTGATCTGGCTATGCTCCACTTTTAGATATCATTTATGCAGACGAAAAATGTTCATGTATTCATGTTTCATGTATTATTTCATGTATTGTCCGCCATATACTTACACTTTCATGTACATTCTTTTTTCCAGAAAATTGGAACTGTGACCCCGGTGATAATGAACACTCTCTTGGAGATGTCAAACGAAATGTTATTGTGGCTGCGAGATATCCAGACAAACGTAAATGTTAATGACAAAATAAGAAACAGAAGAAAATTGCTGAAGAAACTGAGACAAGTAGATGTGTTTCTGAGTTTTGTACAAAACAGGCTTCAGACGAGACTTTACCAGTCGGGCGGAATTGACCGCACTTTACTCGATGCTGTGAAAAGAAATCCGGAATAAAAATGCTTCGGTGTCTACCGGTAACAAATCAGTGCCAAGTAAAATGTACACAATGATATGGCAGGCTAGAACGGCGCAGTCTGGTCAGAATCACCCGTCTTTGCATTAACACGCAAGTGAAACTGAAAAAAATCTGTTCGCAGATGTTTCAGCTGCTGTTCACTACTACAAACTAGGGTCGAGTCTGGTAACTTCGGACAGTGGGTAAATTCGGACATACCATTGCAAACAATGACAATCCAGATGAGACGGCTCATGATGAGCCGTCTCATCAGGATTTTCACTGTTTTGCCCGGATATTTTTGTTTTAATTCCAAACACCTGACATATAAAGGAAACAATGTCTCTGTCCGAATTTACCTGCTGTCCGAATTTACCTGACTTGACCCTGCAGTGTTGTATCTTATCAGAATTGCTGCGTCATGGAATGTCATTAGTCCCATACCTATTATGTATGCACGTTCAATACGTTAAAACAATGACATACCAACGTCGACGCAACGTCAACACGTTGCATCGACATTGATATGACGTTGTTTTACGTTACGTACACGCTGGATTTGGAAATTCTAATGATATTACTTGATGGGGAGTTACTTGCTTATTGCTTTACTTTTAAGATTATAAATCCAATTTTACATTGAAACGAAACCCACTTACTTAGTGTTTATGTTAATTTAATAAATTATTTTTGTATAGTTTGTATGAGTATTTTCTTTTGTTCCAATTCTTTTCTTGGGTACGCGTACGGAGCCTCGTTAGCTCAGTGGGTTTAGG